>JAWNNR010000004.1:1200000-1763822 GCA_035044725.1 Scaptomyza caliginosa | reverse complement strand
GACAGTGACGAAATATGCCGCCCCCAAAGTATTGTGCGAGTGTCTCTGGTGACAAAACATTGCAAATATTATGTACTTTATAATTATGAGAATTCATGAATGTTCAATTTAACTAAATATACCTTTTGAGACAGTACCATGTTTAATAAGTCAACTTTCTGGCTGCTTTCATATATAAAAAATCAATATCATTTCATGTCAATTGTGTAATTACACTTTTTTAAAATACAATTCAATAAATAATTAATTCAACACTCAAGTCATAGTAATTACTTTTAAAACACTTATATATTAAAATATAAATACAAAAATATTACATTATTTTAAAACAAAAATTATAATTCTTACAGTAAACTTTTATGATTAATAAAATAATAATACAAATTTTTTTATACAACTTTTCCGCTCTATGGTTAGTGCCTACACTTCATTTAACATTTATAAGGTTACTAAATTCGTTTTGCAATCACTAAAAGTTATCAGTCTGAAATTTCAAACAGTAAATCATGAGCTTTTGGAATGTAAGCTTTAATACAACATGGCGTACGGTTACTCTTGGTTGGCAACAATACTTTTAGACATATCACCTGTGAAATTTCAGGCGGATAGCAACTTGTCAATTTTGGAATTAACGGTTGATAATTGCTATCATCAGACCGTTAAAAAGTAAATGGGGTATAATGAGACTATGAGTATATTTGTTACAGGCAAAAAAATGATTATCATTATCAAGAGTCTAATTTAGGAAGCTATGTATTCAATATAACCCAATGATCACAATAACAATAAACAAATCTATAGTATTTCTTAGTCGATCCATTCCGACTAGAGCATTCTTACATGATATAAGTTCACTCATGACGTTATGTTGATATAAACAGTAATATTATTGCTATTGTTATCTATTTTGTATAAGTTAGTTTTATTTACTATGGAGATATCAGCACGAAACAACAAAGTATGCACATATATATGTACTGCTATTAACCATTTTACAATACTAAAGATATATATAAAAATATAAAAGCAAGCCATGGTCGGACTTCTGTAGCTCACATGAGACCACCAAATGACACCTTGGAGACCCCACCCTATTTATCGAAACTGTTATCTTTGGTGAAATTTCAGCTTGGCAGCTGTTATTATTAATAAATTACAGTATAGCCACACGAAAATAAACTTATTTTATACTAACACATAGAAAATAAGTTTATTGGCGTATTTCTATCGTTAAAAATTTCAAGAAGCGAATTGTTATGGGCAAGTAACCGAAGAAGCTCAAAACATCTCAATAATTCGTTTATAATCCCAAGAATATATAATTTTAATATTTCTTCTGTACAAAGTCCATTTTTCACAACCCTACTCATAAATATATACAGAAAACTTGTCCCCAGTTTTTTGAAAGCATGACAATAAAAAGTCTTTTGACTTGATGTTTTGTATTTTTCGGTAAAGAATTTATAATACAATTTTTTTAGCTGGTTGGAGGAAATATTTTAGTAAGAAATTATTAACTGGAATAATCCTGCTTAAGGATTAATTTATTTAAGTTAATTTGTTGCAACATATTTTTAAGAAAACATATAAAAGTACAACTTTTTTCCATTAAGCATTTTAGTATATATTTTTAAAAATTTACATTTTTTAACAATAATCTTCTTTTATGAATTCGTTTTACTGTGGCATAAGCAAATATTCAGCGAAATCATTTTTGTTTAAGCCTTCGAACAATACTTATGAACTTAAAGATTTTAATCAAGTTCCTTAAAAATAACAATTTGGTATGTGTAACTAACTTGCCAAAAGGTATATAAATTGAGCATTTTTTGATATGAATTCAATTAGAAAGGTTTCGTTGCAATTGTGCGCCATGAACGATCATTGTGGTTCTCGTGGTCCTACTGTTGGTCACCTTAATCTTCTGCTTCCTACCCTATGTGCTAAATCGTTGGTATAAGTGGACCAGCCGCACAAAGAGTAATTCCCGAGATTTTCTTGCCGTCCGTTGCCTGCTTAACTTTGGTGGCGGCGTATTGATTGCAACCACATTCATTCACATCCTACCGGCTGTTGTCGGCGTTGTGAGTGCCTTGCAGGAATGTCACATGCTGGCACCGACTGCATTTGCTTTGCCCGAGATGCTAATGTGCACCGGTTTCTTTCTCATGTATGCCATCGAAGAGCTAACGTACTTTGTGGTTGACCGACGACAAAGGCGGAAGAAAATGGCAATGCAAATACAAATAGAACTTAGTCTGGAACAGAGTAGTGAGAAGCAGCTACAGGTTGTGGAACAATCGGAACTGGAGCAACAAATGCGATTTTGCTTTATTTCAGAAACGAATATTTTTATTCACGACAGTTAATTAAATGTTCATAATTAAAACAAATAATTTTTGGAATACGGATAGATATTTATGAATGCAAGTTACACAGAATTTTTGTACAACAGTAATTTTTTTACCTATTCACCAATTATATTTGGTCCTAAAACACATTTACCAAAGTGTTTAGGTTCCTCCTTAAAGTATTTTTCAACAACGGCTCGTATTTCTTCAACAGTAACAGTCAAGACTTTTGCACGATATTTTTTATATTCCTCAACCGAAACTCTTACATTAAAGTAATCCAATCCAGTTTCGCCAGGCGGTATTGGCCAATCTACCAGCTGTAGCACCCCCAACTTTGCCTCTAGCAGCATTTCTTCATTCAATTCGTCACCCAAGTTTTTCAGCCACTCATAAGTGTTGTCAAATGTTTCAAGAGTCTTTGTAGAGTGGGGATCACGATAACTATTAAATGTGAAGAGACCATCATAGCCGCATCTAGCATACGTGTCATACGCTCCATTTTGATCTCGCACCACACGAAACAGATACTTGGCTGTTAACAGTTTTGCTAGAACTCGTAAGACAGGATGATCTTCATGCAAGTATGGAACTGCGTAAAAAGCTTTTGAACAGTAATTGACTGGTATATCCATAACATAATGCTTAAAGCCTGGCTTATGCAACTGTAGCTCAGACTTGCTTTGCATCTTCTTAAGGCTTGGAAGTTTATCCAAGAAGTTTTTGTAGTGCTTAAGGACGCTTGGTTGATGAGCTTCTGAACAATTAATGGCAACATGCATGTTGGCCTTGTCAAAAACCTTCCAACCAATATCATTTAATCTATCGCAAATCTCTTCCGTGCTATGTTCCTGAGTGTACTTTTTCATAAAGTCTATGTGGTCGACTCCAAGTAACTGGGATTTCAGTTTAGCAGCATTGCTGACTAACGCAGATGCACCCATAATGGCGTATAAATGCCCCGAAAAAAGGATATTCACTGATGATTTCGATATATAATTTTTGATTAGCATCCTAAGACGATCCGTGTCTGCAATCCTAAAGTTAAGCATCAACTCATCACACAATGCAAACATATTGGGAACGTTTTTGTGGAGTGCATATGTTGTCATCAGTATACCCATTCGATATTCTTTGTAATCCTTAATATTTTCAATGACTTTAACTTTAAAATCGATCCCGGCAGTTTTTAAATGAACCAGGTTATGGAAATCGCGAATGCTATAATTGACAGTTCCACAGTTTTGAATTACATCACAAAATAATGGAAGGAGCATAGCATCATCCTTATTTAATCCCGTAGTATTTAAGAAGGAATAAAAGTAGGTTATTCCATTGGTAGGCACCTTACACAGCTGTATGGGAACACCTTCAAAAATCTCATCCACTATTTGGGGAACTTTCAGAGGTTCCTGCACATCATTGAGTGTTAGACAGGGTAAACAGCTCGTATCTTCGATAGCATTTTGTTCGGCTTTCAACTTGAGGCCATCTTGATAAATCTGTTTATAGTCTTTGGGTCCAAAATTTTGAATTTTTTGATGAAGCAACTCTGCTTCAGCATTTTTGAAATTCATCTGATACGATTCATCAGCAGACATTGAAAGTGTAAGCTTATGTGGATTATTGAGAAAATATTTTTCAACCATTTGCTGCAAGTAGCGTGGGTTTCGTTTAATACTTTCCCTCAGTTTGGAAATATTATCCATAACATGCAAATTTTCCACAACATCACCGCCATGATTCCACAACGACATCGCATCATAAAAAACTGCACATCCAAAGTCGGGACCCTGATGTTTAACAGCCAATTCCAGATTGTGCAGAACACTCTCTATATGCTCAGGCTCAAATCCTTCTTCAATAATGTTAAGTACAGTTTGGTCATAAAATTCAGTGAACTTGGGAAAGTCTTCAACTCTTAGATCTTGTAAGCCGACAAGAAAATATGTATCTCTGCATCTAAGAAAATAGCCAGTATTCTTGTTAAAGCCACCTGAAAAGTTTGGTTCAATTAGACCCTTGTAAAAGGCTGAGTTAGGACCCCGTATTAAAAGTTCAGCTAATACATTCATTTCAAAGGTACCCTGAACATCGGTCCGATCGCACATTAACAATGCAATGCCAATTTGATTTTGCCTCTCTAAAGGTCCGCCCAGACTATCAAATCTGCAGGGAACGTGTATATGTCGCGGTTTTGTCCAACGTGGATGTGGTGGTATGTAGCTGAAGGATGTATCTATAGCATGTTTATGGGAAAAATATTCCCTATCGATATATTCGAGCAGTTGCATTGCATCAAACGATCCGTAACAAAATATGCGTCCGTTGCTTGGATGGTAGTATTTTCTATAGTACTCAAGTAAATCCGAATGCTTTAATTTGGGAATCTCTAATGGATCCCCGCCAGCTATAAAGTGGTATGCAGTATCTGGCAGTAGGTGTTGTAATAGATGTCTTCTGAATATTCGTGCGTTATCCGAAAATATTCCAATCATTTCGTTATAGACGACACCCTTTATAACAAGCTCTGAGCTTGGATCATGTACATCTTTGTGTTCAATTCGCCATCCTTCTTGTACAAAAATCGAATGACTGAGAACAGCCCTGCATATAAAGAATACAAATGTGTATATGGTAAACACAAGAGTACATCTTAATAACTTACGCAAATGCACAATCTAAATAAATGCGCTGTAAATTTCGAAAATCTACCTCATTTCTGGATGCACATATAAAATTTGTAAGATCTGTCGTAGCCATTGCATTCTGATTGGTTGCAACTGATCTATTAAGCATTTTAGAGAAAGGACCTCGTACGGGAAACTTATTTGTACCATCCAAAGCGATGTGCTCCAATACATGCGATAGACCTCTATTGTCAATTGGCGGCGTTCGAAAGTTGATTGAAAATACGTTATTGGCGTCATTCCGATCAATGTACCAAAATTCAGTTCCAGTATTTAAATGTCGTAAGGTGTACGATACAAGGTCAAATTCGGGAATAGCCACGACCCGCTCGCATCGGAATCGATGGTATTCATGTCCTTCTTTGTATTTGTAATCATTATGGAATCGAAAAACATCTGGCATTGTAATTTCCTCTACCTTTGGCTGGACATCCTCAACTGTAAGTGACTTGAAATTTTGTTTGTTTGAGGGACAGTACAGCAGTCTCCTTATGGAAAGACGTGCTCTTCTCAGACCTTTCAGACAACGAAACATTTTTTACTGGAGTAAAAAACACATGCTATCTAGATTTCTAAACACTTATTTAAAGGAAAAACATCACATGAAAATAAGCTTTCAAAAAACCAAATATTTCTGTCCAGTAATTAATAATAATAATAGTTAATACTTTAGAATTTGTCTACTAATAATTGATTACAACATGATTTCAAAATTGCCTTGATTTTGTACATCGAATATATCTGGATATAAGAATATAGATTAGGTTTACTTCACTTTAAATTTTATCAATTAAACAAAAAAAAATCACTTTCAATTCAAAACCAGATCAAAGTAACAAAAATCAAATGTGTCGGAGTTCCCTGCAAGTCCATTCATCCTATCTGCTTTCCATGCCATCATAATCTCTGCTGTCAGTCATCAACTGTGATATATAACTTATAACTAACTGATATGGATAGTATATGTGCAAGCACCACAAACGATTTCTTCGCATTGGTGGCTTGCATTTGGTGCTGCGAAGACGTGCGGCAAAAAGACTTCGAAAGCGATGAAAATGATTAAACTACACGATACGATAAGGCTTGTGGATGCGCATGCTCTGTTGGTTGCAAAAATTGTCGCCATGGTGGTACTAATTGTAGTGACAGTGATTTGTGGCAGTTTACCCTATATGCTAGATCACTGCTTCAAGTGGACGAAAAAGGATCCGGAGGCGATGCGTGCTTCGACAGCAGTACGCTGTCTGATTTACTTCGCCGGTGGAGTACTTCTTTGCACTACCTTTTTGCACATGCTGCCCGAGGTGATTGAAGTGGTTGAGCTACTGCAGCATTGCGGCATTTTAGATGCAACACCCTTCGCCCTGCCAGAAGTGCTGCTCTGCACCGGTTTCTTTATGATGTACGCTCTAGATGAGTTTATGCATTTGGTTATGAAACGCCATCAACAGAAACTAAGCCGCAAAGAGTCGTTGGCCAGCGAAGCATTCGAGCGGGGACATAGCCTGAGACATAGCGTTCTTATGCGCAGCACTAGACGGAGAGAGGACGCAATAAAATCCAGTGTAACACAAGCTGCAGCACATTGTGAAACTGGCCATGGCCATAGTCATATGCCCGTTGATACGAACAGTGGTTCCTCGTTGCGTGGCTTGGGAATTATATTGGCACTGTCGCTGCATGAGCTGTTTGAGGGCATAGCCATTGGGCTTGAGGGTAGTGTTGGAACTGTGTGGTTTATGTTTGCCGCCGTCGCCGCTCACAAATTGGTGCTGGCGTTTTGTGTGGGTATGGAGCTTTTGGTGGCTAGAACAAAAACCACTTTGGCCATTGTCTATTTAATAACGTTCTCAGTTGTCACGCCCATTGGCATTGGTGCGGGCATTGCCATAAGTCAACAAGCTGATGCAAATCAACCAAGTGTTGCCTCTGGTATCTTGCAGGGGATTGCTTCAGGAACATTGCTCTATGTGGTTTTCTTTGAGATTCTTACACAAATTCATTCTGGTTGGCGGGCGTATATTGCTGCACTGGCGGGTTTTGCATTAATGTTTGGACTTCAAATACTATGTAAGTATTGATGATAACGACAAAGAAATGGGTTTATTTTATATTGACTGACAAACGGATGTTTTAAATTATCAATGTCATTTGATTGATGTTAACTAAGCCATAAGCATTAATATTTTAATCCATGTAGCTAAAATTTGTTAAATAACGTTACTCCTATTATCTGTCTCTTGTGTAGCTGACGAAGCGGAAGGTGCTGATAGCGATTCCTGTTCCTAGCGTGTGCCTAAGCCAATTGCATAATATGCAGCTTAAGATAAATAATACTAATATAAATTCTATTCGATTTTTTATTACATATGGCAAATTTTAATTTATGAATCTTAAAGTTTGATATCATTTACAAATTTATTAAACAAAACTGTAGTATTTCTATAGAAAATTAATTTTGAACCAACTGTTAGCGCAGTTATGATTCAACTGTTGTGTGCTAGGTGTGCACACACTGGTCGTGTGCTGTTACCTTAGCAGAAACTGAACAAAAACCGCTACTGCAAAGGTTCGGAAGAAATGGGCTGTAACGTTGCTGAATCTGTACATTTGTTATTTCTAAATATTAGCGCTTATTTCGAATAAAAAATTGTAATAAATCTGTACATAATATAAGTATGCAGCACTTGTGTTTTAAAGTCAGCATCGTTATTAATAGTATTTTAATAATTAACCCCCGGCTTTGTATTCCCTACACCAGTGCTTCAGTAACAGCACCAACCACTCAATCAGAGAGAATGTAATATAACAGAGACGAAATTAGAGCTGGAACTGTTATAAAATAAATATTTCAAATATTTAAAATATAATATAAAAGTAATAATAATATTTTAAAAGTTAATGGGATCTAAGTTTCTTAAATGTTTTAATTACATTACACAATGTTAATGTAAGATCCATGTTTCGCTCCAGCCACCCGATTAAACAACGGTATACAATTTGCCAAACATCAAGTGATATGAAGTCTGGCAACATTCAATTATTGTCTCACGCATCGCACTCTTTAAAATCAAAAAAAAAGCATAAACAATAATGGCTGACTTACAGCCGCTTTTCCATGAGCCAGCTAATTTTTAACGAGTTGATGAAACAACATAATAAGGCAGAGAGAAAACTTAATTCCTCATGTGCTTAAGTTAGGTCAGATATTATTCTGTTATTTGTCTCTGTAATATAACATTCTCTCTGCACTCTGTGGGCATAAATTGCTTAACAGTTCGTCAGCGTATTAACAGCCACATTTGAGCACAACATTAGACAAAAATTGCATTGCTCATAACTGTTAATAGTGGTGGAATTGAACGGTCGTGTGTGCGGAAAAAGTAAGATTTAAATTTTCGAACCAACAACAATATTCGTGATTCGATTGTGTCTCATTCAGTTTCGGTGTTGACTTGCTAAGTTATAAATAAAACAAGAATCTACTGATTTATCTGAACCCATTTCACGCATTCCCAATATTTGTGAGCAAGTTGTATATTTTACGTGCGTGCTTAACTTTGCCTGCTGTCTTTTTTCTTTCTTTCTCGCTGTGTGCGTATGTGTTAAGGCGTGTGTATGTGTTGTAAATGGGTGCATTTGTTTATTTCAACGCAGAAATACTACTACTACTTTTGGTGAACTTGCACTGTTCAACCATACCACAAACCCTCCTCAATCTGATCACTCACGCATTGTGCAGAAAAATCGAAACTCCCGCACGTTGTTTGGCTGAGCTATTGCAATTGCTTCAAACCAAAAATCAGAACACAAAGTAAAACATTAAATCAAATGACCAAAACAAAAAGCAATTATGTCAAATGATTAAGCGTTATACCAACTTATATACTTTACGTGAAAATACTCTAAATTGTTTATATACAATTTTTGCACTTACATTTACATAACACAATTGCGAAGCACTAAGGTGACAATAACCAATAATAACCAATTATTAAAAAAAAAAGTACACAAGCACTTATCAGCACCAAAAAAAAAAACATACCAGGCCTTTAGAGCTTTAAAATTTCATTCACATTGTTTATTGCTTTGTGCTCACTGTGCGAACGGTAAACAAACTCAAGAGAGAAATACAAAAGTGCTTTAAATTTGGTTTATACATACATACATAACACGGAACGCCAATATAAATAAAAAATAAATAAAAAACCATCGTTGTCAATTAACTTACAATGTAAACTATTAAAGTTTGCGTATAAAAAAAGAAGAAAGCAGGGAGTAATGTTTGTAATATAGCTCAACTCAATTCACGGATGCGGCAATAATTTGGATATAAAATTAACTTGACTGAGAACAGGTGCGTTAAGATAAAGCTACACAGTTTTTTTTTATCATAAGCACTTAAGCTTGGTATAAATACTATAAATAATATCGTTAATGTTATCGAAAAGCCCATTGCCCTTATTTTAAGTATGTATGTATTTACTAAACAGTATTCCATTTAAATCGTCATTGAGGTTGTGTTGATATAAACACATGTGCTTTCAACAGTTATGCAGTCATACATATGCGTATGCACATGCGTATGTACATATAAATATATTAATATTAATATAGCTGTACATTATAGACATATAGCATGAATTATTTGCGTTGACCGACGAGGTATTTGTTATTATTTCGTCGTTCATAAATGTCTTTGAGATCATTTGCCATCTATTTTTAGTACGGTACTGGGTAACATTTTGTTTAAAAATATAATAATTTTTCAATATTTTGCGTCATTGCCTTGTGGGCCCTGATAAATCAACTATTAAAGACGCAAAATTCAAACACCACTAAAAACACTTTTTTTAACATTTTGACGGCTGGTTCATTTGTAATAAAATTGGTTTTTCTATAGCCAAATGAGGTTTAAAATAATATGACACGTTTATGCAAAACAAGGTTATAGATAACAAAAAATGTTTATGTTACAAAGAAACTCTAATGAACAAAGGATTTACTTCTGACTGATAAAAAGCAAACTAAATTGATAAACAATACAATGGGTACAAAAGTAATAAACTGCCAGCGTACATGATTAAAAATCTTGAAGAAGTCAACGGAGTTTAAGAACTGAGAGGGACATGAAATTTGCCAGGTGACTGGACATGCAGAAATGTATACTGTTTTGGTAGACTACGTAAGACTTTCATTCCTTTATAAAAACAACAACCGACAGTTTTCACGAAAAGTCGTAAGATATCATTCTATGTCGGGATTGTAATGAAAGCTTAATAAATAGTTTTTGTCAATGAACCCTTAATGCACCTTAAAGGTGCATAAAAAATTAAAAATATCACATCAATTTGTTTTACTGCCAAACATTATCAAACATTTTGATTTTATGTAAATAGTGTTATAAATCCACCTCATGCAATAAATAAATGTTAAAGCACACACACAAATAATTCTACTTCCTGTAAATGTAATATTAGTCATATTATTTAAATTAATTAATGTACATATTATTTAAATTAATTAATGTACAAAGAAAGCCAAATTAATTGTTAAAACCGCATATATTGTCTTAAGGAGAATATTCTCATTGAATCCCAAAAAATACACTAAATTGCCAGCTACAAAGAGTCTGGTGTAAAAATGGTCTTTTGTGTTGTGATTTGTGTAGGCCAGGCTATTTGCATAAGTCAAAGAAAACCGCGTAGTAAAGTAACAGGCACACACACACACACCACACACATACATACATGATGTCAACATACGCGCCGCCATTTTGTCGGACCTTTTGTTCCGAACATTTGAGTCTTATTGTTTTGTATCTGGGAGCACCTCCAGCACCTCCTCTGACCTAACGTTCGTCTCGAGTGCTACGTTTGGAACACACAAATCCTTACTCTCAGAACATTTGTATACACAAACATTTATATATATAGATAAATAACAGTGTTTTTGATTGGATTTATGCTGATGTGTATACATAAGTCTACATCTGGTGGCTGCTTTGCGTTTTTGTTGCAGACACTTTGATGGTTTCGGCCAAATATTTTTTTATTTTGTATTGTCTATCTGCAAATTTGATTTATTGTAATTGAAAACCATTCTCCGGCCACTGATAGTCGTCGTCCTTGGCCGAAGTCTTTGCACTTCGATGGCGTACTGCACCAGAAGCCAATTATTTAAACTGGCTCCAAGAAAAGCTACAGCAAAAAAACATGTTTTTGGATCAACCAACATTTGCCATAAGCACTCGGAATACTAAATGTATTAAGTTGCAAAAGTCAACAATTAAATCTTGTTAGAAAAAAAAAACACAGCTAACAAATTAGCAAAAAAAATAAATAATATAATTTTAAGCCATTATGGTTGCAAAAAAAAAAAGTTAGAAACAGCTATACAGCTGACGATAAAACTGGTAAAGCTTTTATGCAAATACAGAAAAATGAAGAAAATCAGCTACATTGTCACAATCGACAGTTTAATACCCTTGATTTCATACATATATTTGCTTAAGGATACTAACACAATGAATGTTTTAAATTGCCATTTGGCTTATTGACTGAAAAGCGCGGTTGATGTTAAATTTGAATCATAAAAAGTAAATTTCAAAGTCAAAGTTTTTATCATTTAGGTTATGTAGTTGTTTTTGAAATGTATAGTATATTTAAAAACATTATAAACGTAATTAGTATTTTTTTTTTTTGGCCATTGCAAAGCTTTATTCAATGCAACGACATATAGTGCTTATCAAAGTTAATATACTCTTTGTTAGAGTACATTTAAGTAGTCACAATATGTGTCAGTATAAAAAGGCAAACAGCTGATTACATTGTGAATACAAAACATGTGATTTAAATGTACATTCCCAAACAAACACACACGCATACGCATACGCATACATGTGCATACGAACGAATACGAAATAAAAATACAAACAAAAAATCAATAAAATATTCCTCAAAACCGGTTCGCAGCAGCTGCGTGAGACGCATTCTAATGTAATGTGAACACTGTTAATAATGTTGATAGTGTTGTAGGTGAAAATGTGCATGTCCTCAAGGCTCTTATTTGGGTTTAAGTCTATAAGGACAAATTGAACAGATACTAGAAACTTTTTTTAATACCATGCAATTGAAATCACAGCAGGGCATGCACTAATTAAGTTAAAAGATTCGATTATGCAGTCAGTGAACTGCTGACGGCACAAAATGAAAAAACAAAAAACTTGTTTGATTATATCTTCTAGCAGTTCGTTGTCTCGTGATATTGGAACAGCCTCTAATTTTAACGTCAACTTATCTTATCTAATGCGCCATCTTTATACGTTTTACGTAAATCCGTTGGCACAAAATCATAAACTAAACATTGCATAATCATAATAATAAAAATAATATCGCTTAGCATTCGGTTATTTAGGTTTAACTTATGATTGCTATAGAGCTAGCGTTTCGTTTCTTATCAAAGTATTACAACTGCGACTGCAAATATATTTCATAAGCAGATTGTGGAAAAGAAAACTTTCGCACAAGGATATAAGGTTTCGGCTCTTGTGCTTATCGCAGCCCCATTTACAAACACTACATATTTATGAATGTATTTTGTAAAAACCATTGTGGATGCAAAATAAGCAAATAAGTAAGAATTTAAGAATTTGCTTTGACATTTATTTCAATGTAAATTGAAAACTTACGGTCACTTGCTACGTGCGATTAATTTGTAAAGTAAAGAGTTTTAGTTATAATAACTTCAAAGAACTCATATTAAGTATAATTCAATACACTTCCAATCGGTTTTGGTGCAATAAATACAAAATCGACTTGTGCGCAATGGTTTTCGCTTGTCTATTTTATGTGTATTAACATATTTTTCACAGGACCAGCTGTTTGGCTTAACTCCTTGCGGTAAGAAAGTCGTAAGCCTCAGCTATGATCGAATCTTCTAGTCATTTTGCTATTGCAAATGACGTAGTTGAACATACATATATGTTTATGTATAAAACAAATGAAAACAATACATTTAAACTCTTCTTGGATATTAGTGCACACAAACACATGAACAAATCGACCACTGAGGGAATCTATTATGTCAACTGGTAAATTTCCACTAGCGAAGGGAAAACAAAGAGCTATTCATGAAAATGCTGCAACAATTTTATATGCTTAGTGGTTGAAAATGTAGCTGCTGTAGAGTATTTAAAAATACTACAAACATACTCATTCTAAACGCAAACAAAGAAAGAGATATGAGCTACTCTCTGCTTTGTTGTGTTTGTGTCCTAAGTGCAAGTGAGAGATAGATCGATGTTAGGGTACTACATAACCATCAGGGAGGGTGAGTGCACAAGACGTGCAGAGGCATAAATATACATATCTTGTGCAAATGTATATATATCTCATACATATACACACACATAAGTATCTCAATCATGAATGTCGAGTCGCATTGACAGTCAGTAATGATTTGATTTCAAGCCGCGATGACTGCTTAACAAGAGCAAACTTTAAGAAAACAACAATACAAACTTCATCACAAGTAGAGCAACTTTGTTTTTTCTGTTTGTTCTGTGCTGTGTATTCATCATATATTTATTCTAAGCGGATACATTTTTGCCAAGTAAGTAAATCAATTGTGTATTGAAAAACAAAACAAAAGCTGGTCACATGGTCATGAGCTTTAACTTATTAACGTCAACGTCGTAGATTTTTTTGTTCTTCATAATTACATCATATGTTACTTGTCCTTGTACCTTGGCTCGTTGGGTTCTTCGTCCTTGCTGTCTTGCTTTCATCGACCCTCAAAACTGTCTCGCCTTGTCTGTGTTATGCAACCATAAAAAATATTATAATTTTACTTTTAATTTCCTTTGTTTCTTTAACTATTTACAACAAACTAATGTTTTTATGAAATAAAGTAATTTTGTATAATTTTAATTGAGTTTCAAAATTTGCATACGTCTTAAAAACCATAAATTAATAAATTTGTCTAGATTGCTTCACAGATGTAGTAGGGTATTGCTCACTTAAAGAGTAATTCTCTTTTTAATTAATGCACCAGTTACAATTGTTTTACTCAGAGCAGATGTTGGGAAACTTTAATTCATAATTCATCATAAATTAAATTTTCCAATTTTCGTATTTACATTTAAGCTAATTGCAATTTCAGCTTTAACCTTTTCACTGTTATGAGGCTTTTGCGTGCCAAACAAGCTCAGTGCTAACCTATGATTTGTTATGGCGATTTCTAACTCTCATACAATTGAGAATCTCCCACAAGTATATTTGAATATGCGCCTTTAAACTAAGAGAATCTTTTCAAAACCAGTGCTTAGCCTGTACATTTAAACTTGGGATTAGCTCATGCAATGCACTTCAAACCTTTTCCTTGAAAGCTGATATGAAATTTTTCATGTATTAAGTTTTATTTCTCGCCTCAAAAGGCAACGAGGCCAACATGGAAAAACATCTCAAAAGCAAATCTCATTTTATATGCACAGCACATATACCAAAGCACACACCCCTACAAGAAACACACTTTCTTTTACTGTTACAAAAAATCAATATAAAGCGCCCTTTGCATGTGCGGCCACATACTTGTCAAGTTAAAGCCAAAAGGCATAAATTATCCGTACCACACGAATGCTCTTCTCTCTCTCTTCTCTCTTTCGTTTTCTCTCTTGTAGTCTCTCTGGGTGTTAAAAAAAAACATACAGGTAAACGCCCAATATGTGTAAATGCATCTGCCCGATTCGCTTTGTGCCATACAAAAAAAGCTGAAAGCAGCAACAAAATAAACAGTAACATCAAAGCATTCCGGCAGTCTAAAAGTCTAAAATACCAGTGATTTAGTGGCTGTATCTGACATTGCAACAGTGACACACCTTTTATGATCAATGCACTTGTTTCCCCCGTCACTCAAATATGTATATATCTATATATTAACTAAAAGAAGCTCTTGTAGATTATTAAAGCAACAACTAACCCAGTTTAATGGATTCGTTAATTTGCTTGAAGTACAATAATAAATTATAATTACTGTTACCTTTATATTTTGCTGCAGCAAGCTAAAATAGCTTTTTACGACAAAAGGATATTTAAGTGTTGCCTGGTAAAGAATACCTACAAAAGTGTTTGGCATGTGACACAGTAGCCGTTTAAGTTGCTTTTCATAGGTTAAGTCAAAGAAAATAAACACAAAAGATGCAATAGTATATATCTTATCCTAGCCCACTTAAGCGGTGAAAAATTCACAAAACTTGAATTCAAAATTAAGGGCTAAACAAATATTTGCATTGCTTGATTATGCCATGGACAATGTGTGCTGATTTGATTGTTTACTTTGAATTTTGTTTAATCCATTAAACCCAATCGCAGAGCTAAGCTTTGCCCGTTATTGTATAATCTTTTCTTAAAATAAGTTTCACATTTTACCTTTGAGCTTATCATATATTAGACAATAATTAAAGTAACTTTGAGTACACGAATTAATTGCATAGTGGTTTATGATATTTGCAACTGGAAACCCACAACCGCAAATCATTTACTGACATGTATTATTATCATTGTATTTTAAGCCAAGTTGCTTGGAGTTAACCAGGTATAAATTACCTTTACCATACAGCAACTAAACGGTCCTCAAATAGGGAATCGGATAGTGACAGCTTAAATGCCAATCAATCCTAATGTTATACCAAGTTAATCCAGTTATAACAATCGAAGCGTTTAGACCTATTGGCAACTGTTTGAATGAATTATTCACACGCTTAAAAGTAACGGTTGTAACTTAATTTGTGTAAGCACACATTTCAAAAAGCTATCTTTAATCTTGTGCTTACGTAAACTACAAAAGATTTAAAGGTTCTTTAAATTTAGATAAGAAATGAGTTTACGTTGTGCTAACAAACGAATAAGACACAAATCCGATTCCAGTATACCGTTATTTTTTTAGTGGTTCTAGGACAAAGTTTTGCAAAAGATATATAAGTTTTGTCTTAATCATATTAAAATTCCTTATAAATTATATTTTGAGTAAACAAAACTTGAAGCAAACTTCTAAGAAGAGCTCCATCCTCAGACGTTATAGATTGAAATTTCAGTTAATAAAAAAATGTTTATAGTTTGACTACTTAATTTACTTGAATAAGATCAGACATCTAAAAACAAATATAAATCAGATTGCAATTGATTCAATTAAAATCTATTTTCTAAGCACTGAACATGAGCTAAGACATTGATAGCTTATATTTGTAATCGGCCCATACATAATAACAATTGATTTTTATTAAAAAATTTTGCTCTTATATGAGACGTTTTCTTTGAAAAGCTATGCAAATATACATATTCCACTAATAGAATTGGCCTCTTATTATTGAAATTTGCTAGCGAAGCCAATAAGGCTGAATGATATTGCTTAGAAGATTGCGATAGCCTACTTTAAAGTCTTAAGAGTTTTGCATTATAGAACAATCGACACAATAATAAAACACAAAAACCCAAATTAAACTGGTGTAGGTCAGCATTAATCTACTTTAAATTGGTATCAGTCACATCAACACTTACATTTGAATGGAATATGATTAGCTTTGGAAATTAACGACACTGAAAATATTTTGTGCTTATCAAGCATATTTGGTTTACCATAGCAAATTCATAAAACCATATGCTCCACTTTATACTACTTTGTACCTAATATGTCGAATGTTTGTTTCTTGCTGTTATTGTTGTTGTTTCTATTGCAGTGGACGATTAAAGTGGACTAGTTAAATGTTTTGTACATGTAAAAAGTTTTGAATATGTTTACATTTTTAAATAGATTTTCATTTCATACTGTTAAAGATAGCTGGCCAAGGCATTGGACATAAATAAGACCAAAATAAATCCACACATTTACTTACATCACTAAATATTACGTTATAAAAATGTATATTCTTGATTGCTTCAGGGCAAACAAATATAAATATATACCCATTACAAAAGGCTGCACTCTTGATGGCCATCGCGACGGTGTGTCAAGTGGCCGCGTTTGGGGCAGGTAGTGCGATAACTATACATCTACAAACTTACAGGCACATACAATTTGTGTGCGTTTGTAAGTAATAATAGTGCTCGTGTAGACCCGACGCTTGCTGCTGATAAGAAATTTATTAGATTAAGGAAAACGATTGCCGCGATTACAGACACAGACGCGATGCGAGTTGGCCCCGCTTGACGTTTTGTCGGTTTCATTTCTGTTCTGTTTTGTTCTTTTCCGACTCGTTTCTTCTTGCTGTCCGAGGGTTTTGTCACCGAATCTTGATACGGAAATCATTAGTCTGCCAAGCAACGAGCCACAGAACTGTACGCGGCAGCTCCATTTTTTTTTAAAGAAAATAAAAATGGATATTTATCCATTCAGTGCTTAATCATGTATTTGCGAAATAGTAATTCTTTAATTTCGAGCCACTGTACACGAAGTTATGAGTGTGTTTTAAATTATAAATATAATTTTTTAACTTTTCTATTCAATGCCAAGTGAAACGCGTGTTTGGCATGAATTAAATAAATTACCTATAATAACACAGAAGAAACCAAATTATAATTCTTGTGGAAATTGATTTAATCGAACGAATCGTCTTTGAGGTAATACATCTGTAAAACCATGATGTGATGATTATTGTCTGTCAACGTACTCAACAATGCTTATTGTTTCAGATAATGTTATAAAGTATATAAATATAAAGTATAGGCACGTTAGTTTCCGCGTAATACAACGTATAAAGCAAAATTAACAGATAACACAAGTGAATTGATAATTGTTTTATACATAAAAGTCATTAAGTTATGGGTACTTATAAAAAAGTTAAAATGCTCGTGTCTGGGATTGTAGTCAAATCAAACGTAATCAACATTCTCAAACGTAAAGCTCTTTTGCCAAATTTTACTATCAAGATAATAAACTTAACGCTATTTTTACGACACACTTTAAAACAAAAGTCTGTTATAGAGTTTGTTGCTTATCAGCTTTTCAAAACGCAAATTGACTTTTGATAAGCACAATAGTATTAATGTCTAGTTTAAATACTTGTTTCTATTTACTTTATTCTAAACACAATTCGCCCATCATATACGCTATATACAAACACGCGATTTGCTTTGTTTACTTTGCCCATACAATTGTATATAAATACTATGATTTCGGTTTGATTACACATACATATATAGAAAAAGTGCATTGCCTATCGAGCATTGAACTTGGCACTGTTTGCGACGTTTATTTAGCCAATCGACAACGAATCGGTTGACTGAGTGCTCTTAGCCGGTGCAATAACAATTTATTTAAAAATCCTATTGTATGTGTTTGTTATTGTTTTTGATTTAAACTCCAAGCTTAACCCGATATATCTTATATAAATGTTTCTTTTATCCTTTGCATGGTGCGATGTTTAACTAAAGCTTCAAATTCTTCTCTTTCACTGGCGTAGTGCAGATGTTTTTGAATTTACATGTGTAAAGTTACTAAGCGTAGCTAGCGAACATATTATACGTATTTCTCAATGGCATTAATAGAAATACTTTACATTGTTTGTTAATTCACAAGCTGGAGTGATTTATTTTAGTACATGTTGACACAATTTACAGATATCTTTTGTTACAATGCCAATTGCATAAACATACTATATGTACATGTATATGATATGGAGAGGTGAACTTAAAAACCTTGACGCTTGTCAATTGGGAATCATTTATTAAAGCGCCTACTACAAATCGCAACTAATATATCTCTTTCGTTTCTGTTCTTCCATCTCCTATGTGTTTGCAGCAGAGACTGTGGCTTAACGAGCAGCATCAGCTGCTAATCGACTACAACAACAAACATAAATCATCATCAAAACCACGCAACGAAAGCAGCAGCAGCATCAACATCAACAACAGTAACAACGTTGCGATTAAGTTACAAACCTTCAAAAAAAAAATAATAAAAAAAAATAGAAGATAGACAAAAAAAAATATAAAACCATTCACATTCATCATACGCCGCGTGCGCCGCATTTACAAAAACGCCCTGTGAAATTTATCCCATACGACCGATATGTTTGCGAAAAATGTGCCGCAAAATGCGCCGAGCACTTGACACGCGTTGAGTTACCGTTATATCGTCTTTGCGTTACGTTGCGTTCTGTGAACCGTTCAATCAAAGCAAATATCTAAACGATATTTTGTTAGATTTTTGTTTGGATTTTTGTTTCATTTATTCCGCTTGTGTTTCCTGTGCATTCGTTTTAGTTACTCGAAGTGCCGCATGTTTGTGTCCGGGCTAAAAACGTGTACTGGCAGCTACAACTGCAACAATATCAACAGCAAGTACAACTACAACGACAACAACAACAAAGGCAGCCAATTTATTTTGCAGCCAAAAATTGCTGAATTGATTTCTTGCTGGTCTGTGTTAAATACGTTAACGTTCTTAATGAATGACTTTCGGTTAAAGTCACTTTATCGTGCCACAAAAAGAACATCCCCAAACAAGACAACAGCAGCCGCACAAACCACAACATCCGTTCGCAGCTCCATTAAAAAGTTAAAGGTCAGCAAAAGCGGCAACAGTAGCATTAGTGACAGCAACAACACCCAGTCTTCATCAACCTTCGATAATAGCAACAATAATAATCCACGTACTTACAACAACAGCAGTAAATCGAATAAAGTGTTTCTACATTATATTCCGCGAGATCCGCGTCTAAGAATTTTCAATAAAACTGCCACGCTGAATAAACACTTGGCCCATCCACAACGCACCTTAAGCGAATTGAATATAACTGAAGATTTGTGCAATTATGGTGAATTAATTGGTGGCAGTGACTGTGACAACAATCACAATAAATATAAAAATCACTATCAAAACAAACAACAAGTAAAATTTCAAGGTTCAATATTCAAGTTCTAAGCAACAATATCCAGAGTTGTTTATAGCAAACCATTTTTGTGTTTCTTGCTGACAGTTTTGACTGCAAGATCGACAGCGTGTGAATTTAAAGGTGAGCAAAATAATTACAATTATTTATCAATTGTATACTACTAAATCATAGGTAATATTAAAGATTTCTAACTTAAGTCAGAGAAACAGAGAAGTAGTGATAGTCACAAATCTACACACACACACTCAGACATATATATACAAAAAATAATTGGTTGCTCTGAGGTGTCTAATAGTCGAGTTTTTATTGTGTCTTGTTATCTAGATTGAGTAAACAAAAATCACGTTGTTTTTATTATGCTTACTGTTTCATAATTTGTTTTTAGTTTTTAAAAATGGAATAAAATCAGGTGAATATTAATAATAAAAAAAAACAAACAAACATCGGCCAAAAACGCTACATTTATAAAAACTGTTAAAACACGTCCAAAAGACAGATATAAAGATTAAAAATGCAATTTCCCCATAATATATTCGCAATAAAAAAAAGACCAATATTTCACATTTAAGTTTTCTCAATATTGTTATTATTAGCTAGCTAGCTCTTCAATATAATTTATCCCATATGAGTTTGGCCCCGAAACGACAGGCGATTTTGGCTGCCTTCTTATACACTCTATAGTGGTCTTTAAATAAATGCAGACGAGCAATTGAGTGCCAAATGCGAAGAACGTAAATAAAGGCGTTCAAACCAAATATAACAAAAACACAGCAAATTACAGTTTTTAGTCATATTTGTGATGCTAAAAAAAAACAGCTGTTTTATTTTTCTGACGCATGCGACAACAGAGAGACCGAATGGGAAATAGAGAATGAGAGAGAAACTTAAAAACCCATTTGCGTTATTTGCTTTTCAAGCTATTTTGCTCTATGGCTATTTATATGGGGTCAAGTTGAGGGCGATTTGCCAAATAATTTTGGTCAGCGGAAAATGCCAATTCGACTAAACAGTTTATGCGCGAATTTTCGAACGAAATATGTTGTTATTAATATTATTATTGGTGTTATAACAGTGGCAACAAACAGCAAGCAAACAAAACAAAAAAAAACATAACTCATTATACACAACTAAGTGTTAGGGCTTAATTGGATTGTGCCTGATGAAATTGTTTTGCAAATGCTGGGTTTTTGTTATTTTAAACTTGTTGCTTTTTGTGTAAGTACAACTTATGCAACGTTTTTTTATTTTCATTTTGTAAACCACATAATTAAGATGCGATTAATTTTAATAATCGCTTATTAGAAATTTTGATTCACTAGATAAGGTAAGTTTAAATAATGTTAAAACATGATAAGCAATCTGTGTCAATCGCCTATAAGATACCCTAGGGCCTATGCCTGAACTTAATATTGCATACGACTGTGCTGTACTTTTTTTTCCTTTACGAGAATAAATATTAATTATATTATTCTTAAAGTGATAAGAAAAATGGTATTGTAAAAGAATAATTGTACCACATAAATATCTCGCTTTTACTATTACAATATTAGTTTTTAAAAGCTTGGCTTAATTTAATTAATTTCTTTTATTCTCTCTTGCAGTGTTGATCATTTGGAAAACGGATAAGGGCAAAACGTATGCCATAAAAACCCCATAATTCAACAAGCCCACAGCTACTTAAAACAATATACATACAAAATAAATTTTCGTTTGCTGAAATCTATGTAACTTTGTGTGTTCACAATTAATTGCAACAAGTGCAAATTTTTACAAAGAATTAGTGAATAAATAAAAATAAAAAACACCACACAAGTAGATACCAAATAGAGGGTAAAACAAAATGGCCAAGCTAACAGCTATACAGAGTGACAGCAAAAACTCCAATAACAACAGCGCTGCAGCTGCCAATAAAAACAATAATAATATTAATACAAGTAGCAATAAATTGAATGGTAGCATTTGCCAACCAGTGCTGCCAGCACCCGCAAATACACCACTAAACAAGGCCATCAAACATGACCTCTTCCCGGAGGTGACGTTCTGCAATCTGTCCGTGGAGGAGCTGCACGATGGCGCCAGTCACAGTCGATCAGTGCGTAGTAATAGTGTTATGGCCATCGGTGATGGGGACGGTACGTTGAGCAGCCTCATGAATGGTAGCCAGGTGAAGAAGCGAAAACGTTTGATATCGAACGAATCGGGTGATTCCATTGATTCCAACAGCACTGAAAAGAAGACACCCAAGATGCCTGATGGTGGATATGGTTGGGTTGTGGTCTTTGCCTCATTAATGGTCTCACTCATTTGGGACGGGCTCTCCTTCTCTTTTGGACTGATCAACACGGAACTATTGGCGTACTTTGGAGAGTCGCCATCGAAAACGGCTTGGATTAGTTCATTGTTTTTCTCGGTGCCGCTGCTAATGGGTCCTATATGGTCGAATTTGGTGGATAAGTACGGCTGTCGTAAGATGACCATACTGGGTGGCCTGGTCTCTGCCTTTGGATTTGCCCTTTCCTCGGTGTGCAATTCCATTGAAATGCTTATGATTACATTTGGCATTATTAGCGGACTGGGATTGGGCATTGGCTACGTTACGGCTGTGGTTTCGATTGCCTTTTGGTTTGATAAAAAACGTAGTTTTGCCACAGGCATTGGAGCCTCAGGTACAGGCATTGGCACCTTTGTCTATGCCCGTCTTACACAATATTTGGTGGATTCGTATGGTTGGCGCGGCGCCACACTTATCTTGGGAGGCACCATGCTAAACGCTTGCGTCTGTGGCGCGTTGATGCGCGATCCCGACTGGCTGATCGAAGAGAATCGCTTGGAAAGCCGTTCACAGAGCGTCACCACGTTTTCCAACTCAAGCGTGTGCCTGGAGGAAATTAAAAAACTGCTTGACACTGGCATCACCAAGGAAGCTGTTCTGGATACGCTCGTCACGAAGAACAACACTGAGGCCAATCAGCAAATCGATGATCCTCTCGATTCAGTTTTAAAGCGCTACCGCAGTGAACTATTTTTGCCGACCTTCCTCAGCGCTCAGGAGCTGGATAGCATTTGTGAGGTGAAGAGTCTAAGCCGACGTTCACTGCGACACAAGGAAGGAGCGGAGGCACCTTCACGCGAAAATCTCCTGTCCATGTCTTCCGGAGCAGCGGCATATGGTCCTACGGCGCCAATACTTGGCTCGCCAGACGATACACTAATGGGTGGCATACCGCCAGAAGTTGCCGATGCCGCAAAGAAGAGCTATTTGGCGTCGATAGAAACACTGTCGCCGTCAGAAAAACGTTCCACAGTTGCTGGCACTCCGAATGGCTCGTTGCGCTCCTCCGATGAAGGTTATCTTACACAAAAGCACAACGAGGCAAACTTTGCAAGCTCACGCTATTCCCTCAATGAGAACATGTTTGGCAAGCACAATACACCCTCCATGTCTAATTTAAAGATAAATGGACTGCGCCACAATTCTGTGGATATACTGAGTAATGATATGCACACATATTACATGTCCGTCAAGGAAGAGACATTTTCCCTACTCAATCCACATGCTAGGCAACAAAAACAGCCCATTGTCATTGCTATTCCCGAACACGAGCAGAACAGCGAGTTGGCGTTAAGAAGAGCTCGATTGGACAGCATAACGGGCATACGGCGTTTGTCCCGATCCAAAAAACCTAGTCAACATCGCTCGAATCTGCGCCGTAACATCTCCATCAGGAATTCCAACTTTCTAAAGGATATGCGTATACATCGCAACTCCATACATTATCGTGGCGCCATGCTCAATACGCATCGGTATCGTTTGCGCGCCTCTTCCTGCCCAAACATCTATCGCAACTCGATGACAACTATTGCTAAGGAAGAAGAAGATGTAAGTATACACAAATATACCATATTTGTATGAATATATCTATTTCGCTATACGTTATACAAGTTTTAAATACTTGAAAGCATTGCCTATAAGTTTAGTCCAGAATAAAAATAGTGGGGATGAATAATCTATAATCTAAAGCAGATAAGCAAATTATTTAATTTTCAAGAAAAGTCTTTTGCTTGATGAAACCAGGTCTTTAAATCAAATAGTTCTGTTAAGTATAAATTTAAATTTAGACATAACCATGAGATTTTTATTGAAAATGGGAAAAGTTATGAATAGATTGAAAAGGCCTTGTTTTGCCTTTTTTATACGATATATTTGAATGTATTTTGAATCTAAACGGCCTGACAGTATCGATTAAGCTATCAGCTATCGCTGATCCAAAGAAGAATCGTCATTGTTTACTATATAATATAATAATCAATATAATTGCCTATGTGCAGGAAAGACTTCTCAGGTCTCAGCGCATTCACCCCTAACATAATTATAATAGTATCTGTTGCTGATTAAGAATATGTACACTTTATAGGACTTGGAGGCAAATTCATCATTTAAACATATTGAACAGTTTCAAGAAATAAAAATATGCTAAAATGTAGCCTACGATCATATTTTAGGTTTATTCCCTCCTAGTTGTATTCATCTAAGACTGATAGTAAAAGTATGGCTGCTATATACATCAAAATTAAGCGCATCATCTATGTTTAATAAATAATGAACTCGTTTGTCTACTCTAACACTTATCAGGCGTGTCCGAGTCCAAGTCCAAGCTCCGCACGCTTGACAACTGCTGCTACATATTGGACTCAAGGCACGATTATCAATGCTCAGCAAATAAATGAATAATATACATGCACATACATGCAAACATTAACAATACCACACTGATAAGCGTTCATTCAGACAGAATTTTATTTCCGTATAGCCCAATTTTGACTTAATACAAATCTATAATTATATACTCTATAAAATTGTATCTTTACAGACATGGTATGATAGCTTTATGGACACCATGAAATCGGCCTTTGATTTCTCGCTCTTTTTGGACAAAAAATTTGCGCTTTTCAATCTGTCCACATTGTTTTTGTTTATTTGGTATGTATAAAAAGATCTTAATTTGCGCACTACAAAATGTGTGTGTCTTCTGTTAACACGAGCATAACAAGTACAAAGCTGTCAAGTACTAATGTTGAATGTAGTATACAAATCAAATTATGACACACCACAATAAAAACAAAAATCTCATACATTTTGGTCCTCATATAATCGGCTGGTTCAAGCTCTTTTTTACCTGACAACGTTAAAAAGTTTTAAAAATTTTCCATCTGATATGCATGCAGCGGACCAAAATTTATGAAATGTCATGACTTCATTTTTGAAAGCCCTGCAGCTTTAGTGACTAAATATACTTTCCTCATAATTATCTAACAAACTCAAGTCGTAATTTGTAGATTTGAAATCCTGATTCAAAAACTCGTAACAAATTTGTTAATAAAAGTAACGATCACTTGACACAACACTAAATGCTAATCATATTATAAAACACATATGTTTGTTTTATAGGTTCATCATACCTTATCTTTATCTGCCCGATTACATGAAGCAATATGGCTACGAAGTGAGCGTTAGCGCAGTTCTCATATCGGTAATTGGCATTGCGCAAACGGTGGGCATGATTGGACTAGGCTATCTAGGAGATCGGCCCTGGATGAACATAAATATATGCTATTCATTATGTATGCTGGGTAAGCGATTGATATTTGCTCAAAGATAAAAACTGTAACTATAATTATGCTTCTTAACTTCTTTTTAGTTTGTGGTGCTTCAGTGTTTTTTATGCCCATGTGGATAACTAGCTATAACGGACTGATGACGTTGTGTGTCATCTTTGGCTTCACATTTGCCAGCTCATTTTCATTTACGCCCAGCATACTGGTCAGTATTGTTGATTTGGACGATTTCACTTGTGCCTATGGTTTGGTTTTGCTAGTGCAAGGCATTGGCATGATTGTCGGTCCGCCCATAGCAGGTGCTATCTATGAATTTACGGGCAGGTATGTTAATCCCATATCAATTGACAATGTAAAGTTTTCTTACTAATTTAAGTTTTGTTCAAATCAAACTTGCAGGTGGGACGACTCATTCTATTATGCGGGCATATTTATAGCACTCTCCGGCGTCTGTTCGTATATGATTGAGTTTTGTGAGAAGAAAGCAACTAAGGAGAGTGATAGTGATGTCTCAGAGACTAAAAAAGCTCAACTTTTACATTAGTTTAATAACACATATATATAAACAAATTCACAAAAACATATATAAAAATTCAAGGTACTTTAACTGACAAACTTAGTGCAATTAAGCAGCACTGTGGCCTAACTACAAACAAATAATAATGGACTAGCATTAAATGTTATAAATTTTCTTATGTCAAATGCTGTTGCAGCTATAAAACACAAAACTCAGAGCGAATTAGTAGATAAACAATTAATAAATTACAAATTATTCGCATGTAAGCAACCAATTGACTTGAAAACCTAATTCTTAAGTACAATATTAATTAGTTAACGCACTAGGACATTTACATTGTAATATATATATACTTTGATAGAACATCGCAATAACAACACACACATATATACTTATACTATGTGAATAAAAAAAATCCAACAATATACCAATAAACAATTTAATATCAATGCAGTGCATCACTGCCATGCGCAAAACGGGTTCCCCAAATAGTCTTCTTTATAAACAAATAGTTTTTAATTGTTGTGAAACCATACATAAAAGTAAGAATTACAAAACCAATGTACTAATATCAATACCAATCTTTGTAACGGATGCAATAACTTAAAAGACAATTCTGCAATCAACTTAACTCACAAAGTCTTCAAAATCGCAATTAACTTGATTAACAATTAAATACAAAGCTACTGGTTATATAAAACTTTTGTATGAAAAACATAAATAAAAATATTTCACCCGATAAACAAACGTCGCAATAAATACATAATTTTTCATATAACAAAAACGAAAACACTTCAAGTATTATCAAACAATTAAGAAATTCAACTAGCGCACTAAAAAAATAATCCTATGCATCTAGTGTTACATTACTATGAAGCACACGTTAATTCAGGATAAAAAAAATAAATAACTAGTAACAACATTTACAAATAAACCATTATAGTCGATGTAGTTGATTTTTCAATCAAAAATGGAGGAAATAAGCCCATTCTTTATTTTTTAGTACTAATAACAACATTTAGCAAATACACAAAAAAAAAAATCAAAAA
This sequence comes from Scaptomyza caliginosa, assembly GCA_035044725.1. Taxonomy (NCBI): domain Eukaryota; kingdom Metazoa; phylum Arthropoda; class Insecta; order Diptera; family Drosophilidae; genus Scaptomyza; species Scaptomyza caliginosa. The sequence continues at coordinate 1,736,709 of JAWNNR010000004.1, read as the reverse complement.
AAAAATTTTAAACTGTTTACAAACATTATTTAAATAATCCTTAATTATGATGTATACATTTATAGAAAAAAATATTCAAATAATAAATATAACTAACACTTTTAAAGAACAAAAATCAATCTTTTATTCCCGCATTGGCTTTTAAAGAGTATATGAAAACGCAGTTTGTGTTATTATAATATTTATTTTGTGTTTATGTATTATATTAAACTGTGTAGGGTCTGGCAAATACAAATGTTTATAAATAATTTGATTTAATGTCTTGTTCGTTTATTTTATTTAGGGTTTTATTTAATTATGTAAACTTCGTAATTGTCGGCGGCATAATCAAATTGATTAAGCATTATCACCACGATTTGTTTTTTTTTTTTGTTTTTGTACATTAACTATGTATTTAACTTATATATATATTTTTCCAAATTTTATTTTATGGTATGTTAAGCAAATTCACAAAATAAAAACGAGAAAATGTGTCCAAAAAAAACAGACCATAAATAAACATTTGTATAGGTTAATAGACAAAACAGCAGCCACCACAGACGAAAAGGTGATTCATCGAAAATTAAATCACAATGAGAGAAATTCTAAATTGTTGTATGTTTATATAGTATATATATTACACTTCATTCACAATTTCTGCTCATGCAAAATGTAACTAGCAAACTAACTAAATGTACACAAAAATATTTGTATATTATATACGTATAAATGTTATGTTTAAAGTTTACAAAATTTAGAAATCACGCACGACACATTTTACATACACAAATTGTTGATCTTTAGTTTATTTAAAACTGGATTTTATGTTTTGGTATAATTTTTTTATAGTGTTTTTCATTTGACATTTTCAGCGAACATACTGTTCATTGATATTATTATGTTATCGTTTTAAACATTATGCTTAGTGCTGAAATCTGTTCAGTAATTGTGGTGTACTATTTTTGCCGCTAAGTTTATTACGGATATTATTTTGCTTTAAATAAAAAAAATTAAAACGATTAATCTGCTTCCGCTACCATCTAAGAGTTAGTCACAAGTAGCTTTTACAGAAGCGGCTATTGGTTATTAGCTACGGCATCGACAAACAATAGTTTATTCCTAGCAGCAACCGCTATTAACTGCCCCACCGGCACCACCGGAGCCGGGCAGCGCTGGGTTTGTGTTGCCCGGTGGCAGTTGCCCGATTTTTATGCCGTTTGCCTGCATTGAAAAATTTAAACAAATTTTACAATAATGCTAAATAGAACCGTTTAATGTTTGATGGATTTACCTCATTGTTAATGTCGAATACACCCTCCTGTATCTTTTCGTATATCTCTTTGGCTGTATTTATGAAAGCCTCCTCAACATTGGCGGCTGTGCGCGCTGATGTTTCCATAAAAACAAGACCATGCTCTCGGGCAAATGCCTCACCCTCCTCTTTTTTCACCTCTCGCCTTGAGTCCAAATCGCTTTTGTTGCCAATCAGCATAATCACCATATTTGAGTTTGAGTGTTGACGCGCATCCTCCAGCCATGTTGTTAAGTGGTTAAATGTCTCACGCCTCGTAATGTCATAGACAAGCAAAGCGCCAGCCGCTCCACGATAATAGGATCTTGTGATTGATCTTCATGTGTGATATAATAAATTGTATAATTATTTAGCATTAAAAAGAAAGATGTGTGTTTCAGCTAACGTTAATATACCTGAAAGCCTCTTGGCCAGCTGTGTCCCAGATTTGCAGTTTGATTTGTTTGCCATCAATGGTAATCATGCGTGCTCCAAACTCAACACCAATAGTCAGATCGTGCACCGGTTGGAAGCGCTTGTCCGTGAACTGCAGCAGCAGACATGATTTTCCAACACCTTGCAAGTTTAAAAGAATGCGGAAGAAAAAGAAATCAAGCATTTTTATTAATTTAACTCTAGGAAAACTGTAAGCGGAGTGAAGTAAAAGTTTGAATGCGATGACCAATTATAAGGAGAATCGAACTCTTTTTTATAGGGCAAGGATCTACCCAATAGCATATACAATATAAAGTTTAATTTTTATTTGTCTATTTCATACAATTCAAATCGCTTTTATTGGGTTTATTTTGAGATTGTTACAAAAGTTAACTATGTATTAAAAGCAGTTCGCTTAAACAAGCAACATCTTAATTGTTAAATGCAAATATCTTTATAAACTTATTTTTAAAAATTTCACCGCCAACGAAATAAACTAAAAAGTATTTATCGCTTTAGAAATTTTTTTTCACAAAGCATCCAGCTTTCTCCAGCATCCTTTATACTAGTAAACACTTGTTAAAGAGCTAGCAGTGTAATACAGAAAACAATTTCTTGGCATAATTATTTTTCAATCAATTCTAAAGCAACAGCTGTTTAATTATAATAAATCAAAAGCTAACATACATATGGTACATATGTTTACATATTCGTAGTGCTGATAAGCGAAACACAAAACGACGATACGATATTTTAGTTTGTCCCCTTAAATCATTTGTGAAATATATGATAAATAAATACATCCAGATACTATAAGGGAAGATGTAGGTTTAATGTGGGGGGAGGGAAGCAGCAGTTGAGTCAGTGGCAACCAACAACAGGGCTGTAACATACGGGTGCTTTTGCCAAACGCATAAACCACAACCCCAACCCCCTTCCAATTTTAACTTCAACAGTGTGGAGTAACGCCCGTGTTGTTATGGTATTATTGATTTTTCCTTTCTGTGCAGTTGGGCTCGCCCACAACTAACAGACGAGCATACTGCAGGATAATGCAACTGACAACTGCACTTGACTTCGTCTTTGGGCTAAGTTTCGCAGCAAAGGCCAAACACTAAATGACACACAACGCAGTTTGCTAAATCTTTGCCTTTGTTTTGTTGTTACTGAACAATTTCGTATGACAATCGTACGAAATTTTCACACACACACATATGGAATTTGCCAACAGCAGCACTTACCAGTGTCGCCAATGATAATATATTTAAACAAATACGCGTAGGACATTATTGCAGCTGGTTAATTTATAAACTTGATGGTGCAGTTATTTAATAATTACGAACGTATTAATGGCAATGATAATAATACGCAATTCGGATTCGTCCAGATTTTGCAGGCTGACTGATGATGACGACTGGGAATGATAACCGATAACGATATCGACGAGATATGTATAAAGGTGCGAGGGCTGAATTAAACAGCAACTTGCGAGCAGGGTTGCCAAGGAGCAAATGTCTAGCCGGACTATCGATAACACAGACCAACATGTATGTATGTAGCAGTTGTGTCAAAAATTTTCTCTCACACAAAGCGAAGTGTTTTATCTCAATTTAAAATTAATTAAATGGGAAATGTGTAAACAAAAATAGTTGTTGACGTTTATTCGAACCCACAGAAGCTGCATTTAGCTTAAGACTTGTACAGCGTTTGCTGCTTGTTTGCCCAATATCACTTTTTCTAAGTTGCGTGGTCTACACAACTGGCCCCAAAAGCGTAGACAGAGGTGTGTGTGTGTTTGTGTGTGCGTTGTTTTGTTCTTACCTTCCGGCTGAGGCAAGGTGAAACATGAAGATGGCTGACGGCTCGACAATATTGCGTAGGAATCGACCAGGCACAAAATCTAAGGTATGTTAATCGTACAAAATATTCGTAAACATAAGCCGCCTGTAACTTTTGCTTTAATAGGATTTCTGTCGCTGGCCCGATGAGCCCCTTGAAGAAATGGACAGCACATTGGCTGTGCAGCAGTATATACAGCAAATGATCAAGCGGGATCCCTCGAATGTTGAACTCATACTGACCATGCCTGAAGCGCAGGATGAGGGCGTTTGGAAGTATGAGCATTTGCGTCAGTTTTGTATGGAATTGAATGGTTTGGCTGTACGGCTGCAGAAACAATGCTCACCTTCGACGTGCACGCAAATGACGGCCACCGATCAATGGATATTCTTGTGTGCGGCACACAAAACGCCCAAGGAGTGCCCTGCAATTGATTATACGCGCCACACACTGGACGGCGCCGCTTGTCTGCTGAATAGCAATAAATATTTTCCAAGCAGGTATGTTTGATAAACATCGCAAAGCAACTTGCCACATAATGAGTCAAGTGTTATATTCACCCACAGAGTTTCTATCAAAGAGTCTTCGGTGACCAAGTTAGGCTCCGTGTGTCGGCGTGTCTATCGCATCTTCTCGCACGCATATTTTCATCATCGTCGTATTTTCGATGAGTTTGAGACGGAGACGTATCTATGCCACCGATTTACACATTTCGTCACAAAGTACAATCTGATGTCCAAGGAGAACTTGATTGTGCCCATTAACGAGGAGGAGAATGCAGCACCCGGCGAAAGTGAGGCTTAAGCAAGCAGCTACAGCAACAGCAAAGAACAGAAACAAACAATAAACAAACACAACACACACAAAAACCAACATACAGCATAAGAAATTATTGACGGACAAAACGAAGTCATTCATACACAATTCACCTTAACATATTTATAATATATATATATTTACTAATAGCTTGCATTAGATTCAACGATATAGGCAACATTATATTTTCTGGGATACAACAAGAACAAGCAAAATAGCAAAATAGGGCCGCAAAAAGAGTGAGTTCAGAATCATTTGAATATTTCTGTGTATGTAGTGCAATCGACAATTATATGCTCTATGTAATTAAAACCAATGGCAAATTCAGACAACTATACAGTTTTCCCACTTAATTCCGTAACGTTATAATTACGATTATGTTAAAAAAAATTTAATTTAAATAAATTATATGTAGACACACTTCAAAACACACACATACTCAACATTTTGTTACCGATACTCAACAAATATGTATTATTTATACATACATATATGTATATACACATATACATATGAAATGGAAACGCAGTTGTACCAAAACTAATACGTGAAGTTTACTATCAAAAACTATATATACAAAGAAGAACCATTACAATAAAACTAAAATAGCAATCCAATCAAATATAGGTGTCAAGCTTAGACAATATTCACCTCCAGCATACGCTGTTCTGCCACCAATCGCTCAAAACCCAAACGACCCAAATCCAATGTAATATATTTGCCATCCAAAATAAGCTCTGCTATGGCGCGTCCCACCGCTGGTGTCTGTTGTATGCCATGGCCACTGAAACCCGCGGCTATATACAGATTCTTGTAGTGTGGATGTCGTCCAATAATGCCGTTTGCATCAAATGTATTGTGATCATAGAAGCCAGCCCAGCTGCTTTGCACTTTGATGGACTCAAAGGCGGGCACACGACAAGCCAAGGTTGGCCACACATTCGACTCAAAATAACCATGATCCACGTCGAGTGTTTCGCAATCCGGCTCCTCATCATCCGATGGACTGCGACCGCACAGAAAATTGCCGCCTAAGCCATCGCGCCGAAAATACGTACCATTGGGATCAATAGTCAGTGGTGTAGCGAGTCCCGGGCAATTCGCGCCCTGTGTATTGAAGACATAAACGTAACGCTTTCGCGGCTCAACAGGCAACGGCACACTTAACAAATCCTCTCCTGTTCCAATCTTAGCCAAACGCGCCACTTGCCCAGACTGTGCGCCGGCAGACAATACGCAAGTATCGAAGTGCACAGTACGCTGGATGCCATCCGCACAGGCAACCACAGCGCCAGAAAGTGCCCCAGCTTGATTCCACTCAAAACCCATGACCTCACCATTGGTAAACTGTGCGCCAAGGGTGCGCGCCTGCTTCTTAAATCCCATCAATAGGGCCCAGGGATCAAACCATCCCTCCTTGTCGATACCATAGCAGCCCAGCTCAATATCGTGAGTGGACAACCAAGGAAAGCGTTGACGCAATGCCTCAGCACCAAGCAGCTCATTGCGTGCACCCATTTCGTTCTGTAGCTTGGAGTTACGTACCAATATTTCAGCACTCTTGGCACTAGCCAATGTAAGATAACCATGCGGCCGGAAGTTCAGATCAACATCACCCAAATGACTGCGACAGTTTGATATAAAATCATAGCCAAATAACGACATATTTATATTTTCCGCTAGCGAGAACTGTTGACGCACACCGCCCACTGACAGCACTGTGGATGCACTCGTATACTATCGGTTAAATATACAGAGATATGCATATATATATATAGTTGTACTAAATTCTTATATATACTCACACATGCATCCCGTTCCACAACCAGCACGTTGAGTTTTTTTTGCTGCGACTTGCACTGAAGCCAATAGGCTGTGGAGGCGCCCATTCCACCGCCACCAATAATTAAAACATCACAACGCTCGGGCAGCTCATCTCCTAAGACGCCTGCCGCAGCAGCATCCGTAGGAATTTGATTGCTGCTTTGGAAGCGTTGTTGCTGCAGTGCAACCGATCGCAAAACTCGTCCAAGTCGCAGCATTTTTAGCACTGAGCAAAACAATAAAAGGCATGCTCGGGAATCTGATCTCAGCTGTTACTGATTAAAGGCAATCAACGTGCTCGAGCAGATTAGATTCTTGCAAGGTTATCTAAACAAGTAAATAAACTGTAGCAATGCTCTAGCCTAACAATACTACAATTTAGCCTATCAGCAGCTCTCTTATCAATGTAAAGCTTTAACTCTCACATTCATTTTGATTACCCTACACTCACGTTTATTGTTATTAACATTACAACAAAGATATTGAACTATATTTAATTCAGTGAGAAGTGATATTTTCTTTAAGTCTAAGACATAATATATATATATATATTGGCTGGAAGAGGTAAGGGTTTGGTGTAGTTGTTGTTATGCTTTTATAAAAACGGCTTGGATTTTTTTTTAATGTTAAAAAATTCATATTTCAATAAATAATAGAATCTCCTTAACTCAAAGAACCCCTTCAGAGGTTTTAGACACTAGCTCAGCAGTGTTTTGTGAAATGATTAATGGTGTTTTTGAAAGCTTCTAAGCTCGTTATTATTAACTATTTCACTTTATAACGACTTTTTAAAATTTATATTCTACCTCATTGTAGCTGATTTTGTTTATAATAAGAAACTAGTTTAGCCGAATGTTATACATTTTCTGAACTGTCTTTACAGGGTATTTTAGATTAAAACACACAGACTGCACTGTTAAACATCTTATCAATTGCTTTCAAAATGACACAGCAAAAAAACCAAATATATACAATGCAAATAATTGCATTTGTTTTATTGATAAGATCAGATAAATAAACTGCATTATTTAGCCTTGTCCGCTGATAGCATTGTCAATGACATGCTTGGTCTGCATTGCAGGCTGTTGTCTAGGTTGCTGCTGCTGTTGTTGTTGTGCCTTATTGCGCCCAAATCTTGGCCGTTTATTATTGCGTGCACCTGTGGCAGCTGTATGTGTAGTTGCAGGCGGCTCGTCGTGCTGCCAGAAATCGCTCTTTGTATTAGGTTTCTGCAATCTGGAAATGATAATCAAATATGAGAATCTGTGAATTAAAATTGATAAAGAGCGTTGCTACGAACCCATCAATGCTATCGGGCAACTCATCCAGGCTCATTAGAATGTGTAAAGTGGGTATTTGACGTGTGACAATGAGTTCCTCCAGGCCGTCCATTTGTGGCTTCCAGTGCTCTTCGACGCTACAGACAAACAATAGCTCGATAAACAATATTTAAGGTAAAACATATATCAACAGAAACTTACTTTGTATAACTCATACGTGTTACTTGATAAAGCGGATGACTGCGTTTCAGTATCTCAGCGCAGGATATGGTCTTGACAACACCACCACCGGAACCACTCCACACCAGACTGCGGTATTCGCCTTTATCCAGCGCCGACTGAGCAAACCCAATAACGTTGCTGACCTTGGTGCCCCCTTTGACCTTGTGATAGAAGTTGAAATGTGTTAATCTGGGCAAGAGTTTGTTGCATTTACTACAACTTACATGCATCCATAGAAAATCCTTGTGCGTCTTCGGCATACAATTCTCGAATGGTAAATCCGTTTTGCTTAGCTCCTGCTCCACATTTTCGCCCTTGCGATAGTTCATCATTTTTTTAAACCTGAAAGCGTTTGATAAAACCATTAGCTATGCAACTTGATTAGTGCACGAATTTTGAAATGCCCTAAAGCATAGCAACCTTGAACCAGAATATGCTTCTGGTGCTCCCGTGCTGGGTGTTATACTAGAGGCAAGCTTCCCTTTGAAGAGCCCCCATCCATCCACTTATAAACTGTCCTGCGCAGTTATTGCTACGACAGTCTGTGCAAATTGAATAATTGCCGCATTATGAGGCAGGAGTAAATTCTCTTCTCTTCTCACAGGGCAGTAGGACAAGCGTTCAAGAAAAAGGCAACCCACACAAACCATATAACATAACATAAAAAAAAATAGGTTTCAGTTCTGCTGATTCTGGTTAGCCCTACATTTTATGATTGAATTTGTTAAACTTTGAGAAGAAACCCGTAAAGATGTTAATCGAATTAATAACTCTTAATGTTCGGTTTTGAAAGCGTGTTCATGTTTCGGTTCAACTCTCTTTGAGCATTGCACATGAAGAGGACTTGAAGCAAGAGTCAATAAAAAATTCATTTCTCCGGCAATTAAATGCGCGCGGCTGCAGCAGAAATTTGCCATTTAATAAAATTCTGTTGGTGTCGGGCTCTAAACAACAAGGATGACAACGAGCTGAGCGAGGAAGACAACACAGGAGCAAGCAAGAAACACCCACCCACACACACACACACACACAGACATACGCAGAAACGCACACATTTACAAGTAGTATACGTAGCATACCACTTGTTGAAGCTAAACAACATTTAATAGAACAGAATCAGACAAGAGAGTAAGAGAAGAGCTCACTGAATTCGACAGCAGCAATGAAAGTTTATTAATGAACTTTTCGAAAAAACTGCGATTGTGAGTGGCTGCTTGTCATGACCCAGTCACACACCCATACACCCACACACACACACAGAAATAAAGCATGTCCCATTGAGAGATGAAACGCAGACAATTCTAAGATTCAATGCAGCACAAATAGAAATATAAATAATAAAGGATATATAGAAGAACTTGGGTGGTCCTCGCTTGTGGAATGCTACGTGGAATGCCTTCAAAATACCAAATGACAGGCACTGGCTCTGACTCTGTCCCATTGAGAACGTCATCGGTATTATCATCGTAACAGGAAACATCATTATGAGCTGTGGCATCGTCGTCATTCTTATCAAGTACGTTACGTACAATAACACAGCACAACAAGCAAATAATTTGTAAACTTTTGCAAGAATGATCAATCAGTTCATTAACTTTATTATTGTAATTTAATTTTGCAAAAAGAAAAGTTAATATTTTTTTTTTTATAATTTCGACTAGTTTATACTAGTTAAGTTTAAATATCATATTACCTATCATATCACCTTTATTAAAAAATAAAACATACTTTCATTCACAATGCCGCACATTTACATTAAAAAAAAGGACAGTTTGAGAACTCCGGATTCATACACAAAAATAAATAGTGTACTTTGTTGTGTAGTGTTATTTTATTTGGTGCGGAAGTTATTAATATAAACGAGTGTGGCACAAAAGCAAAAGGACAAAATGAATGCCAAGTTAAAACGCGTTTTTCTTGTATGAATGTGTGTATGTATGTATATATGTGTGTGTGTCTTGTTGGACTTGTTAGCTAACAATGAGAACATGTACTTTAAATTAACATTATATAGATTTGGTTAAATACATTACATAAATAACATACAAAGAGATGCAAATTAGATTTAGAATGTGCAGAGCATTTAACATAATTATATAAATTAAATATTGTGTAAGTTGAACTTGGAAACTCTCTTAAATGTTCCGTAGCAATGCTGCATATTTTCACGCATCTCGTATACTTAACACAATACACACTTTTTCATATATTTTTATACATACATACATATATATAACCAGGGGTTAGCCTTAAATGATTTAAGCCACGGTGGCCTAAGTATATAGAGTATTGCTAGAGATTGTATTCGATGATTTCCATGTAGTATTTGTATAAGTATACTATTAATTAGTTTATTTTTAACTTAAAACGATAGATTAAAAACTATTTCAAATTTAAATAATGTTCCAGTGTTTTTTGCACACAATTCAATCAACAATATGATAAGTAGTTAGGCAGGATTAAGAAAAGTTTGCCTTCTTTGGAAACAAATTCGGTTATAGTCCAACCATATAACGAGTAACAAGTAAGAAATAATAATAATAAATATAGTTAAATATAATTTGTATATGTTTCCTTATATTACAACCTTTATAAATTGTGCATGCCATTTTTGGATCATAGCTACCACTGTGCGCAGCAAATATTTCATTTATTTGCAACCCCAACTCCAATAGACGCAAGCTAACGCCACCCTTAAACTGAAACACATCACCGCTGCCCTTCTACGTCATGAACTGTTGAAGTATGCATTCATTAGACATGCCAACAGGCTGCTGATGGTGTGATGGTGGCACATAGCAACTGGAAAGCCAGAAAGCCAGAAACCCGAACAAGCGTACAACCGAGCTTAGCTCTTTGCCAAACCACAGAGACAGGATCATTTGAGGTTTGAAAGCCGTGGCTAACGGTTCACAGTCGCGGCCTAACGACTTGGCTAATAGTAAGTGCTCGTATATTGTAAAAGTGCTCATTTTAGTGCTCATCATAAGCCAACAAAGTGGCAACAAACGACAGTTGTGTGAGCTAGTGAGCAAAGCAATTCGAATCACTTTTAATTACTGTGGCAGCAGCTTTAAGACTTTGCAGTTTATTTATGCCACAATTTTTCACAAGCAACATTGTAAATTACAGCAAACCAAAGAAAGTTTTTTACATTAAAAATAAATCAACGGGTGCTGATTTTTAGCACACCTACCGTGCCGTTTAAACAAACAATAAATACATACGCAAAATTAATCAAAGAGCTAAGTTCATAGTTTTAGTGTCTACGAGTACAGTGTCTCAAAATATATATAATATCTCAAATATATTAACATAAAAACAATAAAGGAAATAATAATAAATATAACATTACTGTATATAATATATTTTATTTTTGGTTTTAAGGGTTTTGTATTTAATATACATAAGTGTAAAAAATTTTTATATTATATATATTTTTTTTTCTAAAATAATTTCAAACACATGTTTAGCTTTACGAAAAAAAGGAGAAAGAAAACATAAAAACAAAAACAAAACCATTAAAAAGATGGATAGCACTGAATTTCGAAAACGTGGCATGGAAATGGTTGAATACATTTGCAATTATCTGGAAACCTTGGGTGAACGACGCGTTACGCCCAGCGTGGAACCCGGATATCTAAGGCATTTGTTGCCAAGTAAGTAAAAAAATAATATGTTTTCAAATTAATTTGTGTAAATTAAGACTTAAATGCAAGTTATTTTAAAGCATTAGCTTTGTAAATATATTAAAGATATAATCCTTTAATTTGTGCCAAAAACTTATTTTGTTCTTTACAAATTCGAGAAAACTGTTATATATTCCCTTAATTTTCAACACACTGTACTTTAAGGGAGTTTTGTAAAACTGAAAAACTATTTTATATAAAATCTTAAAAGTAATCCTTAGTTGTGGAAATACATTAAAAAAATTTTACTTTGCAACGTTTAGCTGAAGCGCCACAGGAGCCAGAGGATTGGGACCAAATAATGAACGATGTAGAGGATAAAATAATGCCAGGAGTTACGCACTGGCAACATCCAAGATTCCATGCATACTTTCCGGCGGGAAACTCGTTTCCCTCTATTTTGGGCGATATGCTGGGCGATGGCATCGGTTGCATTGGTTTCTCATGGGCAGCCAGTCCCGCCTGTACCGAACTGGAGACCATTGTGCTCGACTGGCTTGGCAAGGCCATTGGACTGCCGGAACACTTTCTGGCACTGAGAGAAGGCAGCACTGGCGGCGGCGTTATTCAGGTAAAAACCATCACTTATCTGTGTATATAGAAGTTTTGCTGTAATTTATAGTCTGACATTGATGGCACAGACATCCGCCTCAGAGTGTGTGCTAGTCACAATGCTGGCGGCGCGTGCACAGGCACTGAAGCGTCTCAAGGCGCAGCATCCCTTCGTCGAGGAGGGCCATCTGCTGTCGAAACTCATGGCCTATTGCTCCAAAGAGGCACACAGCTGTGTGGAAAAGGCGGCTATGATATGTTTTGTGAAGCTGCGCATTCTTGAGCCAGATGAGCATGCCAGTCTGCGTGGGCAGACCATTGGTGAGGCCATGGAGGAGGACGAGTTGCAGGGTCTGGTGCCGTTCTTTGTGTCAACCACACTGGGTACGACTGGCTCCTGTGCTTTCGATAATCTACCAGAAATTGGACACGAGCTCAAAAAGTTTCCATGCGTTTGGCTGCATGTGGATGCGGCTTATGCCGGCAACAGCTTCATCTGTCCCGAACTGAAGCCACTTCTTAAGGTAAATACTTGACGCTCAAAATCAAATCTAAGATTTTTCAATACAAATCTATAAACGATTGGTTATTATTCATTTAAACACTGTTGCCATCCACTATAATTAGAATTCCAACAGTATGCTAATAAACTCTAATGCTTCACGATAAACAAACAGGGCATCGAATATGCTGACTCATTTAATACGAATCCCAACAAATGGCTACTGACCAATTTTGACTGCTCAACACTTTGGGTGCGCGATCGCATACGTCTGACATCAGCTTTGGTCGTCGATCCACTGTACCTCAAGCACGGATACTCGGATGCGGCCATCGACTATCGTCATTGGGGAGTTCCACTCAGTCGTCGATTTCGTTCACTGAAACTCTGGTATGTAGCGACAACAAAAACAAAAAGAACCGACCCTTGAGTTTCAGGCGTGAATGACTTTGTTGACTATTGTCAAATACTATTTGAATTTTTGAATGTGCCAAACTTGTTGCTTAGCTTTGAGTATACTTGACAGCAAGCAATGTGCCTTTATTATTTACTTGTGATTTAGTTTTAAAAAAAAAACAAATATGAAAAGGCAAGTTCAAATTGGTTAAAACAAACTGGGGCGCACCTTATGTTGGCAATGTTGAAATAAAATGTTTCTGGATTAAGTTTTGGGATTACTCTTAATTGAAACATGCAGTAGAAATAAAGCAAATCAGTTAATAATTATTAAATAACAGACCTAATAACACTGCCGATAAATTATTAAAAATGATTTTTTTAGTTATATTCTATTAAACATTAAATTAGCAAACTCAACTTAACTTTTGATAATAAATAATCTTACCATTATGTAAATGTATTTTTATAATGATTTTTGTACACTCAAAATTAAATGAAAAATTTCAATTCAAGTAGCATAAGTTTGTCCAACATAAAATATACTTTATTTTTAGTTAAATTTTTTATATTAAACTTTTAAATTAACACGCAATCATATTCTAATGATTGTCACGGAAACAGATGCAAACTTTTACTCCTGTGTACTTTTCACACTCTGATAACTTATTGAACACAGTAAATTGGTATTGTGCAGTGTTTTTCAGGCCAAGTTTCAAGATTTATAGTAAAAGTCATCAAATTTGGTGGTAAGATTAAGTATTTGGTCAGGTTATTAAAAAAAAGCTAAGCAAATATCAAAAATGTTAATTCTATTATATGTACCAATGCACAATGCACATGATGTTAATTAAGTTGATTTTATTATATTTTGTTATGGTTTAAGATCTAAAGAAACTGTTCAAAATTTTCAGGTTTGTTTTACGTTCTTATGGAATTTCCGGACTACAGCATTATATACGTCACCATATCAATTTGGCCAAACGTTTTGAGGAGCTTGTGCTCAAAGATAAACGTTTTGAGATCTGTAATCAAGTAAAGGTAAGTTACATTTAATGAGCCCAAAGATTAAATCTCCAGCTGTGCCGCTTACAATAATTAATCATATGACGAGTTCAAAGCGCTTTTTGTTTGTATACACAAGTTTTATATTACGCGATCTGCGGTGATTTCTCTAATCAAAATGTGTGGGTGTGTGTTTGTGTGTGTGGATGTGTGTGGATGTGTGTTTGTGTGACCTATCAACTTTTCTTTTTGTGTGAGGAAACAAAATTTGTGTTGGCTGCGACTGACGCAAATATCATTTGACTTTGACTTAACACAAATCAAATTATGAAATTTGTCTTGGTTTTTTTTTCTGTTGTTGAGAGTTTAGTAAACTATTTCAAAATAACACTATTTCACGTCAACCAAAAACAGACGTGCGGAATCGCACGCCGAATGCCAAATTCCAAAAATCAGTTAATTGAAGTGTATTGGCATAATTGGCAAACAAATCTTTTTCCAACACAAACGAAACGGAAAAAAACTAAAATTCAGATATGTCTTGTTGATTTGTAAATGACGCAGAAATACTCTATATATGTTTGCAAAGCAAAATTAAAAACCACAATTGAAAAAGAACAGAAAATAATAAGAAAAAAAAAACTTTTTAAAGTTTAGCCCCACAAAGTCAACCTCTTTTTTTATCTCCCATCATCAGTCGGTTATAGCCCCTCAATTTCAATGGAAGAGGCTACAGGGTATAGTAAGTTGTATTTGACGCACTAACTGACAGCTACTTTGCGGCGGGTTTCTTGACCACTTAATACAATTGGCGTTTTTCTTTGCAAACAAAAAAGTGTTCCAAATCACGTAATAAAACAGACAAATTACGTATACGCAATGTCATTTTAAACTGAACTGTTTTGTTTGGGAGTGAACAAAAGCATATAATCTGATTTGTGTTCGATTTGCAGCTGGGCTTGGTTTGCTTTCGCCTCAAGGGCAGCGACAAGTTGAATGAGAAACTATTGAGCGCCATTAACGAATCCGGAAAGCTGCATATGGTCCCAGCCAGCGTTAATGAACGTTATATTATTCGATTCTGTGCCGTGGCCCAAAATGCTACTGCCGAGGATATTGAGTATGCATGGGATACCATTGTGGACTTTGCCAATGAACTGTTAGAAAAGGAGCAGCATGACGAGATCACCGAGATAATCAATCGCAAAAAACAAGACACACTGGCACAGAAGCGTTCCTTCTTTGTGCGCATGGTCAGTGATCCAAAGATTTACAATCCGGCTATCAATAAGGCGGGCACACCGAAGCTATCCATGGAGTTGCCTTCGCCGGTGGTTAGTCGAGGCAGCGCACCAATAATACGCACACAAAGCTCGGTGGATCACAACTCTTGGATATCCTGGCCGCTAGCGTTCCTTTTTAATAGCAACAACGAGGATAAGGGCAATAATTGTTCCATACGGTAAGCTTAAGAATAAATATTATTATTATTATAAAAATTATTTAATACCAAATACCACAAATTACAAATCGGTTAAGTTATAATTGAAATGTCTTTTGAAGTTAAGTTTTCCTGAAGGCTTCAGGTGATATTCTTGGCGACCTTCTCATATTCTAAGCTCTTCATTTTTCCATGGTGGATTTTTTATAAACTTTTAACTTGTTCTAAACTATAACTTAATGAGAGAAAAATACATAAAGAAAAACATATTTTAAATTTTTTTCTACAATAGTTTTCGACACCTGGACACTCATGTGAGGCCAACGTCTTCACGTCGTAATTCCGGCGCTGGATCCTCGCCATCCCCGGAGAACGAGACGGGCTTTATGAATGTGCAACAACAACAACAACAACAGCAACCACAACAACAACAACAGCAATCGCCACGTAAATCGCCACACGTACTTCGAAAGTCTTCTTCCACAAGGGATAATCAAAATTAAACTACTTACAGCTTAACTTAAAAATTAAAAAAACCGAATCAAAAATATATGCAAAAATAATTATTGTACGCTTTACATGTTATTGTAGCAATTAGTTGAATTCTAGACCAATTTACCACTCCTTAAAAATAACTTATACAACACATATATAGTTATAATTAACTATTTAGTTTTTATCTGTCATCTTAAAACTATTGCTAACCATTAGATCTATTTACAAAGTTCTATATATAATAAAAACCGTTGAAAATATTTGCGCTTTTATTTAATGTTTTCTCGAATGCTGTTTAATTTTTTTGCATAATAAAAATATATCTGGGTAGATTATCTCTAGTTAAAGGAAAGTTTAATTACGATTTTGAAAGGAAATCAATTAAATTATTAGAGAAAAGTAGCTAGGATATAGAATCTAAGGATATATATTATTTGTTAACATTTGGTGGAGACAGTTTGCTATAATCGCGACAACCTGGCAGTTACTTCCGTGTTGGCTCAACAATGGTCATTCATAGAGTATTGCCAATGAGAATTGTTAAAGAGTTTTTATAGTTTTTTCATGCCAGGGCACTTTATAACGTTATGAAATGGTTAAAGAGAGCTTGGGTCCAGACACAAATAGTTCACACTTAGTGGTGACATTAAAAAAATAAAGAAATCGCTTTTTTAATTTAAAGATAAAGTTAAATATTAATTTATTTTAGGCTTACCCAATAAGTAAGGGATATATTTTTATTTCTTTAATTTTTCCCCAGTGATTACAATGTAACCATGACAGTACAATTTGATATGGTATTAATCAAAATATTATTGAATTTATTTTAGTCGTTGAAATGGATTATATTTTAAATCTTTAGTAAAAAAAACCTATAAATACCAAGTACTAAAAAATACGCAGAAACTCTGCTGTTTTATAATTATAGAACAGATATCAAATTCACACTAAACGATTGGCATAACTAATTCCTTTCTACTGTCGTTGATGCATCTTGTTATTTTGGACTACAGCACCTGTTTTTACGATCAAAGATAATATTATAAACACACCGATGTTTTACTATATCTGGATTACTCCAGTGATTTTTACGCCTCGTGTTATAAACAAAGCATAATATTTACGATTAGACGTACACTTGATGATGCCACGGGTATGACGTCGTATATGGCAGAATATTAATGGTATGACCTATTTTGTTTCTACGTTCAGTAAAAATGGATAATGAGTCAACGATGTGCTAATATACAACACAATTTACTTAATACCAATTATGGAACATGCAAAAAAACATATAGCGTAGAAAAGATAAACACTTAACGATCCTTTGGCTTGTTTTGCAGTATGTCGAACGTTTTTTGCTTGTTGACAAAGATCTCTACCAACTTATCCACATATGCATCCTTGGCATGAGGCGAGATCTGTTTAAGCCGTTTGTTAGCGATATCCCAATTTAGATATTGTGGCGCTTCAATCTCTGGCTGAATGTTGCTTGTAGATTGCGCCTCATTCTGGCGACTAAATTGAGGCAAATGATTACCGTTGTTAACATAAGATTTTGATAATTTGCCATACATACTCATCGCGCTGTTATCCCCAATGCCAGATACTTCACAACTCAAACTGTTTGCCTGCATATTGGTTGGATTTTTAATTGCATTACTACCCAAAAGCTGCAACATTGCTGAGGGTTCCATTGCTACCTGTGGCATGGCATATGAAGCACTTCCAACTGGCTTGGCTGCAACACTGTTCTGCGTAGGCTGCACATTTGGACTTGTTCTTTCAACCATACGCTGCAACACTTCAATATTTGCATCCTGCTTTGCATTGCTTTGCCCTTCTGCTGGCTGCTGTTGTTGCGGCATAAACTTCTTAAACTGCTGTGCCATCTTCATTAGCTGATCAACATTGGGATAGTTGATATTTTGATTTACATCTGCCTCACGATGCTGTCGACATTTCTTGAACTTGGTTACGATCGCTCGTTTCTTTTTAAGCTCTGGCTTTTGCAATTTGCTGTCCTCTGATTGGGCTGTGGGTTGATCGTTTTGCTCGATGCGACTCATCAACGCATCCAAATTTGGTTTAATTTTCGATGTATCCTCATAGTCTTTGGGCAAGTAGCCAAGCTGGCGCAGGTACACAATTGGGGACTCCCAATTCCTGATTAAATCGCGCACAATATCACTGTAATCGTGGTAACCTAGTTTATCCATAGAACTTTTGCTAAGACTAACCTCAACGAACATACTTAGAAAAGTACAAATCACGGGAAACCAGCACTTAAAACGCATTGTGACTATTCGGAATATTACGAATGTTAACAAAAATATTTATTTGAATTAATGTAACTGAGTTAAATATCAAGCTTGTTCTGTTATCGATTAACCGAAAGGTTTCAATTAATAATACTTTAGTAAGCATTTTTACTGATCCCTTAAAAGCCAGCTTGTTCTAACGTTGAATAAATTCATTTCCAAGACTTATGAAATGTTTAAACTGAGGCATATCGAAATCGTTAGATTTAACAACAATCAATTAATTAAAAAGCCACAGAAGCCAATCTAACTCAAGTACAATTAGACAAACCACAATATGGCCAGGTGATAATAAAAACCTTTACAAAATATCGTCACACTTTTTGCAACTTAATGTGAGAAATTAGCATAAAGATTCAGTCGTTAAAATAAATGAATTGCCAAACTTATGATTTGGCAAAGTCTGCAAAGTAGAGTGGTAGAACTTGTTGTTGGGTATATGCGTGTTGTTAAGCTATTTGACAATGACCAAAGCTAATACAAAGATGCCCCAAAGCACAAAACAAAAAAAACGGTGTTTGGCCGTGCCAACTACATAATATCCTAAAATTAATGAGCCAAACGCAGCGAAACATGCGCTAGTGCCAGATCTCACGTACATACACATATGTATGCATATGTGTGTGTAAAAGGCGGATGGTTGCCTCGTTCGGGTCTCAAACCAATTTCAAAGTGTGACCGCGTAAACTGAATATGGATTTTATTTTTAGATAAACGACGTCATCCGAATGCCCATTGCTTGTGAATGATAGTTTTGCGCTCTTCGCAAGACAACAAAGCCGATCGTCAGCCCAAACTAACAAATTTGCCAAGTCATGCTCTGTCAATACTTCGCGCAGACCGCACTTTGCCCACATAACGGCGCGTGCGCGAATGAATCAGCGAAGCGCACGCAAAAATTGTTTCTTTAAAATGCCGGGTGATCGTTTATGCATAATATTGTGCGAATCTGAAGGCGTATAGTATATATGAAGTATACATAATCTTTTAGAATTAGCAAACTAACTAAACTAATTAGCACATGCGAAAACAAAGCTCTACCATTCATCTATGCTTTCACGCTCATTATCTTGTGCAAGTACTCATATACATATGTACATACATATATATTAATACACACACGCCCCTTCTTACAAAACTAAACATTGGTATTGTAATAGTGCAGTCGTATTGTCTTATTGGATGTTTCGATAAGGTGGCAACTCCGTCACAACTTTTCTCTGCAAATTCGTCATTTTGTAGGTACATCAAACTTCGAAGAGAGCTTGGCTTGTTAACTGTTAACATTTCGGCCAAACGTTTGCGTTTGCACAATTATTTGCCACATTTGTCCCATGTGCTAAAAGTAATTCCCCGTCGACCCAAAAAAAAAAGACAAAAAAACACCTAATAAATAAGAAATATCTGACAACTATAGTTAAATACGCATTGAAAGAGATAAGTGAGAATTAGTTAGGCACTTTTTGTATATATTCATGTAGTCGTTCTGCTGGCAGTAGTTGTCAATATGAGCGATCTCAAAAAGATCCCCAGAAAGAGGACCAGAAAACAAAAAACAAGGGAAAAGAAAAGATTCCACTCCAGCTAATTAAAAAGGCAAAACTGGAACCAATGGCGCTGGGGGTGTGCCAGCTGTTGAGTTGAATCAATTAAAAACAGAAATTCCAACCAAATTACGGTATACGTTAATAATGATGATAATATTGTAAGTATTACCCAATAAAATTAATACGAATGATGGTGCATTAAATGTTTATTATAATTGGAATATCGTAAGTTTACCAATGGGTTATTCAATTATAAAATAATTCTACGTACTTTTACTTTGATAGATTTTGTATACCACCCACATACAAACAAATGATCCGTATAAGGTATAATTTTGTATCATTAAACAGTAAGCATTAGCAATATTTTTTAAAATTCGTTATAATATATATGTATCAATCATATAATAAAATTTGACAAAAAAGGTAATCAGCTTGCCGCTTTGATTTTTTCCAACTACTTTTGAAATAAACTTACAGTTTATCCAGTTGGCAAACAATTATTGATATTGATATATAAAATAAATTAATTGATTTGTGTGTTTTTATTTTCAAGTGCTTAGTGCTATTAATTAAAGCACGAATCAGCTCCAAATTGAAGCACGATTATTTGTATGTTATAATTATGGCAAAAACCATGCAAAACAAATACATGTTTCCCGGGAGGTAATTTCGTATGCAACTAAGCCAAGCAACCCACACACAAAAAGCGCGAAGGGAACCGATGCTTTAAGCGACTTAACAAAATCGCAAAGCGGGTTTCCCAGCGATTCCAATGACATAGAAAGAGACGGGAATGGTGGCAAAGTACAATGTAAGTAATTTGAGCGCCGCAAAGGAAAAAAGACAACAATCACGAGACACTAACGTCAAATACAACAACGCGCACAGGTGCTAATGCTTAACGAAAGAGAGAGACAGAGAGAGCGGAAGAGCAAGAGCGCAAAGCTCGCTCGGGAGAGCAGTCGTTGGCTTTCGATATAAAAACGAATGCAGTAACAAAGTTTAAGACACTCGCGCAAAGGAAGCTGCACTGAGCACAACGTGATAAATACGGGTCAAAGTGTGAAGATATAACGAGCAAAGTGTGAAGATATACGTTAAGTGCTAAATATTCTACAAAGTGTTAAATAAATTCTAAAACAAAAAACCATAAATATCTTAACACTAAGAGCAAAATGAATGTGGAAGAATTTCGCAAGTACGGCAAGGAAGTGATTGATTATATTTGCGAATATAGCAGCAAAATCGAGGAACGCGATGTGGCGCCAACATTAGATCCTGGATATTTAAAAAAACTCTTACCGGGTAAGCAGTAATATTCAAGACAACTACAAACTGTTACTTATCAATGGAATTTGAGTATTGCCAAATCAAAAATTCATTCATCATTTGCTATTTTCAAATCGATTTACGTACATGCAAAACAATTTGTAAAACTATTTTGTTTACACTGATCTTGCAATTCAAACTGGCAGAGAACTCTTGAGGATATCGCTTAAAATTAGCACAAATGATAAATATGTAAACACCAATTAGTTAAAGGCTTCTAAACAAATTAGCAAATGGAAATACAACATGTGCATAAACAAACAACAAAAATAAAATCACTTTGCACAAAATATTCACCAAAAAATCTGTACAAAATTTCAATAACAAATACTACAGACAAAAACAACTTATCTGAACAGGCTCTTCACAAACTTGTGGATTCATGTTGACTAATTGTAGGCAAACAATGTGAATTGACTTGTACCTCTCCACACAACAAACCCACATGGTAACCGTGAAAAAATAAATATAAATACTTTTTTTTCTCTGTGCGGCGTGGGCACAATTTGGGCCATCAAGTCTTCGGGGTAAAACGATTTTTTTTTTTTTTAATTTTTTTATTCGTTTTCAAGCGAATTTTTAACTGAATTGCGCGCAGTTAGTTAAGCTAAATATTTACGTCTGATGAACACCACATACTCTGCTAGTTAAACTAAACAAATCAATTAATTATGTATGTGAAAACGTATCTCGGCATCATACATTTCAGGTAGGAGTAGATAAAGTTTGGATTTTTGTGTTGATCTTTTCCGCACGCTGCCAAAAATAACAAATTGAGTATAAATATTGTTGTGCGCTGGTTTAGCATCAGTTTTATAGGTGCTAAAAGATATACTATACAATATATAAACTACGTATACAGTGATCTACCCAAGTTGCGTTTTGTTAATATTACATTGTAGCTAAAACAACAACAGAAAATGTTTTGCTAAAACAACAACAGAAAATGTTTTAAGATTAAAGTGAGAAAGTGGCTCTAAAATGTGACATTGGCTAGTTAAAAAATGAAAATATAAAATAATCAATCAAACAGTATGACGTCTAACCCTATTTAATAAAATATATATAATGTTTTTAAATAGGAAAATATTGGAATTAGTATTATACTAATAATTTACAACAAATATGACAACTGCTGATTTAACTATTCCGTCCCTAATTGAATAATTTAAAGAATTCAATCTAAGCAGACTTGTATTTAATACAAATATATTAACGAAAATATTAAAAATCATTATTAACTCAATACTAAAATCAACATTAGAAAAACTACTGTATTGTGCTCTTTTGTTTTGTTTAAAATTATTATTATTCAAAACACGCAAATCTCCGAAGCTAATTAACAAGATTCCTTATTGGTTTTTTTTTTGTTTATTTCCCAGCTGATGCGCCACAATCGCCCGAATCGTTTAAAGATGTGCTTGAGGACTTTGAACAAAAGATTATGCCAGGCGTTGTGCACTGGAATCATCCAAAATTCTTTGCCTACTTTCCATCCGGCAACTCCTTTCCATCCGTCTTGGGCGATATGTTGAGCAGTGCCGTCGGTTCCATTGGCTTTAGCTGGGCCAGCTGCCCGGCGGCCGCTGAACTCGAAACCATCGTAATGAACTGGTATGCCAAGGCTCTGGGTTTGCCCAAGGCCTTTGTCTCCGATGCAACCGGCAGCACTGGCGGTGGTGCTCTGCAAGGCTCTGCCTCCGAGTGTGTTCTGGTGTCTTTAATAACGGCTCGTGCCCGTGCCATTAGCGAGCTGAAGGGTCAGACCACTGTGCACGATAGTGTATTCTTGCCCAATCTGATTGCGTATGCTAGTCGCGAGGCACACTCCTGCGTGGAGAAGGCCACCAAAATGGCTTTAGTAAAGCTGCGCATTATCGATGCGGATGAACGTGGACGAATGCGTGTGGATCTTCTTGAGCAGGCCATACAGAATGATGTTAATGCGGGTTTGACGCCATTCTTTGTGGTTGCTACAGTGGGCACAACTGGTGGCTGTGCCTTTGATGATATATCCGAGATTGGCAAGGTGTGTCGCCAGGTTTCTAGCATTTGGTTGCACGTGGATGGCGCCTATGCTGGCAACTCTTTTATTTTGCCCGAGATGCGTGTATTCTCAGCGGGATTAGAGTATGCCGACTCCTTCAATACAAATCCAAATAAACTGTTGCTTACCAACTTTGATGCCTCTGCGCTGTGGGTACGCGATGTGATGACACTCAAAAGTGCTCTGAATGTGAATCCTCTGTATCTGCGACACGAGCATATGAATGGCGTCGATTACAGACACTATGGCATACCGTTAAGTCGTCGTTTTCGTGCTCTCAAACTGTGGTTTGTCTTTCGCACATATGGGGTTAAGGGTCTGCAAGATTACATACGCAATCACATGATCTTGGCTAAGAAGTTTGAGATGCTTGTGCGCAAGGACGATCGTTTTGAGGTGCGCAACGATGTGCATTTGGGCCTGGTCTGCTTCCGTATGCGGTAAGTTAAGCATGCTTTCAATCAATGAGGTGCAAAATAAATACAATTTCTATTATTCTCAGTACGGGCGATGAACCAAATCATCTGTTGCTGGCACAAATAAATCACTCCGGCAAAATGCACATGACACCGGCCAAGTTTAATGGACGTTATGTGATTCGGTTCTGTGTCACATATGAGCATGCTACCGAAAAGGATATTCTGGATGCTTGGAATCAGATCAAGGAATTTGCCGAGGAAATATTGAGGGATGCACAATTGGAAATCAGTTCGGCGCCACCAACACCGGAAACAGATCGCACCAGCTCCGATCCGGTTGTATCGGGCAAACCACCCATCAAGAAGAAGCTGACAAGGACAAAATCTTTGCGATTTTCCTTCACCCGCAGCATTTCACGAGAACAGTTTCAGAGTCAAAGCGAGCATCTTATGGATGGTTGTACGCCTATTTTGGTTGTGGATCCCAAAACAATACAGCAAAACTTTCAGCTGGCAACCGAAAATAATCAAAATGGCAATAATCATAACAATAACACGGCAAAACTGAAGGAAATTTCCGATGTAGACACGGATGAGGCGAGCAATTAATATTGATAATACGTTCACATATAGTATTAGATGTTTTTCTTGCAAAACGAGCTGAAATGAGGCCTGTACCTAAAAATCTGTCGATTTGAAATTGCTCAATTGAATTTAAGTACATATTTATATATTTTTTAAGTTGCACTGCTGAATTTAATGTCATTTATTGTTGGGTTCCTATTATTACGCGTTATTAATAATATGTTAATATTGTATGCATTGCATATTAAGTCGAAGCTCTCGTGAACAACAAACACCACTTATTTATAAACATAAACATTTACTTAGCTTTTCATATGCGCGTTTTTTTTTTTTTTTTTTATTTGAATATAACCACAAATATCTACCTAAACAAAGTGTTTTTGTGTATCTATTTATAACCTGTGATTTTTACTACTGCCTTTATGATGTATCTTATTTACTTAAGAGGTGAGGGGAAGAGGCTTATTTGATCGCTTCAATTGTTTTATTCAACTCAAATTTAACTAAGCTTCGGCGGCTTTGGCACAAACCATGCGAGGTTCCTTTGATCATCACGTATTTTTTTGTTTAATGCGTTTTTAAATATTTGAGGATTTTTTATTTTGAAAACACAAAACTTTTTTTTTAGGTATTACTACTGTAATGTATGTATGTGTACATATGTAAACATACATTGAAAGCTCGCATCATTAACGGTCTAACGCAGCCATTAATTGAAGATCGGAAAAAGGAAACAGAACACAAAAAAAGTAAATGCACAAAATTTTTTGCTGTGCTTGTCCTTTGCTTGGGGCTTATTGTGAGTGCTGAATACATACAAGAAATGTACGTTGCCTTTGTTTTGATGCAATTACAATAACAAAGATCCACTGAGAAATAGACGGGTTAACACTATGGTGCTCTCTTCTTTCCTCCTGGTCTAAGCAAAAGCACGAAATGACACACAAATATAGACCTCACGACAAAAAAAAACAATACTATATCTATGTATCATAATACTAATAACAGTATATATTAACTCACTCAATATGTTTATCGTTTGCAGATACGCGTCCTTTTACTTTCACCAGTTGCACTTAATAATAAAAAGCGCCCAAAAAATGTCTTGAGCTCAAACACAAATACATTTTTTGGCATAGTAAACAGCAGCCACATGTATGAAAACAGCTGAACGATGAATACCGATAGCCGGCATTTTTTGTTTGATATATATCGATAACTTGGACACGAGTCAATCAATGCATACCGCAGGAAAACATAAACAAACGAATACTCGCGGTTTTTATTAATAAACGTTTTCGCATTTTCTACTTTTCGGTTTTTCAAACATGCCGAATTGGAATCAAATACAATCGCAGCTTCGCAGCTCGAACAATCCTGTTGTTTTCTTTGACATAGCCGTGGGCACAACTGTGAGTTGCATACATGTAATCCAATAATAATTTCTCAACAATATCATTTTTACCCCTTTTACAAGGAAATTGGACGGATGATTTTTGAACTGTTTGCAGACACTGTTCCCCGAACAGCAGAAAACTTTCGACAATTCTGCACAGGCGAATATCGACCAGATGGCGTACCCATTGGTTACAAAGGTGCCGGTTTTCACCGTGTTATCAAAGATTTCATGATACAAGGCGGTGACTTTGTGCAGGGCGATGGCACGGGCGTAACAAGCATTTATGGCAACACATATGCTGACGAGAACTTTACGCTTAAGCACGACTCGCCCGGTTTATTGGCCATGGCAAATAGCGGCAGGGACACAAATGGCTGCCAGTTTTTCATTACCTGTGCAAGATGTAACTTTTTAGATGGCAAACATGTTGTCTTTGGACGCGTCCTCGATGGTCTCTTGATAATGCGTAAAATTGAGAATGTGCCCACGGGACCCAACAATAAGCCCAAACTTCCCGTTACCATATCGCAATGTGGACAAATGTAGCATTATGCATTATTTTTATAATAAATATCAAATACAATACTAGGTGAAACGTAGATCGTCTATTAATTATCCTTATTGAAGTATGGATACGCCTCCGCAATATCTTTTTCTTTCCGCAGTGTCTGACAATCCTCAACCATAAAGCTGAAAAAATTGAATTTATATAAACAAGAACTTATGTAATTGATTGTTTTTATTTATACTTACTCGTAGTACAATGAAACCAAAGGAACTGTCGCTAAATGCCATAGCGAATGAGCATCTAGCACCCATAGTATAGGCGGAAAGTCAAGCAGTTCCAGACTCATGGCTAAAGCGAATAGAACATAAAAGCGAAGTATGCGCTTATAATACGGCCGACGATAACGCACTCGATGACACCACACAAACCATCCCACAGCTGATAGGACGCCTGTGGCAATGTTCACTTTCATATTGAAGGAGTAGTTAAATTTGCCTACACTTAAGTAGGCAAAATAGTTAATATAGTAAGATACAAACGCCAGTGTTATGACGCCGCGTAGAAAGAGAGAATATCGATGCAGCATTCGCATTACCATACAGTACAGTGTGCACAGCACTATGGAGTAGGCAAAAGCGTAGTCTAATAGCTCGGTCAATGGAAAATCTCTGGTATGGAAAATTGCTGACCATACCCAGCCGTTCATACATACCTAAAAGAAAAAGATTTTTAGAAGCAGTTTATCGAATAGGTTAACAACTTTAAGCTCTTACAAAACTGAAAATGTGAGTCAGTCTGTAGCAGGGACTATCCGGGCGCACGGACCAACGAAATTTGCGCAACATACGCAGGTGCATAACAAAGTTAAGAACCGAGAATATAACTGAGGCTGGCTCCTGCATTCCAAATAAGCGCAAAAATGGCCATTTGCCATAGAACTGTGGTATTGGCCATCCGCGTTCCAAGAAGGCAAATACCGTGCGCCACATACAACCGTAGGAACATTCGTCTGCGCAGCTCCATCCAAAGATGCGATCAAATATCGTTTGACCATAGAAGCTGATGGCCTGCTCCTGTATTTCTAAGCCATCTGCAATGTTTTCATTTTAAAGAAAGTTTTTTATTCACAATGTGCACAATTATTTTTTTTCACCACTTACCAGCTGAACAATTTGTGCGTTCACAATTCTGCCGACAATTGTGAAAAAACTGTGTACGGTCGCCATTTGATGCAGATGAGAGCAATGATTTTCTTAGTATAAGCATTAGGCATAGTGCACTGCTTTCTTTATTAAACCTAGTCATCGTATACAATCTTGTTAGAAAATAGGTAAACATTCTTGTAAACAAATCACGCCGCTATTGATTAATCTCTGATTGGGGCTGCCGTGTTTTATATGCACATGCACATTGTGTTTGCTTCAAAACTACACACTAGCAGCAAATGGCTTTTATTTATTTATTTTAGTTATTTTTATAGATTTGAACGATTTTGATCGTTGTTTTTAAATATTTTCAATTGTTTTGATAACAATAAACAGCAGCTTCTTTCACAGTGTGGCAACGCTTGTCAGCTGTAAAACACACTTACCTAGGGATAACAGCGTTTACAGTATACTTCATTATACTTTCGACCATAATGTCAAATTTAATCAAAGCACACACAAAGTGAGACAACGTGTTAATAAAAATAATACAAATACTGAAAATATTGTTGTATCGCTCAAACAAATAATGCAAACCTTAACAAGATATCAACTTGAACAAGACCGTTTTGTGATTTACTTTTGACGTGTAAACGCAGGTAGTATATACATACAAACATATGCTTCTTCTTTGTCAGTATTGCAGTTGTGTTTGTGTTTGCTTTTGCAGTTGTCAGTGTTTAGTGTGGGTTGTGCTTGAGTGCTTTGAAAAAGTCATAAACGAATAGAAAACGTTATAATTGTAACATATATCGCTGAGTTTGTAATCGATTACAGTATAAATACAAGTATCCACCATTTAATCAATAGAAATAGCCGTAAATACTTGTGCTGTGCGTTTTTTATAACTATTGCTTCCGTGCAAAAATGCAGCAATCTCGAAAAACAACAAAACCTTTAACACGCTTTGAAATGGATTTGTACATTTAGCTTTGGATTCTTTGAATATATATTAAGAATCTAAATATGAATTGTAGTTGTGCATAAACTAAAAGAGCAAAGGCACGCAAAAGTGTGACCAGGCAATCAAATCTGCATGTCCGAGTACCTTTCGTTGCATGCCAGTGGCAACGGAAAATCAAGCAATGCCACATTAGACCAGCAACAAAAGCAGCAGCAGAGAGAGCCAACGACGCGAAAGCCACTAAAACTAAAGGTAAACATTTGAACTGCTGTCACAGCCTCAAACTCTCGCATAACAACTTTTCTATATTTCCTTGCAGCGTGAACCCTTGGTATTCTTTATAATGCGTTTGAATTTGAAAGCGTTGCTGCTATTCCTCACAGTGGCTGTGATGGTCATCACATTGGGCATTTATATGCGATGTGCAGCGTTCAGCTTTTCACCCGACTTTGTGCGTCAATCCGGCGAAACGATCTCCTTTAGCTCAGCTGCTGGCCAGCAACAACAAATGGATACGCCTCTTCAAGACATTGAGTGTGCCATTAATCAGGAATATAGCATTCACTGTAAGCGGGATGAGAATGCCAATGAGGTATATGTGCCATTCTCCTTTCTCCGCCAGTACTTTGATGTCAGTGGCGCTGTTACAACAAGCAACACCGGTAGCGAACCTGCTAAATTCAATTGGATGCACAGCAATGCCAAGGTAAATCTGCCCAAAGGCAAATACGATCCCCACGGCGTCTTTATGTATTTTGAGAACTACAATGTGGAGGTGCGGGATCGTGTCAAATGCATCAGCGCCGCAGAAGGTGTGCCAGTAAGCACACAATGGGAGAAACGTGGCTACTTCTATCCCACTCAAATAGCTCAATTTGCACTGGCACACTATAGCAAAAACCTCACAGAGCTAGCGCCTCGTATTCACATACTCGAAGATGGCGATGGCAATCAAGTGGATTGGACAACACCAAAGACCAGCAATATGACACGCATCTGGCATCACAAGTTCAACACAAGTGTTGTTCAGTTCGAGACAACAATTGGTTATGAGAGTGCAATTAGCTTTCAGCTTAATCAAACTCAGGATCTGGTGCTCAGCGTGGATCTGCTGCTGGTGACGAATAGCAGCAGCCTGATGGTTACTGTTTTCAATCGCGATACAAAGCACAGCTACAATTTGCACTACATTGCGGCTGAGCTATTGCTCAGTGTGCAGGAGTCCAACATCTACTATGGCCTTGGCAGTGGGTCACTAAACAGGTGGCGTCACATCACACGAGATCTGCATATCGATGTGCAAAAGGGCATCGTGATGGGCGATAAACGTTCGCCATTAAAGGTGCGTCGCAGCGATCTAGAGGTATTGTCCATTGCCTTTCTTGGCATTGGTTTCTATGATAACATAACGCTCTCGACGAGCGACCATCTGGCGCATTTCTATGATGCAGCCGAATGGTTTGTGCAAAATCAAGATCTCAAAACAGGTGGCTGGACGAATCCGGTGCGTCGCAATCTAAATGGATTTACCGAGCTGCGCCCTGGCTGGATATCGGCCATGGGGCAGGGGCATGCCATTTCTGTGCTGGCCCGCGCCTTTTGGCATTCTGGTGGAGATGTGCGTTACCTCAAAGCAGCATCCCTGGGCCTGCAACCGTATCGCATCAATTCACGCGATGGCGGCGTTCTGGCACAATTTATGGACAAATATTACTGGTAAGTCAAGGCAACAAACTTAAATAGTCCACAGTTGAACATTTGTCATTTTGTTTAAACAGGTATGAGGAATACCCAACAACGCCAGCTTCTTTTGTGCTCAATGGTTTCATTTATTCACTGCTTGGTCTCTACGATCTGAACAGCACGGCGCCTAGTAAAATAGCGCGAGAGGCGGGTAAACTCTTCACCCAGGGCATGCATTCGCTTAAAAAGATGCTGCTGCTGTACGACACCGGATCGGGCACCAGCTACGACCTGCGCCATCTTAGCCTGGGTGTTGCGCCGAATTTGGCGCGCTGGGATTACCACGCGACGCATGTTAATCAACTGCTGCTGCTGGCCACAATTGATAGCGATCCGTTGATTGCTCAAACTGCCGAACGCTGGAAGGGCTATATGTTTGGCAAGCGGGCCAAACACAACTGAGAACGAAGAAAGCTGGCGGCGGTGGCTGCTGCAGCATCGTGGCAGCCACGTCGCCTGCTCTAGTAACCCAAAAAAGTGATATTTTTTTAAAACCATTCGAAATGGTTTCGCTAATGCCGCGTCCCTTTCCATCTTTAGAGTTAGAATTTTGCTCGCAGCAAGCAACGAATTTTATGTTTTATTCGTCCAATATACATATGTGCTTAACGATTTTTTTTTCTTTTTTAAGTTGGTGAGTTAGTGTTAAGGAATTGTACCTATCTTCTTCGTGTATACCTTTGATTGCATAATCATTACTAGCTGTTACTAATACTATTGCCAACAATAACCATTTGTTAAACCATTTCTATGACTTTAGAAAAAATGTACTTTTTTTTGTGTATTTCTAAGTAGTTGCACGCGTTTTTCACTGGACAATATTAAAAGAAAACATAACATAATAATAATAATAGTTAACGTTAACGTTAACGAAAAGTGATCTTTGGCACGCTGTAGCTTAAATACCCTTTAAGAATAAGCCATAACTGAACACAATTGTATCGTAATCGGATTTCTTTTTTATTGCTCTTACTAAGTAGAGATCGTTACACACAGACCCCTTGTATAAAGTAAACTGTAGAGCTTAGCATTATAGTTAGAAATAGTAACTGTTAGATGCATACATATAGATACATATATATATATATATATTTAGGAACCCTTGCACTTCTCTGCTTAAAAACAAATCAAACTTGGTGTTCCAACTCAAAAAAATATACTGCCCATTAAAACTGAATAACTTTTGCGTTTATCACACATATTGCGATGCACTTAATCATATAATTTGTATAATCATAATTATTTGAATAATTTTGATAAATTTCTTGTTAAAAAATATCGCAGTATGTGCTTGTACAATAAACGTTCAAAAACAAGAATATCAAACGTATGTAATAAGTACGAGTTTGGTTCAGGATGTAAACTTCTCGATTTAAACGATGCCATTCCACTGATTTTTTGTTTATATTTACACAAGTCTAAGTTTTATCATGCTGTCCATTAACGATTTTATGTTACAATATCATTGAGAAAGGTATATGTTGTATATATTTCGAAACCCACTAAAAAAGAGAAAAGCAAAAAAACGAGACTGTTACTAAAACATTAATGTAAAGCTATGAATTATTAATTATGTATTCATGTACTTACACCAAGTTGTTCTTGTGTTATATCAATTTATTTACAATTTGTTATGTAACAAAAATATATATAAAACGCCTCTTTTAACGTATTTGTTTTGTTTTTGTTTTTTTTTTTTAACTAAATACATGCATGTTTAACTTATACAAATAAAGAACATAGGTTCTTCGTCAATCTCGCTTCGATTTAAGCACATGTGATCGAATGGAGGGAGGACCGCTGCGTCGGCCCACTTCGAGAATGAACGCGTGCTCCATTTGATCACATATCAGATCGAAGAATATGTTGGCAATATTACTATGAATCAACGATTTAAACTCAAAGGCTACCCGAAAATCTAGCACACATGAATTGGGTATGTCCTTAAGGCCAGGACTAAAGCGCCATTCGTTGAGGAGGTAGTTAAAAAGACGGCCATCATGACATTCCGATTTCACCAAACCAGGGGGCTGCAGTGTAACTCGAGATGTATATGCCTCATTTAGTGGCGGAAAGCCAACGATAAGATCCGCTTTAAATCCATTGCCGCCACTGTCGATGCTGTGTACATGGGATTTCTTGACATAGGGAACAAACTTATGATAGTTGCTGACATCGGAAACTACGCGGTACATGTCCTGCATTGAGTAACTGTTTGGAACAAGTTTGTTTTATTGAATGTCTTAACACTTTTAAACGGTTGGTTGACTCACCCGACGAGCTCCTTTTTGGTGTAAGAACGATTTTTGTTGCGAAAGTCATTGAACGTTATGTAGGAGCGTTGGATGCCATTTGCGCTGTAGTTTCGTGTTCTAGTCTGCTGCTGGCAACTGCAACGAAAAAAGCTGCGGCGTACGAACAACAGTTCTTAAGAATAATTTAAACATTTATTTATATTTTTTGTATGTATGCACTGAATGATTTACATTTCACATGAAAGGCAAGGGTTGCCATTATATTACATTATATAATTCACATTTACCTGCTGACCTTGTTTCAATGTAGCTCAGTATAATTCTTACATCCAATGCTTTTAGTGTGCTGCCCTTTAACATTTTTAGCCAAATTTCCTAGTGCACCTGGACGCAAATATAACACAACTTGTGCCACAACCAGCGGAAAAAAAGAACCACAGCCCAATCACAACACGCGCAATGCAAAACAGTTGACAAAATAGCGTTGCCAGATGAATTGTATCTCGGTACCATATGATTCGAATACAAAATAACACAATTATTTTAGTTCTTTATTGGGTTTACATGATTGCGCAGAGTGAGCGCTGTTCTTCTTGTGGCGTTACATCACCGGACAACTCTTTTTGCTTAAGCTCTAAGTAGGTGTTTTCGTTGCGTTTCTCAAGCCATTCCGGCAACGGCTTTGCCCAATCCTCTGGCGGCGATGTTCGCTTTGTCCACGTATCGTTAGCGTAATGTGCCCGAAGTCTTGTTATTCTTCGCTCTTCCTCGCTCTTGATAATTGCAGCACCAGCCGCAATATCATTTCCATTTGACTGCTCATAGCGTTCACAGTTCCTAAAATCTGTCAGCCATTGCGAACAGTCTGTGTTTTTGCCATAAATAAAGTATTGATGAAAACGTGCCTTAAAGCTGTTGCAATCGTCGTACTCATCTTTATACAGATGACACGGACGTATCTGTGGGCTTAACATTATTAGTTTTTTGCGTTTTTCAGTATATAAATACTTACAGCCCAAGTATCATTCAATTTTGCAGTGTTTTTAGCCACTTTTGTTTCAACAATTTCACTTTTATCGGCCATTACATAAAATTGGTTTAGGACAAAGCAATTTAAATTATTCGGTCAGCTGTGTTTTGTTTACTTCGTGGGCAGGTTGCCAGATCTTTGAAAGTGTTGCAGCTGAAAAAATTCTTGTGATACTTGATATGTAAACACACAATATTATTTATGGTTTTATTGCAAATTGCACAATTAATTAATTCATGTACATTTAAACATTACGATAAAATGGAAATGCTTAACAATTTCGTTTTGTTTAATATTATTGGCAAATACCCACACAAATGTGGTAACGTTTTTAGAATGGTTCCAAATTATTTCAAATCGAGTTTATGTTATAAGAAAATAAAATAAAAATAATATAAAATGCTACGGATAGTTTTATGAAAAATATGCGTAATGTGTGAATGGCATATTCAATTCATTTTTAACATGAATCTTAGGCAATTTCAACACATTACAACAAAACTTAAGAAATTAAAATAACGTTTTTCTTTTTGCAATTACAAGTTTACTTAATTACAAATTACAAAACTAAACCCGATGGCATGTTTAAGCTAAATGATAGTCAAAAATATACAGTATGTTGTTTTATAAAATATGTGGGTAAAACACACTTTGTAGACAGAATTTTTGTTTGTTATTTTTACAATATATGCAACTAGAACCAGTTTGTTTTCTTTTTTTCGCTTTTTTGTACACATCTAAAACTGGGTATGTGAATTAAATGGGAGGGGGTCCGACTACGACAGATCAAAGCATATATCTATATATAAATTTATATATGTGTTTGTTTTGTGCCTATGTTGTTGTTAATGTATGTATTCGTAATTGAATTTTTGTGTGTTTGTGTTGTTTTTTTTTTCATTTGTTTTAAACCTAATTATTAAACTTTAGTTTGACTTTTAAGACTTAGTTGGTAGATAACAGGTCGGTTCCTGTTTTGGGATCTGGTTTTATTTTTCTTTTCCTTCTTTCTTTCGTTCTTAATGTTTGTTGTATGTAGCTCCTTATGGTAACCATCGAGGATCCAGCACAGTTTCCAATTGCAGTAGGTGAAGCAATTGTCGTTGCTGTTGTTGTAACAAACGGCTTGACAGTTAGTATTTGTTATGCTGCGCCAGCAGCTGCATATCCGTCAGATACTTAATGATGTGCACCTTGGCCTCGGCTTTTTGCCGCACGCCCAGCGTGTTGAGCATATCGGTGACGACCATGCCAAACGATTGATCCTCGGCGCTGACTGCCTGTGAAACGTTGTTTTGGAATATCTTGATCGTGTTCAACATATTGTCACTGTGCTCCTCCTCGCTGCGTTCACGCTTAAGCGGCGGCTCATAGAAATATGGCTTCTGGTCTTTACCCACAGCTGTGGCGAGTTGTGCATCGCCAGTAACAGTTATTTCTATGAGAAAATCAAATTATTGCTATTGCCACATTAACTCATATGAACGTTCCAGTCATGTACTTACCATGCGGATGGGTCAATGCCTGTGCCGAAGTGGTCGCATTGCCATTAAAAGGCTGTGCAAATATGTCTACAACAGTTTGTTGCTGTGCCTGTTGCTGTTGCGAGGGATCGGCCACTTGACTTGCATTTTGGCTAGTATTAGCACATTTGCCTAGCAGCGATTCACGATATTGCCGTATCGAGTCAACAAGGAATTGCATCTGTTTGAAGTAGCGCCAGCGCGATTCTTGGCACAATTTCATTTCCCGCGCAAATTTGTCACGCAAACTTTTCCATCGTTTTGTACATTTTTGTTCTTTAACCAAAAAAAGTAAAGAAAAATTCGTATATGAAATTTCAATGTATTTACAATTCTATGCTTATAAGAGACATTTATTTACTTAGGTTTGCTTTGGGTGGGTGGCAACGCCACCACCAGACGTCAGCATATGTGCGTCAAATTGCAAACCAAAACAAACCGCGAGACGTCAACGCCGTCGTCGCCATTCCTGCCTGTCTGCCTCGCCTCCGCAGAAAGCGTTAAACAAACGGCGTTAGCTGTTGGCAGAAGCAGCAGCTGAGCTGCTGAGACTGAATCCGTGGCACGCCAGCAGCGTCAGCAGCAGCTTCCGAGCACTTCCCGCAGCTGCTGTCGACGTCGACTACAACTACGAGTTGATTCTGCCCGCTTGGTATTGGTAATGGCAGCAGCATGGCCCAGGCAGAGAATCTGTGGCAGAGTCTTGACAATTTTTGCTAATGCTGCTGCTGTTGCATTCAATAATTTGGCGTCAAAACAATTGCAATTAAAATGTTTTAATAATTCATTTTAAAAACCCTACCAAAAGTTAAAAAAAAAAAATATATATATATATATATATATATATATATATGTCTAAAGGAAGAAGAAATTAGGTAAAGACAGAAGGAAGGGAGAAGGCGGGCGGTTTTTTGCTAGTATACACATGAAATGAAAGCTGTTCGGTTAGTCGACGATTTTCTGTATATATTTGTAAATGCATGTGTGTGTGTGAGGGAACCACAAAAGCAAAGTGCTGCAGCGACGACGACAGCAGTAGCAGTTGTATAAAAATAAACGCTGGCGCAGGCAGCGTGTGTGCGACAAAGACAACTACTGCGACGCAAAAGTACAGCAACTTCAAAAATGTTGACTGCGCGTACACACCGTCGACAGCGCAGCCAGGTGCGGAACTAAGGCGCCCAAATTAGGGCTCCAAAAATGATACTCAGGCTATATTCTTTTTTTATTTATCTAACTATAACTTGATGATAAAATATCTTATTGACATTATCAAAGCTAACATCTCGTGCTTTACTACAATAAATTGTGCACAATGGTAAATATTTTTATTGCGCCCAACCCTCACAACTACGCTCCTGATATTTCACAACCGTCTGTCGCGTCTCCGTTGCGTCGCCGTTCACTTTTGTATCGTTTCTGTACACTTGCTTTTGCTGCTGCCCGCTTGCTGCCGACGCCCGCTGCAACCTACCACAGCTGCTCCGTCGACGATGTCGTCGTCTCTCTGTTGCCAGCCTGTTCTGCCCCTCTTTGCCAACCCTTTGCCTATCGTCCATGGCTCGCCACCTCCTAACCGTACTTAGAATTAATCAATTTGCAGCGACAGTAGCCTCGACTGATACCCAAATTAATTTCACTTGCCAAAGTGTATGGTTTGCGAGTTTGCTGTTTCCCATTTCTTAACCGATA
Organism: Scaptomyza caliginosa; assembly: GCA_035044725.1. Lineage (NCBI taxonomy): Eukaryota > Metazoa > Arthropoda > Insecta > Diptera > Drosophilidae > Scaptomyza > Scaptomyza caliginosa. The sequence goes on along the minus strand of JAWNNR010000004.1, from coordinate 1,700,433 downwards.
ATATTTTGTGTTTTAAGCAACAAATTTCACTTACCGCTGACGCCGAGGGTTTCGGCTATTTGCTTCCAGGTTTGTGCCTTACGCACGAAATGCTTGTAGTTGTAATGTGACCGATCATATATAACGGGATTCATTTTGACTGCCTCAATTAAATTGAGATCAAACTGCTGCTCCAGGTTGGCATCCAGTTTGTCCATTTCGATGGCTGCACTCAGTGTGTGCACTGCGAGAAACAGGGTTGGCTTGTATTAGATATACTTATACGTGTGTGTGTATGTGTGCGTGCGTGCGTGTGTGTGTGTGTCTGTCTGTGTGTATGTAAATTGGCCACTTTTATCGCAACTGCCATATAAAACACAAATACTCAATACACTGAAACTCACTTTGTTTCTTTCGTTTGCTAATTGTTGTTAAATAATTGGCGCGCACGCACCCTTTATAGTTAATGTATTTGTTTTTATTTTGATTTTGGTCTTCTTCGAGGAAGGAACGTCGCGACGTCGACGTTCAGTTTTATTCCTCAGTCGCTGCCAACAGTGGAATTGTTCCAAGAATGCAGCAGGCAGCGCAGTTTACTTGTCTAGTATTGTATATTTGAACACAGCCAGCCGCTGCGACGATTCGACGTCAAATAAAGAGACGTCGACAGCGTCGCGACGTTGTAAGTCAGCGTTGGCTGAATATTGCTTGCCCGCTTCCACATATGTGCGACGCTTGCTTCCTCTTTTGCGCATGATCATGAGCAAAAAAGTGCTGGTTAACGTGCACATGTATTGTATAAAATTAATATATCGAATATATCGCGATATCTACTCTATCGATATATAATATAATTTGATTATCCGATAAATGCCTCACAGGGTGTAACGTTATTTTTTTAATAGCGCCAATCCAACTGACACAATCAAAAATTTTTAAATGCTTTCGAAGGCAAATTAAAACAGGAGTTAATAAAATTATTTAATTGTATTTATTTCGGTTTTGCAATCGGTGTTCATACAATTTGCCTGTACGTGAGCACATTGCATCAGTATAATGGAACAAAAAGTGATCATTGTCTAAAATTTTGTAGTTCATTTACTTGCTATAATCAAATCAATCAAAACACGTGACGACAGCTATTAAAGAATTGAAAAACAATCTGTATGCTAACATATTTTACGTACTTAAAGTTATGTTAAAGTTTAAACAAAGTTGCTCAATTGTTTTTAATGTGTGTAAAGAGAAACTAATTGGATGGTTAACAATGAATCATAAAGTAAATGAAAATTGCGCTTAAATTATTTTATGTGTTTTTGTGTATTATGTATGTATATTTAGAGAAGGAATGACTTAAAGAGTTAGTTAAAAATTCATCTTAGCAGTAATTATTTTGACAAATCTTTGTCTATAACACGAAACCGGATTGAAAGCAACCAATGAAAGAGGGGAAAAAATATCTCAAATCAAATCGAAGGTTTAACTCTATAAGCAAGTTTTTGTTCTTTGTTTGTTGCACTGTAAGATCTTTTATGTAAAATTTATGTTAGATTGTTGTTGATTTCCTTTTTAATTTTACATTGTTTTTTTTTTTTAAATCATATACTAACGAATCTTTTAACTAAACTTAAGCAATTTTACAATATGAATGCAAATTCAATTGCCAAAATAAGTCGAACTGTTTTTTTCTTTTTGTAGAACTGATTCGATTAGATATATATATATATAGGTTTATGTTGTGGTTTCTTGTTTTGTATTCGCATACAAGATATCATTTTTTTTTTTAAGTTCTTTTGATTATTACATTTGAAAGGATTTTGTTTAGGTTTTGCGGGTGAATTCAGAATATTTAGCCTTAAAATATAACAAAACAAACGTAGTTTTTATTTGTATGTTTTACTAATGGGGTCCTCTTATTTTCAACTTTTATGTTTGTTTTTGCTTTATCAAAATATGATGTGTAATTTTGTTGCTGTACTTTGTGTGTAGCATATATGTTTGTGTGTTTCTCTCTATGTCTGTGTGTGAGTGTGTGTGTGTGTGTGTGTTGGTGTGTTATTAAATGTATAACGTACAAAGACGATATAGTTGTAGATCATGCTATTTAACCATCATGCTTTCTCTTCTTGCCCCTGGCTTGCGATTCCTCTGAAAGAATATATAGATTTTGTTTTACACAAGGCATCAGTTAAGCTATATATATATATATATAAAGATTATTTTGTGTACTTACCCGGCTTTTCAACCTCTTTCTCCTTGGCATTGACCGATGCGGCCGATTCATTTGCCTCACCATCGCCCTCATCAATATCTGAATCTTCATCCTCGTCGTCATCACCACCGCCTTCACCTTCCTCCCAATCGGAGTTGTCTTCTTCTAAATCATCATTATACACCTGCAAAACCAATTATGATTATCGTTTATAGATGACTTAGAAAAGCTTTGCATACCTCCGATAGTGAAACATCTCCATTGTCCTCTTCGTCGCTTTCATCGTCGTCATCATCACTAGAAACTGCAAGCAAAAAGAGCAAATTGATACGGAGCTTGATTAAAATCGGATTCGATTATGCTTACAATAGGCAGCATTTGCCAGATTTAATATTGCTAAAAACCAATAGAGTAAAATTGCGAAATTTATGCTTGTTGGATGGTTGTTGCCATTGGGCGGTTTCATATCACATTTGGGCACTATCACAGATTGGCTTGCAGTTTCTGCTGTTACTGTCTCTCGCAATTGCAACTCTTTTAAATATTCATCTAGTTCGTCAACTTCACTGTCATTGGCAGCCGGCTTGGATGCTTCCTGCAAACGCTTTTTGGCCTTTACACGCTGCTCCAAGACCTCGAGCTCGTCTAAATCGATCTCTAAGCCATTTACACAGAAGGCTTTACGCTCATCTGAAAGGCGACAGAATCTGTGTGTTGAAATGTGAATGATACGATAACTGAACACTGACTTTATCTGGCTGGCATGATGATGGCGTGACGAACTTTTGATGGAATTTATGAATTGGAAGCCACAAAGCTTTGCAACACGGACCACGGACAGAACAAGTAGATGTTCTTTTCTTATATTTAACTTGGTTCATGTGCAAATCGTGTTGTAAATGTTTTATACACACCTTCTTCTTCTGAGTCATTGCCGTTGACTTCCTCATCATCATCACCATCCGACTGCACTTCCTCATCATTACAATCGAATCTGTAACAAAAAGTATATTAGCTTAGGTATATCTTAGGTAGTCACTTTGACACTTACCCATCTAAAAAGCTCAAAGATGGTAACATTTTGAAAATCTTTTCACGATAGTTTTCCACTTGAGTGGCATCATTATTAAATAAATCCAGAACACGCAAGTTTTTAAATTCCTCCAATGGTTTCAACGTTTCCAAATCTTTAATTTTATTACCAGATAAATTGAGGTATTGTAATCTTGGGCTGGTCGTCAGATAGTTAAGTCCACTGGAAATTCTGTTATCGGATAACTCCAATTTTGTTAGATTGGGCAACTTGGGAAAACCCTTAAGTGTAGTAAGGCCCACGTTGATTAAACTTAATGATTCCAAGGCGGTATATTCATCTGTAAGGCCAACGATACTTGTACTCCGGCAATTATCCAGATTCAGTTCTGTGATCTGTTAAGTGCCAAGGTTTAATACAAATCGTTAAATTAACTGTTGTTTACAATAAGTTAAGAAGAGTCTTGTGTTTAAAATATGTACATCTTTAATTCGTTTTTAGTATTTTAAACAAACCATTTTCAAACGGAAATGTGAATTTTTAACGTTGAACAGATATGGTCACACCGGCTGTATATTCAGCGTGTTGCGAGCCTGACAGTCCGCCATGTCTGTGTGAACGTGTGGCAGAACAAGCGCAAAAGAAAGAACTCAAAATGAGAAACAATACATACGCAAAAAATCGATTAAACGCAAAGCATTTTTTTTTACTTCACTAGTCTCGCATCAAAAAACTAACTAAAAACTATGATAAAAACAATTTATGTGCTAGGACAGAAAATAATTAAACAAATTGGGCACCCAGCAGCAGCTGAAGCTAAAAAGTGGCAACGCATTTATGTAATACCATTATTTCACCCGTTGTGTGATGTATGTGTGTGCGTGTACGTGTGATGTACGCGCCACAAAACGGAATGCGCGAAAATGGGGGAAATGAAAGAACATAGCAAGAAGCAAGTGCTAAAAGCGCGAGGGCAATAAAAACAAATGAACGGGAGTACTACTTGGAGGGGGTACTGTACGGGAAAACAGCAAAAGTCCTGCAATTAGTGGAATGAAACAAGCCGGCAACCAGAAGCCAAAAACAACAACAATATGTTAACGAATACTGATGTTTGTTTATTATGGTGCTACAAAGCAAAAAAAAATGCAACAGACAAATATCATTGTATATTAAAAGCGTTGAGATATTCATTTAAAATATGTGTAAAAAGCGGTAAACAATTCTTAATTGTTTCAATTAGAGTTACCAAGTACATGTTTATATTCATGTAAATACATATTTGTGTGCATTGTTGTTGTAATTGGCAACAATATTTAAAGCATCTATTTCGCTGGACAGTTACGTGCACACACACGACAATAGTTAATTGAGTGCCTCCACACACTCATACATTCGCACACAGCTTATGCTTTAAAGCGTGTGCATATCGGCTTAGCTTTGACTTTATATGTGTGTATGCTCTTTTGTGTGCGCATTTGTGTTCAGCGCGATTTGCTTGGGGGTGGGGTACTGGTGTCTGATTGAGTAGGCCTTGCCAGAGCGCATGTTTATTAATCAGCCGAAGTGCCATACACAAAATAAGAAGAAGACAGGTCAGCCTGCTCTTTTTTGCCATTCTTGTTTTGGGTGAGAAATATGACGTAAGAGGGGGAAAAATGCATGTAAACAGTGCATGTACCGTTTGGGGCGGCCGGTTTTTGCACTGGAAAAGTCTAGCCTGCAACGACGATTGTGTGTGTGTGCAGGTATTTATGACTGCGCTGTCTATGTGGCTGTGTGTACATGTCTCAGCGGCAACAGAAGCAGATGTAGCCAAACCTGGCGACCCATCGGCATTGGCGAGAATGTGTCGATTATTATGTGCATACACGTTTCTTGTTGTTGTTGTTTGTGTATGTGTGTGTGTGTGGCCTGTCTTTGTTTGCGTGCATGTGCCTTTGTATGCGTTCCTCGGCGTTGTTGTGTACATATGAATGATGCGCGCGCTATAACGTTGTTATAGATACATTTTGGTATCAAATAACCTGAAATTACAACGAGCAGCATGGCACACATATGCATTTGTTCGTGCATGTATGTATGCTTGCTTATTGCAATGTTTGTCACAATTGAAGGCCGGCAGAAGCTACAACAAAAGTTTTGTAGCAGCATTGCCAGCTGGCGTTTTCTGAGGTGTGCTCTTCTCTTTTTTTTTCGTCGCGTGTTGCGATCAGAAAGTAATAGCTTGCCATAAAGAAAGAAAAGCATTACAAATATTTACATCACTAAATAAAATATTTACAATTCGTGCAGCCTTAAAACACAGCGAAGGCGCAAAAATGCGCGCACATGGCAACACTGCTCGCGACACATGCACACACACACACACACACTTAAAAGAATAGCACATGTACATACAAATGTATGCGTGAATTTGCTTATGGCGATCAATTTTTTTTTTCAACGATGAATGTTATTCGCTGCTTCTTCTTTCAGTGATTTTGCGCTCTTTTTTTATGGCGTCGACGACATCGGCGCAAATTGAAACTAGATTTACATGATGGCGTAGATTCTGTTCTTGTTGTTGTTGCAGGGAACACACGACAAAAGCAATGTGATGAATAGTTTTGTGTAATCACAAAATAAGTAGGAATTAAAATTTGGGCGAACATTTTTATTGTTCACCATATTAATAATTTTGTACGATAAGTAACAGAAGCAAGACTTACCTGGTTCGCTTTGCGTGCGCGTCTCTCCAATTCTATTCTCTTTTCCATTTTGATTGATGTGCTTTGACTTCCGATGTACTTGTTTATTATTTGGTAAAAGCGACTTTTTCTCTCGCACGTTTAACGCTCGCAGAAATGCCAAAGGATACACTTATACCTATGCAATTCTTGATGTGCGTGTGTGTTGGTTCCTTGCGACAGCGCGCACGCACCAGAAGCAGCAAAGTCGACGCTTGTCGTTGTCAAACGCACACACACACAAACACCTTGCAAAATTTCCTTTTTTGTGCTTCTTTAGTATTTTTGCCGCCGCCACCCGCCGCGTTGTTCGTATCTAGCGTTTGATAGAAAATGTACAAGAAAATTAGATTTATGCAAATACTGTTTAGGGAGTTGTGTATTGCTGCTGCAATAGTGTACTTTAATCGTACGTTAGCGCATTTTCACACATACGCACACTTGTGACGCGCTATTTTCAAACGGATATTTAAGTACGTTTTCACCAGGTTTTTGGCATTTGGCACATTTTTTGTGCTCACAATGTGCCGCTACTTGCACTTACCTCAATATGTTGAATATTTAAGTTTTGAAATCAATTTTTAATTGTATTTTTCAACGAACAACAACAACAACCAACAAAAAAGCAACCAGTATAAAGCGCTAGGGATGTGCGATTGGCGATAAGCATGCTAGCGCCGTTCGACTATCGCCTGTGCCTGGCTGATAATATCGGGGGTAGCTCTTATCTGCTATTATCGATAATATATGCCGGAACTCAGCACAACTAACAGAGCTGCTCCCCACTTAACAGAATAGCTCCGCATATGCAATAATTTAAAAAAAAGTGCCTTGAAGCATTTTGACACATATTACTGGTCGTAGTAAACATTTTATTATTAAAAAATGTCCAGTGCACTTAATCAAATACAAACAAATACAAGTTATATGTTTAAAAGATGTTTGTATCCAACAAGTGCATAAATAACTTTATAGATTACTTGGCTTGTGAGCTTGCTGACGTCTCATGTATACCTGTAAAATCGCTACTATCCACTAGATGGCGTTCATTGATGCAAAGTTTCCAGTTCTTGTTGATGTGTTAATGATTGAAATGCCAATTGCAAAATGCAATTTAAAACATTTTAAAAAATTCTAATTCTTATTCAATTTACTAACGACTTTTAAAATCAAATATTGTTGTTCTGTAAACATTTGAATTAGGCGCAGTTTGTGATTAAAACAGTTGACATTTGCTTAAAACCGTCAAAGAAATAAAATTGTTCTCTTTTTACATTTAACTGATAAAGTCGCATTTGCCCCATTATCAGAATGCACGTGCCAATCGCTGTGGGAGGCAGCTCAATAGCAACGCATATTAATTATAGATTACCAGCGCATTTAACACACATACATACATAAATATATGTGTGTACTCTATTAATATAAGGGAGCCTTGAAAGCAAAACCGCGCGACTAAACTTAGCAGCCACAAAGCAAACACGGTAATAGCCCAGCAACAATACATGCGTACAATTCTACAAAACACACTTTACTTTAAAGATATGCTCGAAAAGACTTAACTTTAACATGGAACAAAAAAACCAAACAAAACAAAACAAATATGTTGACAAGCTTTTACGCACACACTGAGACGCACACACACACACACACGAACTGACAGACAAGATGGCCGCAGCTGCTCGAACTTGGGTTGAATTTCGCTATTTTATTACCTTTTAATATATTCGCGGCGCTTAACAGTTAATTTTAACCTGCGCTTAATGCGTTCAAATTTAATCGAATTGTATATGTATTATTATTTTTTTTTTTGCTTTATTGAACCTTTCTTTATACTTTGCGTAATATTTTTGTACCCCGAAGGCAATTTGATTGAATGACAAAATCGGCTATAAAGACCGAGTCGGTCAAAAAAGATATATTTGGAACACAATTCATCGCTGTTTGGAATATTAGTTTGTGTCATCAATTAGCCAGCTCGGCCGTCTCGTCCTCCCACTTATCAAATTTGCCAAACGTGTGTCCTTAGTGTGTCCATCTCTCTATCTGTCCTTGAACGGCGGCATCAGTTTTGTGCCATTTTCCCCAAGCTGTTGCATTTTCATCAGTAGCTTTTACTGTTTTCTGGCATTGGACTCTAGTCGAGTCCAAACGTGGGCATCTGTTTGTCCCGAAATAGCGCAAAGTTTTATGTTTGTCCTGTTTCCTGGAAGCTATAAGTGAATAAATGTGTGAGGTGGATTTCCTTAGGATTGGCTAACAGTGACACTAAGTGTGTGAGTGTGTGTGTGTGTTTGTTTGTTTATGGTGTATGTTAGCATCAATTGAATTTAAATTTCGCTTTAATCTAAACTAAGTTGAACGCAAGCTGGATAGACATTAAAAAGGATTGCATATAATAAAAATATGCAAATACGTACGGGAATCTATGATTATTACGAATTTATATTAACAACCTTCATTTGATGATGGATAGAAAATAAGCGGCTTTAAAACTATCGATCGGTCCCATTTAACAGAACTTTTTGAGTAAAGTTCATTCGATAAATAGTAAGATCTGTACATTTTAACAGTGTTGCACATCATAAGCGAAAGGATAAATGGAAAACCATTTAAGATAATTCTGTTAATGATAATATTGTGATTCTGAAACTGTTATTCTGTCCCGTTAAAATTTCGAAAATGCTGACTGGCTTAGCTAAACCTTTGTTGTTGACATTTCATATTACTGCCTTTTTGCAAAATAAAAAAAGAAGCCGTTATCATTGAAAAGCAACAGGAGCTTGCTCTCTCTCTCTCTTAAATGTTCTCTTATGGTTATTACTCTCCAGCAAAATCAACAGTTTGCTTTTGTGCTCAACCCAAAAGCTTTGTGAAAGCTCTGTGCGTGCTGTGTTAAAGATGCAGCCTCGCGGGCAGCCACAAGTTGCCTTTTCGACATTTGCAACAGTTGCTGTTGAGTGTCTTCGAAAAGCGGACGTGGCAAATAAAAAGGTAGCGAACCAGCGCGCATATCAATCACAATTCAATAAGCCCAAAACCGTTATCAGTTGACACGCATACACAAGCACATATTGAGTAGGCAGAGAGGAAAATAGTGTGTATGTATATATATTTGTGTGCGTGTGTGTGTAGAGAGCTGCTGCAAACGTAACAAAAAAATAAAAGAAGCAGACAACTGGGCAACTAGTTCAAGTGCAAGCTAAATTGTTGCTTGCAACAATGATGTTAACAAAAATTTAAAATGAAATTCCGAAATGCAATTTAATTAAAGTGAAATGAATTATTTAAGTATGGCTATTTCCAAAAAGCGATAAGCACTTAAACAGAATATTAATATTTTAAATAATTTTTAAAATCATAAATTATAACAAAAAAAAAACAACAAAATTCGTGCGGGTAAAAACCTAAAAACAAAAAAATAAATATATATTAACCATGTGTATCAGGGCAGTAAAGGCTCTAAACATTATCATATGTATAATTGTATATATGGATATGGTTGTCTCACGTATGCATTTGTTACTGTTGTTTTAACTGTAAATCAGGGATCAACAAATTCATTGCCATGTTTGACACGCAGCTCAAGAAGCAGCGATAAAATCCCACATATATATGTATGTATGTACATGTACACGTATTTACATATGTATATGTATGTAAGCACATATAACGTACAATATTAAATCAAACAAATTTGAAATTTTTTGCAAATTGTTTCACACGCATTCAATTTTTTTTGTTTTTGGCTTTGTGGCTTTTCTCATTTACTTCGCCTGATTTATTTTTGATGTCATTTCAAACAAATATGCTGAATGTATGTGTTAAAAAAAAACAACCAACAACAAATTGAAGAAGCAACAAGCGACAACAACAACTGCTCAAGAGTTCGCCTGAAGGCCAACACAAAACAAAAAAAAAAATAAAAAAAAGAAGAAAGAAAAAGAAGAAGGAAAGAAGAACGCACCCGCCTAACCCCGCACTTCACACAGGCCTCTGTGTCTAAAAGGTAGGTGTGCATTTTGATTTGCGACTTGTGTACAAAATATTCGCTTAACACACACTTATTTGCATTTCAAAGGTAGTAAACAGCGAACAGCACGCAGCAGCGTACTGTAAATCTGTATGCGTGCGTGTCTGTGGGAGTATATGCTGATATGGTCACACGCGTGTGTGTGTTTGAGTGTGTGTGTGTGCGCTCGCGTAAAAGTACTTTTTGATAATTTGTTTCATGTCGGTTGGTTGGCGGTTTGTAGGACTCTAAGGAACATCATTATCACAATCACAATCATTTTTGATATGGCGTTCGTTCCCCTGCCTACATATGATTGATTGATGCCTTGTCTATGCTACTGTAAATGTATTAGTGTGTTTGTGGGTCGACTGACACACACTGATTGGCGTGTGCTTAAAAAGACAAAAAAAAAAAAAATAACTTGGTTTATCTCAAATCTAATTGCAAACATTTCCTAAGCTAATTATAAGAATTCCGTTTGGTAAATTCGGTTTCATTTTAAGTGGATCATTGGCAAAACAAAAAGGCTCAAATTAAAATGCTTCTCAATGTATGTACATACATTTAAATTTGATTAGAAACGTGAATCTATTTCATATGCAACTTTCTTACCTAGCAGCAACAAAGTTTATAAATTTAATTAACTTTGTAGCTAGATAGTTGGACGTGCTCTTTGTGACAGTTTCTTCTTGGCTTTGATATGGCCAAATAAAATATTATCAATTAACATCATAGACCTAAAAGAAAAAACATTTGTATCACATAAGAACAAAATACGTTTCTTATATGTATATATTTTGTAATAGGACAAATAGTCATAGATATACCACAAACACATTTCCATATGCCTAAGTTTATAGTCATTACAGTTAAGAGACCCATTTGAGTAGAGATAACTATGTTAAGATCGATAAGCTATGTTAGAATAATGTTAAGCGACGATGATTCGCTCGATGACCGAGGAATGATTATGATGAAACTCATTATACATTTTATTTCTTCACATTTCTTAACCGATTCGAAAGGAAACTTTTATAATCTTTAAAGTTTTTGTCGTCCTAAAATCACATAAAATTAGAAAGTACAAGTGTTCGTAAAAAATCCAACGTTCTCTACAGATCGATAAAGCTCTGTTTACAAGGCTCAAACTTATAGTCACGAATCTGTTTTGTCGTCTTTAAGGTCAGATATATGTTGAATGATATTCAACATTGGATTAAATTATACTTTTTTCACTTAGCGTTTGGAAAAGTTTAAGTTGTAAAGCAAAAAAAAACAAAAAAAAAAAAAATCCTTACAAATAAAATAGAGATACTGTGTATAAACGACAGAAATGTCCGTAATATGTATGTTTGTGTGGCTTGCCACCGAATTAAATGTATTTCAATTTCAATTCAATGTTAAGGAATTTAATAAAATTACAATTAGCACAGTTGCCCAGTTGAATTAAACAATTACTGTTTAAATTATTTAGTTCCAAATTGAATGAGTTTGATTGACAAGAGTTTTTTTTTATTTAATTTTGTTTCTCACCGGTGGGGCAGCTCGTTAGATAAATGAATTCATATTTTCATCATTTTCTTTTTTTTCTGTTTTTTTTTTGCTTCTATTTGCTTTTGTGCTTGGCAGTACCTCTGCAATTTAATTGGCCGTAAATGAATTTCCTGACTCAACCAGTAGCAGTAGCAGCTTCTGCAGCACCTGTCATCAGCATTAATGTCAACAGGCGCCCCATAACCCCAATGCCTTATTGCCCCATATTCAACCGCAAGGAAAGAGCTTTTCGCGCCCTCGCACCTTGCTCTTTATCTCAATTCAGCAATTTCTAAAGCATACATTTCTGCGCGCGCTTTGTAGCTTAGAGCTATAAAACGCGGCTGTAAAATAAAACATAAACGACCATTGGATAGCATTAAATTTAACAACCTAAACAATAAACTAGTTTTTGGTTTTAGTTCTACTTTTCATATTATCTATATGTGCAAGTAGATTTTTGTATGCTATCTGGCATATGCATCCATTTTTGCCCTTGTTGTCTATCTAAAAAAAGTCACTTGACCGAGTTTTTGTTGGCCTTTGTTTGTTTTGGATTTTAAATACCGCGCAGAAAAAATAGGTTTTGGCTTTAAAAATATGTTGGTTTTATATAAAATATTTTAAATTGTTTAAAATGCAAATATTCTCTAATTAAAATACTAACCTAAATTGCTACTGATTTTATTTTCTATTTGCATAAGGTATGGTATCAAGTGAAGCACTCTCAACTAGTTTTTTTTTAATCCTTTTGCCTGCTGCGATTATTATTTTTGTTTTCTGGCTTGTAAACGCAAAAAAAAAAAAATTAAATAAAAACAGCGTGTAAAATGAACACTAGCTGTATTATACTTGCAGTGGTTAAGAACAAAAAAATAAATAAAGGAGATAGGTCAACAAAGTGGGTGGGTCATAGTTCAGTCATGCTGTGATGCTTCTGACAACGAGCAAGCCGTTGTTTGTAGCTTGGCATTTCCCCTTGACATTGACATTTTGCAAAGAAAAGTGCATCAAAAGAAAGCCATTGGAATTTAAAAAACAATAAGAAATAAATATATGTATGCTGCTGTTAGAAATAATTAAATTGGCTTATTTAAAAGTTTCTGATGAACACATTTATTTCTATCACAAATCCAGTAAGATGACAGTAAATTTTACTTAATAAACTCTACGTCTGACCGAATCACATGCAAATTATGTTTACAATTCCCACAGGATACGCCCAGATGTAGAGCTAAGAAACCGATTTTTAACGTAATTGAAACATTTTATATTGGACATATGAGGGACTTCTTTGCCTGACGCTTCATCTCCTGCTGCTGTACTTCCAGCAGCATCATCTGCTTGTAGTAGGAGCGCAGTTCAAGCATTTTGTTCCGTTGTTGCATTTTCTGCATATACGATGGCACACGAATGACAGGACTACGTTTAAGGTGTTCGCAAATTTTGCATGGTTGACAAATATTGGGCTCCTGCGCATTAACTGCGATTTTTGTGCGCGATTTCTTTTTGCACTTTAGTGTTTGGCCTTTTTGCATTTCATCTTGTTCGGTTTTTTCTTTAACCACTTCAGGAAATAAATGGCTAATGTATTTATACATGCACTCAGACTTCATGAGGTCAATCACCAGGTCCGGTAACACCTCTGGCTGTTCCTCTGCTTCCTCCTCTTTTTCAGTTAGATCTAATGTTTCGGTATTTATAGTGGATGGAATCCGAAAACTGTTTGACATATCCGTTGTAGACAATTTTTGTTTATGTGTCAACAATAGTTCCTTGTTGCAGCGTAAAGAGCCAGTTCGTTCAACGTGATGTTGCACATTATAATCGGGTGTGGGCGAGCTGTGGCTATGTTCCATTTGTATATAAGGATTATTATACACAACATTTCTATGTAAGGAATACAATTCATTTATATTAACATATTTGCTGTCATTTTGAATCTTTTCATAGAAACAATCATCAACTTTTTTCGTTAGTTTTAAATTTCTTAAAAGATTTACTTTTTTCTGTATGTCGGACAAACTATTATCATTTTCATCATAAGGTATTAAGGGGTCAAGTTTTTGAAAATCAATTGATGAAAATCTTTTTTTCCACGATGCTATCGAAATAATTGAATTTTCCTTGACCGGATCGATCTTCCTTTGAGGTTGTTGTATGTATTTATCAACTTTAAGAGTGGTTCTTTTATTTGGTATTTGCTGTTGTAGATTTTTCGCAACTTTAACTTTAACACTTTTAGTGTTTGAGGAAAACCTCTTCCTTTGAGGTTGTTGTATGTATTTGCCAACTTTAAAAGTGGTTGTTTTATTTGGTATTTGCTGTTGTAGATTTTTCGCAACTTTAACTTTAACACTTTTAGTGTTTGAGGAAACCCTCTTTTTTTGAGATTGTTGTATGTATTTGCCAACGTTAAAAGTGGTTGTTTTGTTTGGTATTTGCTGTTGTAGATTTTTCGCAACTTTAACTTTAACACTTTTAGTGTTTGAGGAAAATAAATTTTTAAATTTTTGTGCTAATTTCATAAATTTTTTTTTTCTAGCGATTTGATTTGGCAAATTCCGGTGGCCTTGGTTGAATTTAGGATCATTCTTTTGTCCGATTTTGATCAAATTGTTGTGACCTTTCTTTCTACTATAATTCTTATTATTTTTTTTGCTAATACTTTGCGGAGATTTTGCGGCTTTGTCCTTTTCATGGATTACTGACACCTTATTATCTCGTTTTTTTTGAGGTAAATGTTTCTTCGTGCCAGCTTTATCAGCCTGAGTTTTAAATTGTGTTTTTTGTTTTCGATCATTATGTTTATGTTTATCATGTATTTTGTCTTGAGAAAAATCCATACTAGTTTTTAAAGGTTTTCTCCGTTTAAATTTTGTACGTTTTTCTTCTTTAGAAGAATTGGCTTTTTGCCAATTCATGCCAATACTTTTTTGCATACTTTTATTTTTGTTCTTTTCGTTCTCCGGCTTATCGATGCTCGTTTCTTGTTTGTGCTTATTTCTCTGTATGTGCTTATGTTTATTTTTATGTTGGTGTTTCAATTTCAAATGTATTGAGTTTATACTTTCATTCGAATATCGTTTTCCATTTGTATTGAACTTGCTTTGTGCTTTAGCTTTTCTTGCAAAACTTATGCGGAAATCCTCAGGATTTGGTATTGTTTTTGTTTCTGTATCTTTTTCTGGCTTTGTGTTGGTATCCGTTTTCGAGTTATCTTTGTACTTATTCGTTTTCAACGTTCTGTAAAAAAAGGGTAAAGGTTCACGCTGTGATTGCATCTCCTTCAATCTGCTCAATTTCTGGTTGATTTGCTCGATTTCATAGGGATTTACAGTTTTCTTGAGTGCGTTCAAAGATTCGTCTATTTTATGTTTCCAAATTAATACATCTGGCTGTGGGCGGCCACGTCTCCGACGCTTTACTGTACTGCTGTTCACATGTTGACGAAAGCAATCAATAAATTCCTCATAAATTGCATTAGCTGCATTCTCAGGCGATAAATTCGATTGTGGGTTTTTACTTAAAGCTCTTAGTGTGTTATTGGTAAGCCGGCTAAAGAAATTGGCCGCCTTTTTATCCTTGATTTGCTGCATTAAGTCAGCGTTTTGCTCAATCCGGTGGCGTATCTGTAGCAAACGATCCTTGCAGCCGGTGGCAAAGAAGTTCCAATAGGCACGAAACAGTGCATCATTGACATTTATCCAGTCCAGTTTGTTGATCAATGGGGATAGATTTTTGATCTTATTCGCCAGACAACTGCGATCCAATAGCAATGCACGATTGCCATCTGTGTTATATATCAAGCTTTCTGATTTTCGCAAAACTGTCATTTTCCAGGATTTTTCACTTGCAATTTTGACATGAATTTATTTTTCTGGATTAAATACGCTTTCTGTTAAAATATTTTTTTTTTTATGATTTTTACAAAACTTGTGCTTGTCATATTGTTTGAAAGTCATCGATAACTGTTTTTCCAGTTTACCATTCATATATATAATCGTTTGCAGCAAATAATTGGCTTAATTAAGGAGCAATGGACGAAATCCATTAGTGTTGCATATCAGGTTTTTAGTTTTTTTTATCTAGCTTGATTTGGCTTTTTTCCGTTTCCTGTTTATAATTAATAAGGGATTGCAGAAATTAATGTGCCTAATAAAAAACTCCAATAAAGTTAGGCGTTGAACAAATTCTGTTATAATATCTTGATATTGGTCACTTTATTTAATTATTTATTGTTATTATAATACTTAAAAAAATCAAATTATAATAATTATCAAATCATTTCTCAGACCTTAAAATGCCCTGTGATAGAACTAGTTCGATTAGTTTTTAATCGAACTAGCTCGATCCCAGCTCTGATTAAAGTTCAAATACAACGATCATTACATTGACCTAAAATAGTTTGGCAATTGCAAAGCATGTTAAAACATTCCATCAGCTTTTGTCGCATCGATTGCGTTCTTTGGAGCTGGTTCATTACATCCGATTGAAGGCTTGCCCTTGCCGTCAATTTACATCTGTAATATTTCTTGAGTTCTTCCCGTGTTTGACGCTTCTTTATTTCGATCATATATGGCTTATCGGGCTCCGTGCGATTTATTCTCCGACAGATTTCACAACTGGTTGTTTTCCAAATCTTTGGCTGTCTTGGTATATCCCTTGAGGCTTTGACTTTGACACTTACAATAGAATTATTGTTTGATTCGATATCTTCAAGTTTTTGAATCTGATCATGGTTAACTTTATGTTTGGTTTGCTTTTTACGCAGTTTTTTTATGAGCTCTGATTCAAACTCGCATGGCCAGTTTTTTGGTGTTTGTTGGGGACCCTCCAAATCAATATTGTTTGTGGCAATGAAGTTCTTAACGTGATTTTCTACATTAATTGCCGGATATCTATATTGAAGGTTGCTTTCGCTATTGTCTTGTGACTGAATTTGAGTTAACGTTGAAAACCTCCAGTAGTTGTCCATTAATCTGCTGGTTCCACTTTCTACATTAGTTCTGGTGCCTTTTGATTTTTGTTTTGAGGCCCTTGATGATTTTGAATTTGAAGTGAGTGAGTTTTGAGATACTTCTTGTTGTAACTCGTTCGGCGGAATTAAATTTAAAATTGATTTATTTGTAGGCTCTTCGAAATGATCATTGCTTGCAAAACGTAGTAAAACTTTGCCCCAATGACCCATCGTTCGAATTGTTTTTAATGCCTTTAAATGTGTAGTAAAAAAAATCGATTCGCGAAAGCCGTTGGCGTGTTTGTTTATGATTCTTTCCAATTTGATTAATTTCTGTTCAAGTTTTTTTATTTGTTGCTCTCGAGCTATAGACAAAATTGAGTCATTCGGATTTGATACCATATGCGATCGACGTGCTTTTTTTAGTTTTGAATTATGTTTTCTGACTGGTTTCTCTGATACAGAGGAATCACGTTTCTTATCTAATTTTTTTATGAGTTTTGCAATCTTATTTTGAATTAATTTCAAAGTTTTATCAGCATATAAATTTTCATTCACCTTAACTTTTTTAGTAGAAGGTTTATCTAAATTCTCATTTAAATTCTTTATGCCTTTGTTTTCCATTTGAGTTTTTTCCAATACTTCAGGGTTTTTTGTTCTTGAATGGAAAATTCCTTGCATCATATCATTAATGCTATCAAGCCTTCTATCTGTTGAGTTTACCCGATATTTTTCTGTGTTTTTATCTAGATTCTGTCTTTCGCCTAACACTGACATTTTATCCGTTTCAAACATATTATTATTTGCATCTGGATAGGTGCTCGCTATTGGACTATCATCGCTATTATTTATATAATCCAATTGTTTTGTAGTCTGGCTAGATATCTGACTATCGTTTAGTTTTTTGGTGAGTTTCTTAAGCTGCTTGTCATTGGTAGACTTTTCATTTTGTTTATGCGTGCTTTCTTCTGTTGAGTTTACCCGATATTTTTCTGTGTTTTCATCTAGATTCTGTCTTTCGCCTAACACTGACATTTTATCCGTTTCAAACATATTATTATTTGCATCTGGATAGGTGCTCGCTATTGGACTATCATCGCTATTATTTATATAATCCAATTGTTTTGTAGTCTGGCTAGATATCTGACTATCGTTTAGTTTTTTGGTGAGTTTCTTAAGATGCTTGTCATTGGTAGTCTTTTCATTTTGTTTATGCGTGCTTTCTTCTGTTGAGTTTACCCGATATTTTTCTGTGTTTTCATCTAGATTCTGTCTTTCGCCTAACACTGACATTTTATCCGTTTCAAACATATTATTATTTGCATCTGGATAGGTGCTCGCTATTGGACTATCATCGCTATTATTTATATAATCCAATTGTTTTGTAGTCTGGCTAGATATCTGACTATCGTTTAGTTTTTTGGTGAGTTTCTTAAGCTGCTTGTCATTGGTAGACTTTTCATTTTGTTTATGCGTGCTTTTTTGTTGATCCTCAAATGGATTTTGGTCCAAGACTTTAGTCGACTGCTGGCTTAATTCGTTTTCTTGACTTTTCTCAGTTTGCTCTGTCTCTGAAGATTTCGATGTCGTGTGTTTTCGATTGTCGCGGGGATAAACCGTCTGAAACCCCGCCAGTTTCCCGATTGACACAAGCTCTATGCCCTTTTTAGAGGATACGTCTGGGCACACTTTAAAGCTTCTTTTCTTATGGCTTACTCTATCCTGTATCTTAACTGTATTGCTATTAAGATTTTTGCGAGTTGTGGAGCGACGTTTAACTTTCTTTGCTGAACAGGGGCTGGCAAAGCAGCTTATAAACTCTTTGTACATTTTATCATAGATTTCCGTTTGGTCTTCTAACTCGGGCTTAGTAAATATCTGTAGGAATCTGGTAGCTTTCGGATTTTTAATCTGACCAACAAATCCTTGATTTGCTTTTAGCTGCCGTTGCAGCCCAAAGTTTGAAGCGGGCTTCTGTCCATTGGCATAGAACTGCCACCAGTTGCGAAATGCATTGCAATCCTGGAGCTGAGTGCTTTGCACATTGAACTGAGGCCGTTTCAACTGCTCTGTGAAGCCTTTGACCTTCTCGGCCAGAAGCTGGCGATTTAACAGTTTGCCACAGTGCGCTTGCATCAGAGCCTCGCAAGGATTATATGCTCTCAGTGTGCGACGTAGGTTCCACATAGTTTTACTTTGCTTTTTAATACTATGGTTGTAAACAAGCGATATATAAAGTTGTTTTTTCTCTTGGAATACTTGTAAATTTTTTTACTGTAAATTTGAGTTTCTATTTTGGCTTTAAGTTCAATGCAAATTGTATCGATTTTCATGTATAAAAACTAAATAGGGCATTTTACACGTTTTACACATAAAACCCTACGCTAGGCTTTTTAGCTTTATAATATTGAAAGCTGTGGTAAATGCATTGTTTTACCATTTTTCTCGTTGCAACAAGCGAAGAGTGCACAACACACACACACGCACACACAAACACGCATGTAGGTCTTTATGTGTTGAACATGCATATAAATAAATTTTCTGTTTGTCTCTGGCTCGAATTATTGTAATTCTATACGCATTGTACATAAGTTATATAAAGCTTCAAAGTGCCTTTGAGGGTACAAATGTTCCCTTTGAAGTGTCAAAACACTTTTTGTTTTTCTACAAAATTTTACTTGTCATTTGAAGTTGTTTGAGTCATCGTTAATATTGCAGTCTACTTAAAATAAGCCAAAACAACATTAATCATCTGTCATAAAAGCTGCAATTAAGTAATGCAAATGATTGTACTATTAAATTTGGTTTTCATTTATCTCAACAGTCATTTTTTATCATTTACTAATAACCTAACGAGAACTTCACCTTGTTGATAGGAAATCTGGTGTTTTAATGCAATAATTCTGTTGAGTTTTTCTGTAACGCAATTAATACCTAATTACTAATATTCAGCATCATCATGCAAAGAGCATCCCAATTTTATCGTTGACTTATACCTAAAGCATTAATTTGATAGTTTTTAACAATGTTATATTAACAAAATGGTTTAAATTGCAGTTTACTTGCAATAACACGTTGAATATTGATTAAAACTAAAATGCTTATTACTGATTAATATTGTTTTTCTGCAAGTGCATTTGTAATTGTAATTGTTTATTTGTAACACTTTGTGAATATATCTACAGCTAAAAATAACAATTTAGTCGTAAAAATTAAACGGCATGCTGGCATTTGGAACTTGTTTGTACTTTATAATGCTTAATTGATTGATTGGATAAAGATTTGACAGTTCATTGATCCAAGAACTTTAGTCAAACAATACGACTAAGTATCAATAAACAACAAAGCATAAGACGCTAAAAAACACATGCCTTTGAATTCTCTTTGTGATTGCGGTATAGGGTATATACGTATTCGATACTTCTGATTGCAAGAATCAGTTTTTTTATTTACACTGGATGGATTGTCGTGTGAGCATTAAGTATTTTACATATTGACATTAACAAAAATTGTTATTGTTGTTGTATATTGAATATTGAATTGAAATTGAAAAATTCAATTGTTTTTTTTTTCCCATGGCATATGTACTGGAATCAAAGGCAGTGGCGATAAACAAAGGCAAGGCCGTGACGCGTTGCTTGATGAACTATAAACAGGCGGTGCTCGTTTATTAGCAATTAATTTCAATATTTAAAGCCGAGAGGGGAAATGTCGAAAGCTTGTGGACATGTTGAGTAAACATTGAAACTTTTTACAATACACAAAACAATTAAAGGCTAAAAAAAGAATTACAAAAAAAATTGCATGTGTATTATTAAAAAAAATATGCTCAGATGGCGACAAGCTAATTGATATATACGGAATCAGAAATGTACAATCTATGTATGTTAATAATATTGCGTAACGCATTTTCTCCAGCTGCTTTCAACAACAATATTTGAATTGGATGTTTGTTGAATGCTTTCGTTTGCTCTTCAACAAGCATTCATATAGTCCTTGAAAGGACTTGGCGCATATTGAATGCGATTCAAGCACTGCTTTTGAACGTGCTTATTTAATGGTCTATTCTACTTCGATTTCTTTCATTGGTGGCATACTTTACAGCGTATAAAAATGTGAAGCCAGCTCCAAAGCATAATTGCAAACAATTAGCATACCTTATATACCCGTATAAATGAACATTAATACAAAATAAAATAATAGCAACTTATCGTGTTAACATTCGCTTTAAAGCAACGCAGCTTGTTACATAATCTAATTAAGCGTTAATATTGGCTGCACCTGTTTACTTGCATAATGTGCTGTAATCAAGTAGTTTTAAACCAGTTCATATTACATTTTGATGCACTTTGATTACAGAGTTCTTAGTCTTTTATAGCTGCTGGTAGCATAAGTGCAAATACGTTGCGTATTGTGCTTAGCTACTGTCCTTGTCATTACTCTGCTCCTAGGGCTGCTATAGGGTTTTGTGTAAAAATGTTGCAATCATTAAGGCTGGCCATAAAACCGTGAATCGTTTCGCATTACAGATTGCCAATACACACAAAGATATACGCAAAGTACATATACAAAGATATGCACGTATGAGTGTATTTATGTGTAAGCAGTAGGTTAGTAACTACGCATATTATCTACTTAGAGAGCGCGCCTGAATGCCTTCACAGGCGCCGAGTTTGGTTCACCATACGAGTAGGTAGGTTGTTGCTTATGCGCAATTAGGCAGCCGATGAACTTGGCCATATTATTAAAATAGCATATATAAAACTGATATATGTATGCATGTAGTCGTAAGTGTGTGTGTGTTCTATTTGAGTTAGGGGACAGAAGGTCGCTGTTTATGGATCTGATAATAGCAGATGGCTGCTACAACAAGTTACTCATGTCCCATAGTCATAAATCGCATTGTATATAGAAATAGCCCAAAGAAACATCAGCACATGTTTCTTAGTTCACGTTGACTTTTGTCTAAGAAACAGAAACAGAAACGGAAACAGAAAAAAAAAATACATTTTAATTTTAAAGAAAATTAACGTTTGCCATTTCGCTTACTGTAGGCTTTCGACTTTGTTTGCAAACACTTTTCGCAAGTGTTTGTTTTCACTTTTCATAATTCTTTGTAAATGCATTTGCAAGGTCTGCTATAGTTAAGTCTAAATAAACATGTGCTACATTTGGCATACAAAACATGTACATACGCATGTATTCAAATGCATTTATGAAATATATACCCTGTAGTTGTATTCAACAACTTTATTAACCTTAACTCAATCGAGCTCTTTAACATACATTTAGTACTAGTCCGATGTATATCGATTTATTTAAGACATTACAAAGAAAACATTCAAGTATTATATGAATATTCATAAGATTGCATTACAAATGCCTTACAAGCAGGAAATGAATATGCAAACAAAAGCAGGGTATCTCCTTCTCGTGCATACTTACCTATTCTATTTATATTTTTGGTACGCCTTTGTGTTTATGCATATTTGATTGACTTTTTAATGGGCTTCAATTTCAGCAGCGTTTAAAACATGCGTTTAATTTCATTTGTTTGCATGTGATGCAAAAATTACTTTATGAAAACTAACAGAGATATGAATGTACATACAACAATTGCAGATAGGCTTTAAATTATACAGAATTTAATAATGAAACTGAACTCTGCAAAATACTATAGTAGTTAATTATCTTCTACTTTCCGAGCAACGTATTCAAAGTAAACAGTTTGTATGCATATATAATATTACTATTTGCTGGCCCCAAGCCAAAACAAAAATACCCATACATATGTGTCGGAAATCTCTTAGCCAGCACTTAAAATTCCCTTTTTGCAAAGCCCTAGCTTTAAGTTGCCAAATGTTTTAGCATAAACAGAACCCAAAGTAAAGCAGAGCCAAGCCAAACAAAATCAAATCAAAGAAGTGAGACCCACACACGTAAACAACACTAATGCCCAACACAAATAACAGCATCACAGAGAAAATAGCAAATATATAAAAAGGACCACATACTAGTCTGGTAGTGGCCCATAGCAACTGTGTACCAGTAACTTGGCCAAGTTATGTAAAATTGGCAGCCGCCAGAAATTAGCCCTGGGCGATAGAATAAATTTAAGAATTTTTCAAAGCGCCCACCTAAAATACTTAATACAACTTTTTTATTTTCTTCATTTTTCTATTAGTCTATTTATTATTAAATTTTGTTTTTATTTGGAAATAAGTCCTTGGGGTGCGTAGACTTGAGGGGATAAGCATATAACAAAAATTACAAAGTTATTTAATTTGTACGTAAGTTAAGGTAATAAAATCTTCAAGAATATTATAATAAGAATGTATTTGATATTTAATTTAATGGTTTTTTTTTATTTTTAAACAATTTTTGTTTAAATGTATGGTAAATATTTGTACAACTGAACAAACTTAAAGTACTGCCTAAAGCATCGAGCCACTATCTATAGTTCCACATGTTCATATTGATTGCTTTATTTGAATTTTACTTGATCTATAATAATACACACACAAGATGTATCTGGTAATGGTAAGGTAAATCAATTTCACATTTATTTATTATTATAATCTCCTAACCAAATAATAGATTTCTTAAAAGACATATTCAAAAAGGAAGAAATACTAAGTGCTATGATTGTTAACATAAGAGATAATAGTTTAATATCTTAAAGTGTGATGTTTGAATGATCAAGCGATTGTATTCATTTCCAAAGCTTTTACAGCATTATGAATATGCATATACTTTTCCTAAGTCCTTAATATATTTACTAAAAGTTCAAGATTATAAAAAAAGCTGCCAATATGTCGATTAAAAATCAATTAATTATTTAATCGATATATTTTTGCCTGTCTTCCTTGTTTTTCCTATTTACCATCTGATGTCCTAAGTTTTTGAGCCATGTCACTCAACAATTGACGCCGTTCAGTATGCAACATTAATTGTGGCACTCTTCGCGTGGCAAAGAAAGCAAAATTAATAAACGCAACACGTGCAACGGTTTTCCCAATAACTGTTTAAGTACAAAGACAAGCGTCTTCTCGCTGCCAAGATGTGGTAGGATAATAATGGCGTGGTGAGAAGTCATGGGGGCACGAAGCAGGGAAGCAGCTTTAGTGAGCCGGGATCAGGGCCAATGTGGAAGTTTGTTAAGCGAAACGGCTTTGAAGTCTAATAGGATTAGCCTTGCCACCCGCCCACTACTTAGTTGGCGTGTTTGTGTAATGCAAATAAACGGCAGCACTGTGTCTGTGTGTTTGTGTTTGTGTGTGTTTGTTGGGCGTTATCTGTGTGTTTGTGTGAGGCTGGCCAAGAAATCACATTGATATAAATAATATTAAATAAAGCAAGGCAAATATTTGCAAGCAAAATTATAACTGCATTTTATTAGTGCTTTAGATGTTTGTATGTGTGTATATAAAATGTACCTATTTCACGCACATACATATATATGTGTGTGTATTTTGGTTAAGTTAATGTGGTTGCCATATTATGATTTTTAGCCAACAGTGCGATCATTGAACTTAATTGTCAAATCGGCCTTTGCCATGTTTGAGAAGGCGCCAACCAGTTCGGTCAGATTAGTATTGGGCAAGCGTCTGTCGAAGGGGAAGCCCATGGTGCGTCTGTCCGGATACAGTTTGTCCTTGAGACCGCAGAAGGAATAGGCAGTGCTGCAGGCATCATTCGGTGTGCTGTTTGTATTGTAAAATAATTTTGTTGATTAGGTATGGTCAAACACTGGTCAAAGCTTAAGCCACTCACTTGCTTGTTTGTTGCACGGAATCGTTGCTATAGTCCGAAATCATGACAAACAAATCGAATTGCAGACCCTCCGGCTTGCCCTTGGGCAACAACAGATGCTGGGGCCAGCCGCAGCCGCAGAAACGGAAACGTGCCAATTCATCGGCTGCCGTTGGCTGATAGTTAGCACCAACAGCACGGAACGAACGCTCAAATGGTATGGCCACCGAGGAATCGGTTGATTCACGGCGTATCGTGTTCTCACCTGGAACAACTGTAAGCAAAGCAACATGAATCGAAATCCAGATGGGTGTTCTCCAAATAATACTTACGCTCCACTGTAAATTTATCCATTTCAATGGCCATTAAACGTTGCTCCTCGAGACGCAGTGGCTCGTTACGCTCATCGGTTTTGGGACAGATAAAGATGCGACAGGTACCGGTGCGTTTGGGGCCAGCATTTGTCACATTAAAGGTGTAGGTGAAGGGTGCGTTCTGCAAATGCCTGAACGATGCAGCAACATTATCATCCTCAACGGGACCAAAGTCTAGGCCAGCAGCTAAATTGGTCACCGATTTTTGCCAGTACGTGAGCAGTGTATTTGGTCGGGCATTTGCAGCTCCCAATCTGGCTTCCACATACGTCACGCTGACACCCTGGAATTCCAAATGGGTGTTGTTGTAGGGCGGCAAGAGCGACTTGTGCTTGTTGAATATAACATCGATGAAACCGTGCCATCTGTAGAAGATTGGATCACGCATAGCCGTTGTCACATCGCCCATAACACCAAAGTCCTCCAAGTGGCGATAATCGGGATCGTGGGCAAATGAGATAACCGTATGTCCCTGGTTATGCAAATTGCCATAAAATTGGCTATTGACAGAGAGTGTTGGCGACGCCTCAATCATATTGCCCAAAATATCAATGCCACGCATTTCGTCTAAAGGAATGCGCTGTCCCTGAGTCTGTTTAAGGAAAATTCAAGTACAGCAACATTTAAATAAGGTGTACAAACTGGTTGTATGTATGATAATACTCCTATTACTTTGGTGACTCGGTAAAGATTATATAAAAACAGAAAATGGAGAATACTTTCGTCTTGGTCATTTGTATACTTACATCCTCTACAAAGCCCTGATCAATAGCAGCGAGAATGCGATCACGCCAGCGTTCCAATTCGGAAATCTCAATGGTGCCATCAGGACGATCCACATCGCGCAGCAGCTGATTGGAGGAGCGCGATGGATAAGTGCGATTGTTCACGCTTGATAGAATCTTGGGGAAATAACCCTCAGCGACCGCTTCACGCAGATTATTGAGTGGCGCCACACGCTTCAGATTGTTGCAAATACGCTCGACGTTGTAGCGTGCGATCAACTGATGATGCATATAGTAGAAGAGCTCCCCACGACGGTCCTTATTGACCACCTCGTTGGGTCCGCTTGCTGGGTAGACCAAATGCCAGTGCCAATGATGGCTATTCACGCCAATATCCTCACGGAAATATGCCAAACGTTGTTCATCCTCTCGATTGGAGGCCGTATAGTTAACGGGAATCTCCAGAACAGGTCGGTTGCCACTCTTAGCAATCACCGAAGCCTCTTGGCGAGCATCCTGTTCAGATCAGTTCATCAAAATTCTTTAGTTAATAAATATTATTAAAATATTTGCTTGGCTTACCAGAAAGGCAGAAGGCTCAATGAAGTTGCCCGGAAAGATCTGAGAAATGTTAGGTATCGGTACAGTTTTCGTATCTGGACGATGAGCAATGGCAACAGCATAGCTGTACTGAAACAGTACAGGATTCACGCGATCCCTAAAATTAAACATAATAACTGTCAAATTAGTTGAACAATTTCATAGGAATACTTAATTTACTTGGTGTATGCGGCAAGTGCAACAAATTGCTGCAAATCTGGAGCATCCAGATACAATTGAGTTAGTTGACCGGCGATATCCCTGTGGCGAGAATTGAACAGCGAGAATTGATCTTTTCTGTCCAGTTTCTTGGCAAAGTCTAGATTCGGTTTCCTGGCCAATTCTCGCACTGGAATCCTACTTTCCACATTCTGACTGAACCGGTTCGAGACCTCCTCCGTATTGTTGCGATAGCGATCCGTATAGAAACTTTCGGGCAAATCAAAGACAGTTTTGCCATTGTCACGAGTTGTGAACACTGGTTCCAAGGGACGCTGGAACAACAGCTCTAAAGCCTTCAATTCCGTGTTCATTTTAATAAAAACGTTTTTTTTATAGTTTTTATAGTCCGGAACGTTTTTCGTTCGTATGATATTGGCTTTACGAGCTAATGCAGCGCACTGTGTAAAAGAAGCCGAGGAGCGTTGTTTTTATAGCTTGTCAACCTTAACCGCAATATCTTAAATAATATGATTTTTGTTTGTTTTAATTATTTTGAACCCTGCGGTTTTGGCGAAAGAGCTATCAATGGCTTTATTATAATAGAATGATTGCTTGTGATAAGCGTACCAAGTGTGTAGTGAACGTGCAAAGTATCTAAGTACATATACATATATGTAGTTTGTGCAACACGCTTATCGAAAAAAGTGGTTGGATTAATATATTGTTTTACTTGTTCCCAGAGTGAACTGCGATAAGAGGACAGCCAGCTTAGAAGCATGTTCATACGTTGGTGTTTTGTATAACTTTAGTTTTCACTTTTAAACTTAATATTGAAAAAAATTCATTTTTATAGAAATAGGGCGCTTTATATGTGAATAGCTGCAGGGCAAATGAACAGCAGCATAATAATGCAAAACATTATATTAAACTGGCATTGGTTGTTAAACCAGGGCATATTTACAGTAACTAAAACCCTATTCAAAGCCTGTGGCTTGTAACGCACAAAAGTATATAGAATCTTCTTGTTATAAATACAAATTCTAACACTTATGCAAGTTTTTAACAAGCCGATAAGTTTGAAAAAGCATTAAGCGTAACCTAAAACAGTCCTTTCAATACATAAACAACGTTGGGAGATTTAAACATTTACCAAATCAATTTCTGACGCTTTGTGACCAAAGCAAAAACTTTTACCATTGTCAATAATAAATGTAAAGTGCCAGACATAAGCTCGCCAAGGCGTTTAAATGTGCGCGCATTAATCTGTGAAATTGACAGCCACAAAAAACGTTGCACAGTGGATTAAAATAATAAACATGCAATATCTGATACAGAAAGTAAATTAGTTAGACATACTTTTGTTATCACTGATAATGTCACTCCTAAAATATAATAAGCTTGATCGAATAGGATTCTTATTGTTCAGAGCCGTTGCAGTCTTTTTTTTTAATATTTCATTTCAAATATTTTTGTTATATACTTCTAAACCTAGATCTGCAAACTTAATTTTAAGAAAAATCTGTTATTACTGTTATTGTCTTAGCGCAGAAAATGATATTAATAAAGATATATAGCACTAAAATAATATTTATTATTTATAAAAAAGGCTTTACATTTATGTTCCTCTTTGTAGAATTGAATAAAAAAATAAGAACTGAATATCTAGCAAGTCAGAGTCAATAAAATGGTAATAGTACCGCAAACAAAATTTATAAAAAATAAACAACTTGTTTGTACACACTTGCATCACTGTGCGATTTCGACTTGTTTTGTTTTGACGTGATGGTGTCAGTGGGTTGGCGAATTCAAAAGATGATTTTTCCACCGTTTTGCCCACAACATGAAAATTACTTTTTACTTTTAAAGTTGATGTTGTTGTGCTTTTGCTATCTCTTTTTGCTTCCTTTTATTAAATGTCAGTTACATTTACAATATGCAAAGTAATATTTTATCAAAGTTATTCTGACAATGCCGCATCTAGCAATAATTAATTATACAAAATGCATTTTTCATTACAGTCTTTACTACCAAAGAAAAAGAATAAAATAATACAAAAAAAATTCAACAACTGAAAGCTTGCAAAAAATGGTTTTAAAAACAGTAAATTTAAACAGAAATGTGTGAAATACGAAAAAGCTTTAACGCTAATCTTTTGTGTTCGTCTGATAACAACAAAATTCATCTCAGCCCGCCTATGCCGCCTATAAAGTACGTTGAATTATCGAAAAGGGTTATTTTAATTATGTACCGCAGTTAAGCCAACAGTTGCCTTAGGGCAATGTCTTAAACATTTGCGGTATATGGTCGGAAACTCGACGGGGTAGCCAGCCACATGAATTTGCGGTCAGGGCTTATCAATATTTTGTTTGCTCGCTTTAACAGAAACCCAGCGCCAAAAACAACAGCACGATAGACTTATTAATAATGCAGGCTTTTAAGCTAGTTTAATGTTTTCAACAGATTAACAACGATAAATTAAGTATGCAACACAAGTAAATAATGCAAAAAAAAGTCATAAATGCCGTTTTAAATGTTTCAAATTAAATTTAAGATCTAAGTGCTTACGTTACATTTTAATTGCA
The DNA here is from genome assembly GCA_035044725.1 of Scaptomyza caliginosa. Classification (NCBI taxonomy): domain Eukaryota; kingdom Metazoa; phylum Arthropoda; class Insecta; order Diptera; family Drosophilidae; genus Scaptomyza; species Scaptomyza caliginosa. Next base: position 1,671,777 of record JAWNNR010000004.1, on the reverse strand, counting down.
AAATTAAAGTTTTAATAGATAAATTTATTGTTGGTAAATAATTGGAATTTAACTAAATCATTCGGCTAATTTGAATTTTTGAAACAAAGCAGTATTTTTAAAAAGTCTTATTAATTTTGTATTTCTTTGCAAACGTTTTTAATTAAAATCATGTTTGACAGTTTGTTAAATTGCATGCAAATTATGACAGTTCCACAAAATGTATTTCAACTGTAAACAATTATAATCCTGAAATGAATATTAACATTAACAGAAACATAAAAAGCATTCTGCCATCCAGCATTACAAAATATATCCTATCAAGTTGATTATCACTGTTGTATTACTTGGCAAATATTCAAAATTGTTTTACTTAATGGGCATAATGAAATAATCATATACTACATAATGAATTGTAAATTGTTGCTGTGTGAAATTTCTTAAATTATCTAGAGAATGGTCAAAAGTACTAGACAGCAACAACCACAACAAAGCAGCCAGAATAGTAATCAAAGGAGTCCAATTAACAGTCTCCAAACCCAACATTACCAGCTATGAAATTAAATGCCAAAGTTTAAACTTGCTACGCACTATTGTAAAATTAATGCTGACAGCAGTTGTTATTAAACGGACAGCACATGTAAATCTCTAAAGTCTAATTAAAATCTAGTTGCAGACACATAACAGTTAGATTGTAATGCAACAAATTTACCTGCGACAGAAGCCGGAAGTGCTTATATGTGAATTGTAACTAATCATTTAACAAGCAGACAGGGCCAAATGAAAATGGGAAATGTAACAAGTAGTAGTAGTCGATGGCAGGGGAAACGTTATTAGTTGCCATTGCCAGTTGACAGTTGACAGTTGGATGTTTACTGTTGCCAATTGTCAATGGCTGTGTACAACTGTCAAACGGCAATCTGGCAGCAGACAGACAATGGCTCTGTTAGCCAAGTTGTCCATTGCAACAATGTGGGCGACTGTATGTGCTCAGGTAATTGAACAACATTTGTTGAATGGCTTGGAACAAATTGCCACAGCGCACCAAACGTGTGATAGAGTTAGAGACAGCGCGACTCAGAAACAGAGTTGGAGCGTTTCTAAGTGCAACATCAGGTGGTACGACGGTGTTGGCACTGTCAACGCCAGACAGCTGGTTGAATTTTTTTTTATTACTATTTTCTTTATTCACTCCAGGGCCATGTGTGCTTTGCACAGCCAATGTCAATTTTTTTCTCAACCCTGACAATAAAGCATAAAAAATTTGATATAAAAGTTTAATTTTTTACTTTAAAGTAAATATATATGCACGATAATAGGATCTTAGACCTAAGAAAGCGCAGACCTAAACGTGTTTATATCTTTATTTGATGATTATTATCTAGACGCAAACAAGCAAGCCACTCAATAAAACTATTCTTGATTTCGTACTTTCGTAGCCAACTTTAGTCTTTACTGCCATATTTTAGAGAATTTTCTGTCTTTTGAGTAAAAAAAGAAGCTGTTTATTTTGACATAAGTATTCAGAAGGATTAAAGCTTAAACAAAAAAGGTGCCGTGCATAGCGTAGATGGTATTTTAAATATTTCCAATTCAATGCAATCAATTTAGGCATCATTTTTCTTTTTGGCATTGCTGGTGCGTTGCACATGAGCCACAGTGTAGCCATGGAATAGCTGCGCCTGCCTGGTTCTATAGCCAAAGTGTACATGCACCGGCGTTTCCATCATTACAGCTGGTAACACACTCAAATCCAGCCGAAAGCCACGCATATAATAAGGCTTGTCCCGTTTCAAAGGGCAATGCCTGGGAAAATTGCTGTAGCGGTCAAGTATATCGCGAGCAATACGCATCAGTGGCACCTGATTCTTGTTGGAGAGCAACTGGCAGCCATCTGTGGTCACATTGATCAGCACAAAGTCCAGAGTGCGCCGTGGCAACACAATGGTTATGTGGAACTCATGCTCATCCAGCGGCTCCAGCAGCACAAATTCCATGTGCATTGTTCGTCTTTTCGGATTTTTGCTAAGACCACAGTTGACGCTTTTCAAAGGATTTGCAAGTGTTTTGCTGCCACGGCTGCATGTGAAATTCTCAAATTGAAGCTCAAAGTCATTCTACAAGCACACATTTAAGTTAATAAAGCTATAGAAATTATAAACAAATAAAGTATGCGCACCTTGGCAGCAGCCTGATGAACAAGTAAATGACTTGAAGCAATCACAAAAATTGCCAAAAGCATTTTGTACATTTCGGTGCTTTGTTTTATACTAAACTCGTTCAAACAAAGCACAAGCAATTGAGTTGTTAACTTATTCCTGTATTCAAATCTTTGAAGCAATGCCAGCAAATATTGTTTAGCTACTGAGGCCTGACTAATGAGCGAGTGAAACTCATTAAACTTTTAAACATACATGATATTGTTTTTTTTTTTCGATTTGGCTAAGTTAATTGAGATGAATGATAAACTTGTATATAATACTCATGCAAAATGTTAATGTTAATCGAACAAATTTGCTTGAAACAACGTTGTTATTATATTAATAATGGCATTTTGTCAATATGTTGATGTTTTATTTGAACTAATTTACACTCGAATTGATATATAATTGTTTAAATCAATCAACATTTTCAGTAAACGCATTATGTGTGCACATTGTTATAAAAGCGTATAGTAAAAAAAAATAATGATACAATAGAATATGAAAAAAAACAAGTATAAATATTAACATGATTTTTCCATTATTATATTATGTCTTTGTGCTTTGGTGGAAAACACAATGCGCATTAAAGTTTTATAACATTATATTGACCTTTAATTGTTTGCTGTGCATATAATTCACCTGGTCGAATATATAATTATAAAACTGAAATTTTGTTTAAATTTTGTCAAATTCACCAGCAGCTGTTTAACCATTTCATAACGTTGACCCAAAGCTGTCTCTACACATGGACAGTATCTTGTCATGACCTTAATCCCAGAACTGTATCCTGCTATCAGGTAACTTTTATACATCCAAGCCACTGCTTTCTATATACATTTTTTTCACATCTTTTTCAAGAACAAGTTGCTGATTAAATAAATTCATAAAGGGCTTTATACAGAGATCCGCGTTTGCAGCGTCGACGATGCGGCAAAAAAGGACGCTTTCTTGTAGTCCTGGGGCCATTTTGATGGCAACAATGCAAGTGGCATGTGGCAAACTGTTTTAATAAAATAAATTAAAGGGCATGCCAATTTAGTTTCCAAATCCGTGTACTCTAACAATAACGTACACCATAAATATATATGATTTCTTGGTATGTTAACTTCTAAATCTCTTTTTGAATGAGTGTCTACAAAAATCTAATTAAGCCGATATTCAAATACCTAACATGGATAAACCTAATGGTTAAAGAAGTTACACAATACAACAATTTCCAAACGATTTCTTAAGAACAACAAATTTTAAAATGATAAATAAATTAAAATAACTTTTAACTATTTTGTTGTGATTTTCTTCTTTTCAAGAACAAAATCTAATATTAGAAAAGTCACAAAAATCTATAAAGTTGAGAAAAAAAGAGTATTTAATGATTACTTACTTATCAAAGTAAGCAGCTCGTTTGTTGTGTTGGTGCGACCAGCGAAGTGTGTTAAGTTACAGCCACAAAAAACTGTTGCAAAATGTATTATCGCATTTCCGTGCCGCTTTTTATGTTGCACGTGCCGCACGCCCAGTTGCCTTCTGCACATATGTACGTACAAAAATATATTGGAATTAAAAATGCCAGACGCGTTTTCACGTTACAAGGGCATTTTGGATTCCTCCCCTTTGTTTTTGTTTTTGTGTTTGTGTTTGCGTTCGTTTTTCGTTTTGTTGCCTTAAGGTAAAAAGCAAATCCGCTTAAATAGTGTATGCTCTCAGCTGTTGCCTTTGGCTTAGCAATAACTGCATATTTATTTGCACAATCTATTTTAATTTTATCAAATAATCTGACTTAAAAGAGCACAGATGCGTGGGTTATGTACTTTAATTGCCTGCGAAGCGGTTTTTCAAGTTTATAGTCAATATGCACAAAGCTTTTATTACCTTAAGTGCTGTTCTTAATAATAATTGCTTGGTATCTTAATTAGAACTTAAGAAATGCTGATCCAAGGCAAATGATAATAACACCGTTTAAGTGGTGAAAACCTTAAAGGTCAAGTTTGTTGGCGAATCCATTTGCTTAGATTAGAATCCGTTTATTTGTTTAATTATTCTCATGGTGTATGTCTGTGTTAAAGTCAAGAATATATATTTTTAGATATTATACTGTATAAAATCATATTTTCAATTTCCGCTCTTTGCATTTTTGCAACAGATGTCAAAGTTTCTGTCGTCGCTGTTGCTACGGCGTTGCCACGGCAAACTTTTGACCAACAAAACGTTTAGTAAAGCATCCTGCTCCTAGTCGACATCCTTGACTTGAGCTCACGAGTACACATGAGATGCAGGTGCCGGAGAGTGCTCATATCATCAGCCTAATCATGTGGAATAAAGCGGAAACGGAAATTGCACACACACGCACCGACACACACACACCAGGCAAGACAGCCAGGCTGTCAGTTGAGTGTATGAGCTCATGTGTGTGTCTAGGTTAACCAGATTCAAACAGCCATATGGTAGTGCTGTCCGGGACATGGTGCTCTGACCAACACACAGCGGATGTGTTGGATATGAACATTTTGTGGTTAAACATAACGTAAAATATATACACTGATAGGCAACATAGATAAAAGGAAAAGAGCCTGGTTGTGGCGTGGTACACGACAGGGAATTTTAGTTTGACATATTAATTGAAATTGCATTTGCAGTCTAACATTATTGGGCAAGTTGTGTGCATAATTTGCAACTGACTGCATCACAGGAGACATGGCGCTTGCAATCTGCCAGGCAAAGCAATTACGATAGACATAATTAGCGCTGTGGCAGGCAGGCAGGCAGGCAGCTAGGTAGCTAGGCAGCGTATGTTATCAGTGTCAAACACACATGCCACATGACACATACTTGGTACATGAGCCCTTATCACTTGACTGAATTTCAACAAAGTGGGCGTGTGGTGCAACCCATTGCTGAAAGTCTTTAATTAAACTTAATGACGAAATTACTTTTTTTGTTTTTGCAGCTGATAATACAACCATAATTTAGATTCAAACTAAGACTAGCTTGCATCGAAGGTCTCTGATAAAATTCAAACCCTTGCCGTGTGGCATTTACATACTTTTGACACATTTGTTCGAAATCACCGGTTCTTATCGCTTTAACAAATTTAATAAAAAGATTATATATGTATGTAACAATTCTCTCGGGCATAACAGCTGTTAGCCAGTGTTGTTGCGTATACGCGTGGTAATTGTTGCCAGCTGCTGCCTAGGGAAGTTTCTCAGAATATACAAGGAACGGCACCTGTATGGTTACCGTTACATTCGAAAACTGGTGTGGGTGTTGCAAAAAAAAGAGAAAAGAGTATCGAGAAAACATGAGCAATATTTTTGCAATCCATATCGACGTTGACCCATTGTGTTTGTAAGGGCAGTTAAAGTAAAGCATGGCCGTGATGTTGGGGAAATGTTCAGTTTTAGCTGTCAGTACCTCTATTTCTGGGAAGTGTGCGTGTATATACAGCATTTGTAACGCTTCAAAAACGCTATGGTAGGTTTATATTTGTACGGCACGCTTTTGTTGTTCCTTTTTCCAGGTTTGTAGTCTTTTGTAACTAAATTCTGCTATTTTTTTATTTTTGGCGTAGTTTTAATATGTACGTTCAATACGGAAATTCTTTAACAATTTTATAAAAAGCACCCCCTTAAATATGTTTAGCGTTGCTCACTGTTGCTTACTTTAGCTAGAAGTGAATTTATCCCGAGTCAAGCATTAAGTTTTTACTTTCATACTATACGTTGCTGTGTGACCACAAAACAAGGCTTGTAAGTAAATGTGCTGTTGTGAAAACTTGTGCACTGTGGTGCAGGGTTGCAATCCTCTTAAATAATTCTAAGAATTTTGGAACGTTTCCTCTGAGACTTGATGTCGATGGCATATTTGATTAACTACAAATAAATGCGTCCATAAAAGCTAAGCATATTGAAATCATACGAAACATTTGCAACTGTGAAGTGTGCTACAGCTGATAAATATCGAAATTAACTTGTTAATTTAATAAAATATCTCGCATTTGTATCTTTTTGCAGTTCTGTCCAGCAAGAAGCAGCGCTTTTGTAGGCGCACCGGCCGCAACCATTCCTATGCCAGCCCGCAAGGGGCTGTTAGCGCCCCAGAACACATTTCTCGACACAATTGCCACACGCTTCGATGGCACGCGTAAGTAAAACAACAAAAATTTTATCTTCTACACTCAAACGTAAATTAAATAGATATATAACGATAATGATTGTGTTGGGGATGTTTTAATTATATTGCTTTATGGTAGTAATGGACTGTGACATCAATTAAAATAAATTAAATACTTCTGGGCGAGCAGTATATATTGGAATTCAGTGAACAGTAATGAAACAAGTAAGCAATATTAATCATCGATCGTGGTTATATGCATAAAAAATTAAAAAAAAAAAAACAAAAAATATTATACAAGTATTGAAACTGTTTTCGGTACCCGAAAAAGTCTAATTGTTATCGTTTATAAAAAAATCCCTAGTTGAATATCTAGAAAAGAGAAAGCACACTGAACAATAGGCGGATAAGTATACGCACTTTATATGAAAAATTAATCATTTATGTTAAATAAAATAACAACAAGTGTTTTTTTAATTGTCAAATTGCTATTCAAATAAAAAGTTGATTGGTCACATTTTGTTACTAGTTTTAACCAATTCATTTTAACCTAGGGAAAAATTTCTTAAATTATTTTAAAACATTGAAATACAATTTCATAAACGTACAATGGCAACAAAGAAGCAACAGTAAAAGTTTGAAAAAAGTTTAGCTCGTTGGCAGACAACCTAATGCACACATACACAAATATATATGTACACAGATAGACGAAGGATTCAGCATGTTGAACTGATTACTACTTTATGGTCACGGAAATGCTGCCGTTCGGAAATGCTCAAGCTTAAAATGCAAAAGTTAGACGATGCTTATGGTATTTACTTAGTCCTTTAGCGATATATAATTTGCAATGTATTATTTATGGGACTTTTATTGAGCCGGGCACTGGAACATAAAGGACACGGCTTTATGGATATATGCATACGCCAGAATGGCATTTGGGCAAGGTCATAAAAAATATCACAGAATATGCATAGAAAAAAAAAATCACGCAGAGCCTTTGAGTTTTTTTTTGGCTTTGCTACACAGACAAAGCAGAGCACACAGAACAGCATATTGGCGTGTCCCTATAGAAATCTGCACTGGCAAATTAAAACTACACACATGTGTATGTGTTTTGAATCGTGTCCTGTTGTCAGGCAACGGAATACACAAAGGAGCCTCAGGCCAGAAGGACTCATAAAATGTTTTCCATTTGTCAAAAGCGTTTTAGCTTTTTATTAATGCCAAATTCAACTGGTTTTCTTTTCTTTTATACAAAATGAGAATTTCATTAACTGGTAATTTTAAAATGTATATGCTAATAAGCTAAGTAAATGAATATGCAGCCCTTTCATCTTTTTGCCACGGGCTTTTTGCTGACTGTAGTAATTTGTGGCAAGTGCGTCAAACAATGCAAATGCAACTCGTTTCTCGATCTGAATAGTTTCAAGTTTCTTCCAACAGACTCAACAAAAGTAATTAATCGTTTATGTCAGTTGCCCGGTAGGTACAATTAGTTACATTAAACTATGAAATTTAATATAACAGCAGGTAAAGGAAAACATCATTTACGGATAACCTGATGAAAAGGTGCAAATAGTTTTTTAAATTTATCATAAAATGGGTTTGTTAAAGAACTAACTGTTCTATTTAAGGCAGTTCGATATGTGTGTGTATGCGAACGCATATAAATATAATGGCTGCACTTTTGCGTTAATGTGTTGTTAGGAATATTTCAGTCCTCTGAAAATCTTAACCGCAAGCGATAAACAGATTCGCAGATTTTTGCTTTCGATTTTTATATTGAATGTATAAGGAAAATGGCAGTTACAAATATCCCGTTTATGGTTTAGAAGAGCTTAAGAAGGCTACATTGACTCGGTAATTGTTAAATTGATATACAACTTATTAGGCCGCAGATGCGTTCTTAGTAACAAAATAATCTTAGCAAATTTTTGTTGACCGATTTAATATGTTAGGAATGTTTTTTCTCTTCTTTCATTTTCCTTTATTCTGCATTTTCTCAAACTCTACATATCTATCTCGTTTTCCCTATTTTGTACTATTCTTACATATTTCCATTCATTCTTTGTCAATACGAATTGCAAATTTAAATTATTCTCATTGTCATCTCTTAATCTTAATTACTACATCTCTGGGTGACTTTAATGGTCTCATGTTATGCCAACAGATTTAAATACATAGTACATACTTATGTGTGTACAAACAGATTACTAAATAAACAGACGACAGGCAATAATTTTTGGGTGGCAAAGTCTGTAAGTGATTTGTCTGCTGGGCGCACATGGCGTATAATTGTTGTTGTGCACAAGTTTAATGCGTTGACAAACTGTGTGCAGATGACATATGTTTTATGTATGTCTGTATGTTTATCTGCACATAAATGTATATATATATATGTATGTATTACAATTTTGGCAAGTTCGTACCACAGTAAGTTACTATAATATGTTGCTCAGTCAAGTATTTTATTTGACAAGAATGTGGCCTGCAGCAAGTGGCAGGCAAAATTGGTTTTTTGGGTCAGTTAAGTTTTTATTGGCATCAAAAGTAACACAAAATGATTAATAAAGTTTTTGACATATTTGCATTTGATTTTCTGCTCGTTATATTTCATCTATTGATAATCGTATTAATCAATAACAATTTAAAGCTTGTGTGTGAAGCAGCTGATAATCTGTCTTAAAGTGCAAATTTATATTCGTTGTATTCTCAAAGCTATTCAAATCTGCATTTTTGCACGTAAACTATTTTGTGCGTTCTTTAGACTTGCTAACGAAATTGTAAATGGTTAAACACAAGGTCTAAATATTTTACCAACAATACTCAAATTTATTTACTTATATTTTATGGATTTCAATGTCAAAATCTAATTAGCTTTGCCTAGAAATATTTTTAATTAATACACTTGTAATCAATTATTGTCTTAATTTTCTATTTAACTTAAATGCAGGGTATAAAAAGTTTCCGAAACTATTCAATCATGTTGCATTGTAAAGAAAAACGTTCGAATAAAAGGAATTACTACGGATCTGTCAATTAACCAAGAGAAATTGATGATTTTTAATGTATTTTCATTGTTTGTACTATTTTTTTATGCGAAGGACAGGTAAAGCTGTAAAATGATTTTCATGTTTTCTCATTTCCATTCAGTCTTTCTTCTCTCGCAAGGGATTCTCAACACAGTGGCCACTCAAAACAATTGCAAGAATTTAATTTCATTTCAGTTAACACTCAGTTAAGAGAAAATCGAGGGTTTCTAAAAATTAATTAAATGTTGCCGTTTGTTGAAAACTTTTATTTGTTTGAATAATAGACTGCGCACAGCGATTCACCAGGAAAATAAAAGGGCATCAAGCAAATAACAAACCCAAAAAACTTATATTTTTTATAAATTTTAAATTTTTCCTAGTCCAACATTATATAGTAATAGTTCACGTAAATATCTTAACCGATACACAGAAAGTATGGTAGATTTAAGTTTATCCAAGCCACGGCTAATTTTGACCCACTAAACCATAAATATATACATATGCGGCTTAAGCATTTTAGGCTTCACATTGATTGGAACTCTTACGTCTTTATGCAGATAGATAGTTTATGAATTAGCAGGATGTTCAAATAGAAAAACTTTTATAACCAAAAAAAAAAAAAGACAAATAGTCCAAATAACCCGCAACATTCATTTCTTTCTTACAGACTCAAACTTTGTGCTCGGAAATGCGCAGGCAAATGGCAATCCAATTGTTTATTGCTCGGATGGGTTCGTGGATTTGACAGGATATTCACGCGCGCAAATTATGCAAAAGGGTAAGACGATTGCTCAGACAGTGGGAAAAAAACGGACATAGCAACAGACAGACGGACAGACAAACAGACAAGTTGACGTAGTAGACAGTTCAACACTTCAATACTCATTTGAATGTATTTGTACACTTTATTCAATTGTTTGACAACGCACAACGCACAACGCGCAACAATGCACAACGCACAACGCGCAACAATGCGCAACAAAAACAACAACAATGTCGACGACGATGATGATGAACAAAAATGCGAAAATGGATGAACACAACATCAACGAATACAAAACAGGCTGCTCATGTCATTTCCTTTACGGACCGGATACAAAAGAGGAGCACAAGCAGCAAATTGAGAAAAGCCTTTTAAACAAGATGGAACTAAAATTGGAAGTTATTTTCTACAAAAAGGAAGGTAAGGCACAAAATAAATAATAATAAAAAAACAAAAGAGCATCAATTGCGTGAGAAATTGTTTCAAAAATTGTTTTCGTTTTTAATTAAAAACATTTTTTTTGCCTTCGCTTCATTTGTCGTTTTGGGCAATTTGTGCTCGACAACGAGGAAATTGCATGCCAAGTTATTTGTGGCATCAACAGTTCAAAATAGAGATAAAATCGTGGCACAGCTGCAAATGCTGACCACATACAGGAATTAGCATGTTGCTTGCCGAAATTCATAGATTAAGGAAACAATTGTTGCAAATGAAATTGCAATGTATTAAAGATCTTAGATCTTTCCTTGTAAAAAGAAGTCTGCAAAGAGTTTTATTTTTGAGCATTAAACAACCGTGAGAACGTTTTAAAGCTAAATACTTTCTTTACTCAATATTCATGATAGTTTGTCCTAAAAATCTTGTATTTACTGAAAGTTATTTCAAGAAAAAAAAACGGAATAAGTCAATAAAAATCTGATTTAAGATGTAAGAAGAGGTTTTAGATACTCTGAGTGCAAATACCTGATAGTTGTGATTTGCGATTGCTCCAAACCGAGTTATCTTAATTGCAACAATAAGTAAGATCTGTTGGCTGCATCATTAGGTTCAATTTTAATTGTGTATTCATTAACAGTTTTAAGTGTGATACAATTTGAACTTTAAACTTTTTTGAACCATGGGCGAACGCCTTACTCTTAGCTGGTGTCACTGGCATTCAAGCTGTGTAGGTCGATGTTGTTTTTTTTATTCTCTTCTTGTTTTGTTTTTTACACCACAACTTAAACGCTGTGGTTTGCCACATGCGATAAAATTGTGTTGAGTTTTCGAAACCAGCTGTAAGGGATTATCACAATTGTGTACCGAATAAAAACAAAAACCAACAACAACCGCAAAAACAACATGAGTATTAAGTAAAAAGCTGTAAGTCAATTGTGGCACACATCCACGTGCGTTGGTTGCACAAATACTTTGTTGTTTGCCATGCCAGCTGGCTGGCTGACAGACTGGCTGACTGGCTGACTGGCTGGCTGGCTGGTAAGCCACTAGGCAATGGATCGAGCCTTGCCACAGGCACTCAGTCAAAGCTTTAACCATCTTTGTATTGACTTTTAATTTAAGAAACTGGTTGTTGTTTCTAGCATTGATGTGGCATTAATTTTACGGTGCGTGTTTCGCATCAGCTGCCTTTTGTATTTGAGTTAGAAGCTCTATTGCCTTGAACTAGTTTTCTGTGGCCAATACACACACAAAGTCTACATAACAACAATATTTATTTTGTTCAAAGCATTTTCGCACGTTCGATTCGCATGTTTTTTTTTCTGCTTATTTTATATACCTTTGTGTTATGCTTTAATGAGGTCACGATTAGTCAGCAGGTCAGAAATACTTATTAGTAAGTGTTAGGCCATTAACTTGCTTAGAAGTTTTCTAATTAGAGCTGCGCTCAAAACTTTTAACTGTTGGATGGTTTTGTTGAATTGTTTATATTATTTATGCATTAGTTTTGTCTCACCTCAGGCGACATGTACAATTAATACCGACACTTAAAATGGAAGCATAATAATTGTGGTCTAATTGAGTTTAGATGCAATCATTATTTGCATACCATTAACAGCTAATTAGCTTTGACCGCCTCAATGGATTTCAATGCCTTTAAAGCAGTCAGACTAGCTACTTGTGACATTTGCATTTGGTTCTGCGGAACAAGAGAAAAATACCGCAATATTGCGAACAGAAATGCAAATCGATAAGCATCAAATGCAAATAAGTTTTGCAATGGCCAATCGAAATAAACAAACAACGAGTTTATGGTTGGTATACCTTAAGCTTTTGTTAGTATTTTGAATAGTTTCATTTTGTACATGAGTGTTAAAAACAATAAGAAGAAAATAATAAACAATGCCCGCTCTTTCTGTATCTTCAGGTGCTCCCTTTTGGTGTCTATTTGATATTGTGCCAATCAAGAATGAGAAGCGCGATGTTGTGTTGTTTTTGGCCTCCCACAAGGACATTACGCACACCAAAATGCTGGAGATGAATGTAAACGAGGAATGTGATAGCGGTAAGTACGCTAAATGGCACTGTAAGAAAATATGGAGAAAAAGTGTAAGCCTTAAATAACAGCAAACAGAATATCAAATTCACATAAATAAATGCACTTTTGCGCACAAAGCTACAAGCAATCATTAACAATTGACACTGGAACAACTTTTGCACAAATAACTCTTAAATATACGCTGTCCAAGGCATAACCCAAACCACATTTTTACACCTGAACAAATAGCTTTAAATAACACATAAGTTTAAAAAAGTCCAGATGTGCAAAAGTGCGTAAAATGGTTAACCTAACGCCGCCTTGTCAAGGTAATATTATATTATATTTACATACGAATGAACATGTCAGCGTTTTAACGAATTTTTTATTTATTTTTTACTATGTCATCTTGACACATTTGTAGCACTTTTTATGATTCACATTTTGTATGCTGTCTCTTTGGTGAAGCTATGATCCGTTAGTTAACAGATTTTAAAATTTTAACCCATGTCACTGGCAGCTGAACATTAATATTTGAACATTCAAAAGCAAACTGCATTTCTTTAATATCACTTTTGACTTTTCTGATGTTGCCAGTCAGTGGAGATTTTGTGAATTGCAAAACCATAGTTTTTTATACTCTTTCCATGATTGTATTGATAACTTAAAGCTAAGAGTATCAAACTTTCTGATATTTCCTGTGTATGCATTTTAAATGTAAAGAACATTTTAATGTTACTTTCAATCAATATTTGAATTCAAAGTCGTTACATACTTATCTATATTAAAAATAGTTCATAATAAAACTTTATTCAGAATTTTGGTGATTTGCTTGTATTGAATTCCATTCAATGAAAATGCAACAGCAACTACAATTTGTGTGTAACTTTTAATATATGTTAAGGCGCTTTTATGCGATTTAAATTCAATTACCTCATTTTGAATGCAATTTCAATGCTTTAAATTGACTCTACTAATTGGACTAAAGACATTAGAGATACGCAGCATTTTAGAATAGAATTAGGCTGGGCTTAGCCCCATTTCAATTCCATAGTAAATATGCTTACAAGAGAGCTTTTGAATTAGTTAACAGAAAAGTATGCATAATTCCATTGAGGACGGAGAAAAGCTGAAACAAAAGAAAATAAATCGTATGCTTAAATATTGATGTGCAGGGAGACAACTCCAAATAGAAGCTCCCAAACAAATGAAAAAAGAAATAAAAGAATGAATGCCACAAGAACTGTTTAGCTCGTGCGCATGAAGTGAATTTATTCGCGTAAGTCATTGCGCACTCAACTAATGCGGATTAGTTAGTAGTCTGGGGAACATTTTTGGTGTGGCAAGTGGCAAGTGGCGAGTAGCAAGTGGTTGCGGGGTTAAAGGAGTATGTAGCATTGTGAGGTTGGATGATTTTGCATGCACTCTGGCATTTTCTGGCAGGTTTCATTTGCAGTTTTATTACCATCATTATTCAGTAGTCGTTGTCATTGTTGTCACTGCTTTCGACTTGACTGTTTTATGTGGTTTTGTAGATTTGCAGTCATGCAAAGCTCCAGGTCCTCAAAACGGATGAGATTAGTCTTACAAACAGAAGTTCTTCTTCATTCGCTACCAGCCACCAAAGTTGTCCCAATTCACTGTGTGTTAGGGCTTGAAATTGTGTCATGCTGTTGTCATCATTTTGGCATGCATTGCCAGTTGTTGGAAAATATAAAATATGGCATTTAATAGCTGCATAATCCACTCTCAATTGTTGCACAAACTGTTGCATGTCGGATGTATATGTTTGCAACATTGCTTGCTATCCTGCTGACACTTGGTTACGTTTTGACGCTTCGTAGCAGCTTTTCGCGGTTGACAGCTCTTGTCAGCTGTGTGTCATGTTAAAGTAGCAAACAATTATAAATTCTATCATTTTAACTATTTATATTTGTTTAATTACAAGAGGCAAAACAACTAATGTTTTATAAAATACACAAACACTTTTTGATGTATATATAATTTTAAGAAATATTCCTTTTCACTTAAGCGCTATAAGCAAAAAGAAAATTTCAGTTCAACCGTTCTAAAATATCTGTATTATGTTTTATTTAAATAACCAAAAATGTCAACTGCAACCATTTGTCAGAGATTTTGCAGATATTGCGCACAATTTTTCAGTTTATTTTAGCGTAAACCTGGATTTCATACAGAAATTCCCTTGACTGGTAATCGCTATCAGCGTCAAAGTGATGTTTGTCAATATGCCGCTGGCATAACGGGCTTCGCAATTAAACTGAAATATTTGCACTGCTAGCAGAATAAGGTAATTGAATTATCATTCGCTTAACATTTCTAAGAGCTGTGGCAGTTAAAATGACCGTCATTTTACACATCATTAGCCCTGTCAGCAATGTGAACGGGCCTCTTAACAATATTTCGACCGTGCAGCATGTGCGACAGTTTTTCTTTTCCTTTTTATTCAGCATTTTCCACACTCGACTGAATCGCGCAAATTTCGCTTCCATTCGATGATTTTGTCCAGTTTTGTGTTTTTTTTCGTATGCGTTGTGCATATACGCTACGTGATGTTGAAACTTGAAATGTTTGGGACAACACCAATGAAAAAATAAAAGGAAAGTTACTAGCCCACGGCGCGGATCATTGAGGTGCCTGTCAGCTTAATTGGCATTTTGATATGACAGCGTTAGGGGTTTGGGCAACGGGTCGGGCTCAAAATTGAAATAAAATTCGTTGCGCTTGTTTCAGACCCTACTAGAAATTATGAAAGAATAGCTCGATTTGGGTTGTCCATTTTATACCCTAGTAAATTGTATAGTATAAAATGTGTATGCATTTTAAAAGTCTTGTGACTTAGACGGCCAACCTTGTGATAAAATTATACCCTATAAAGGATAATATGCTTAATAATGCGGACAAGGACTTTTTTACACTTTGTTTTGACATCAAAAATTAAATCCTTAAATTAGTATGCTGCTTTGATATTTTCTTTTCTTTTTAATATTTACTTTTGTATCTAACGTTTCACAATCAAGCAAATTGTAATTTAAAACAGCACGCGTCGGCATTGAGTTGGTCAACGAAAATAAAATTAAGTTAAATTTAATGAGTCTGCTTGAGGTTGTGTTTCGGTACTCTGTGTATCTGAGATAGCGATTAAGCTTAATCCAGGTCCATTACAATGCATACCAGACTTGTTATTCAGAAACGGGAATTTGGTGTAAATAGCGCCTTCTTTTCATCATTTAAATGGTAATATATTTGATCACTTAGTTACTTATTATTTGGACTATGCAAGTTTTAATCAAATTCTAGAAACATTTTAAGTTAAACTACAAAGTAATATAATAATCAAATTTTTATCTCAGAAACTACAGAAAATATAAAACACATTTTCAACTAACACAAAAATTGATGTAAAAATCGATTAAATAAAAATAATGCCTCATTTTTAAGATTGCATGCTCTTTGTGTGTTTTAAATGAGGCATGGATATGTTAGAAACATATGTGCACTTAAATAAATCCAAGTGAAAATTATAAATACTCTTTAAGTCAAAGTACATAGAAACAAACAATACAAAACACACACTATCAGCTTGTACTTTGTGTGACACTGATGCAAAATTTTTCATGTGTTTTTGTGTACACTTTTGATGCTCTGAAAAAAATTGGTCTTAACGATAATAACACTTAAGCTTAATATGTAAACAAAAAATATTTAATTCAATTTGTATTTGTATTACAATTTCCGTATTTTTTCTTTCTTTGTACTCTTTTTTCTCACTCTAACCGACATCGTCATTGTAATTAAACCGTCACAAAATAACCCAAATATACATAATAATAAAAAAAAAATAAAAACAACTGGCAAAAAAAATAACCAAAATTATTCAATATCCCAAATATCCCACAAATATTTATCGACTCTACGCGTACAACGCTTGTGTGCACTGTGCTGCATCAATTGAAATTTGTGTGTTGCGAATATGTAAGTTTTTGCCCTTACAGCTGCACTTCTGGGCGCAAGATTCCGTGCCGGCTCCAATGCCGGCATGCTGGGATTAGGCGGCCTTCCCGGCTTGGGCGGACCGCCGCCAGGCGATGGCAGCGATGCGGAGGCTGGCGAGGGCAACAATTTGGATGTACCAGCGGGCTGTAATATGGGTCGACGTCGCAGTCGTGCGGTTTTGTATCAGCTATCGGGTCATTACAAGCCCGAAAAAGGCGGCGTCAAGACCAAGTTAAAGTTAGGCAATGTAAGTATCTTTAAACACCACAACAACAAAAATATCTTAAACAGGTTTTGAGAATTGGCCGTTCCAAAGCAACGCGGTATTTAATTGATATTCACTTTTGGTGTTCATATTGTGTTTTGCTGTAGAATTTTATGCATTCAACTGAGGCTCCATTTCCCGAATACAAAACGCAATCGATAAAGAAGTCACGCTTGATTCTACCCCATTATGGCGTATTCAAAGGCATCTGGGATTGGGTCATTCTAGTGGCCACCTTCTATGTGGCATTGATGGTGCCATACAATGCCGCATTTGCCAAAGCGGATCGTCAGACCATGGTCTCCGATGTCATTGTGGAGGCTCTGTTCATTGTCGGTGAGTTCTTGTCCATAAAGTTGGCTTTGTTACTGTTGTTGATTATAATGATGATGATGATTATGATTTTGTTAATGATTACGATGATGATTTGTTGTCCTTTTTGGTCATTCTGTTGCCCAGTTGAGTCTTTGTTACATTTTGCCACACTCATATTCCCATTATTTCCCTTTAGTGCTCTTGACTGGGAATTGAATTTGGCATTAAAGCTCAATATGGGGCTTAACTTGTATTCTCGTGCGACTTACCAACGCTTTTTTTTTTCATTCGATCTAACCTTTTATTTTATTCGACTTTTATTGCAGATATTTTATTGAATTTTCGCACGACCTTTGTCTCGCGCAAAGGTGAGGTCGTATCCAATTCAAAACAGATTGCCATACATTATTTTCGTGGCTGGTTCGCTCTGGATTTATTGGCCGCCTTGCCCTTTGATCATCTATATGCCTCTGATTTGTACGATGGCGAGGTGAGTAATTACCTGTAAATTGTTTCAATTCCATTACACATGTTGCACTTTTAAAATATGTTTGCGCCATTTACCGTAAAATTACTTGGCATGGTTTTATTTGTGATTGTCGAATTTGTATAGGTGCGTTGTGTGTTTGCTTAAAAAAAATGAAAACAAAGGCGATGTTGTCGCCTTTTGTGTAACAAAACACATTTGAATTGCGATGGAATGAATGGAATAAAGTTCTTAAGTTAGTTAAGTTAGTATTTAAACACTTTTTAGCAATTAAGATTAAAATCGATAATTAAACGGAGAAATTACAATTTAAAAGCGATTTATTATGCTATTAAAGAGCAAAGTTTTATTACAGTCTTGTACTTTAAGTTCGAATATAATTTACTATAATTGCATTTGTTTACTGCAACTTACAAAAGCTTTATATTACCCATTATCATTTGTAATAAAGTTAATTAAGTTATCCTTGTACTTACCCAAGTACATAAATCTTTAACTTACACGCTCATTGAGTTCAAGTCAACTTATTATTATTATTATTATTCATGTAAGTTCATGTTGCACATTTTGATGTCACTTATTTTGGGTTTACTTGCAATTTGGCTTACTAAGCATACACACACTTGCCTGACTAAACATACTAATTGGTCTAAAACTTAAGTCAAGCAATCAATTTGTCGCCACAAACTTGTGTGTTTGCTTTTCCTTACTTATGTGTATGCAACTCATAATTTAAAGGTCATCCACAATTGCACAAGCAATAAGCAATGAACTTTGCTCTTGAGTTTTTATAATAAGCTACTGCATCAACAAACTTCCCTTGACCTTCACCCGCTTAGCATTAAATATTTAATTTGAAGTTTAAGTGGTAAATAGCATTAAAGGGATTTGCATAAACCTGTTTTTACTTTACTTCGAATTTGCATTGACTTGTTTATATAGAGACCAAATTTAATGTTGGGCCTAATAGCTATGCAAATTAAAGCGCTTTGGTAGCAATCATTCATATTAAAAGGCGTATTGCATAGTGATAGATATAATTAGCACAGAATAGAATAGTTTTATTATTTATTTTAGCTCTGCGACTCGCTTAAGCCGCATTTCCATTCACCTTTTTGTTCACCCCTGCAAATGGAATCCTTTTGAGTGCACTTCTCGCTCATCGGGCGGATTAAAAAACGTGTCCTCGCCTCGATTTTGCCACTGAGTAGGTGAATGGGGAGCGGTATTATGACGTCATTTAAGCCAAATATGCGCCAAATGAAACTTACCCAAAAAAGTATGCTATGAATTGTAGTATTTAAGGCTTACGTTTTTGATAAGCTTTCAGGTATTGAAAATGTTTGCGTTTTGCCTTAATTTATATTTTATATTCGATATTTTAAGCTTGTGCCTCGATCTTTGGGTCTTATTTTGAATTTACTGGCAAAGATTGAAGTGATCAAAGCATTGTTAGTCAGTTCTGTGACCATAAAATAAATAGAAACGATACTGATTTCGCAAGCTGCTCGAATACCCGATAAACTTCTAAATGTATTAAGTTGGGTTAGCTACATCGTGGCACAACTTGTTGTACTTCCACGCCCATTTACAACGTTCCGAAACAAACTATTTTCAAGCTCGGTGTTTCCCCTTTCTACTTAGTGCTTGTGGCAGCCATTATAGACGTTTTTAGGATGTTCTACTTGTGTGTTTTTAGTTGTGGATTTTGTTGCTTAATTTTCAAGCTGACTTTTCATTGATTTTATGCATTGTCATGGTTTTTATATTGATTGCGGTCATGGCAAAAGTTTTTGTGTTTGTGGTTGAGTTCATTACAAACTACCAAATTTTAGCTTAGCTGTGATTTTGATCAAATCAAATACATTTCAGCTGCCTCGTTGACTCAAGAAGAAAGCGATGAAATGTTTGGATACCAGCATGATTTACTCAAGGTCTTAAGGACCTGTCCTTAGTAAGGGCCATGTATCTGACGAAAAACTTTACTAAGCATAAGAGCTTCCCTTTAAGCTGGTAGTAATAAAGTTAACTAATGGAGTTTTCAAAGTCCATTTAAATATGGCAGGGGTATATCTTAATCTTGTTGCTCTTAAAAAGCAAATCGTAACCAAGGACACTAAAAACTTTGTTTTCCTGATTTAATATACAAAGACGTGGTTGCTAAAAGTACTTACTTACATTCTTACATAAGCAACAAAAAAGCCTAAAAGAAATTCCAGTTGCTTAACGCTATGTGTAAAGCACCATTAGAAGTTTTATGTTTTTAAAATATTTGTTTAATTATTCTGCCCTTTCTTTTCTCGCTCTTATGTCGCTAAAAAATCATTCAATTATACTATTATTTGGCAAGCATTTTTTTAAATATTTAAAATAAAATCAGCTCAGATTGTGTATTTCTTGAATTTTGCTAAACATATTTTACGTTTTAAATTTTTTAATTTTTCTTCTTTGGTTGAAGTGGTCGTCTTCAAATCTTGTGCATACCAATTTCCAGCTAATGCACTAGAAACTTTGCATATTCAGTTGATTTAAAAGCTTTAATTATCTTTGAGACCCAAAAACTCGGCAATAGCCTGACCAACGCAAACGGAAGTTTCCATGACAGTCAACTTGAGACGAACTCACTTTTCATTATGCCTGTTGCTTTTGTTGTTGCTATGAATGTTGTTCTTTGAGACAAAGTAAGCAAACTACGAGACGACATTGCGCGGCTTAGCAAAAGGAAGCGAAGATTTGACAGAAACAAAGAAAGCGGGAAAAGGAAAGTAAAAGCAAGAGTGAAAACGAAAGCGCAGCGTAAATTGCAACATGAATTACAATTTTGCCTGGCAACAAGTACACATGCTCAGAAGCCATAAGGCAAGCCTTATAGAACGAAACAGTAGCAGTTATTATGCCAACATTCTTAATGCTACATCGCCTCGACATGTTTTGCTGTAGGTGTATATTATTATTTGTTGTATACCCTCTACAAAAGAGTTTTCAAATGGGGTAGAATAAAGTTGTTGATACGTATACTTTACACATTGTCAACTCAATCCATCCATTTCCTTTTTGTACTTTTTTGTATTTAACAATAACAATCCAATGGTCAGCGTTTTTGCTGTTAAACCTAGGGTGTGTTAAAGTTAAAACGTGTTTTTTCTTGTCATTGTTGTTTGTGTTCGCCTTAAATGCCATTCACATTGCTGCCTGACAGCAGCGAACATTTTTCTTTACATCGCTTTTCTGCAAGGCTTTTTTTTTAGCGGCGCTTAATGCGTAGGTCGCAGTTTTTGCTCTTCTTCAATTTATAAAGTAGACTTAAACAGTGTTTATTTTTTAAAAATAATGCCTCATTGGCTACCGAAAATGTTCTCTGTACTTTGGACTTTTACTTTAACTAACTTTGAATCATAAAAATGTATATATAAATTTATAACTTTCAGGTTAAATGACAATGACGTAAAGTTAAGCTACAATTTAGTAAACTACCCTGTTGCTCTTTTGGGTTGCTTGAAAGAAGCTTGTTTGTGTTTACATTTCAGCTTTTTGATGACGGCCCTTTTGATTTTTTATTTCACTGTCCCATTTCATATTCTTTCCTTATATTTTTGCTTTGGGACGGAAGTTATAATAAAGTAAAAGCAGGAAATAATGCCAGCAAATAAATGGGCGTGTGACATAATTGTATAGCCGTGTGTGTGTGTGCTTTTTTATTGTGTGTTTATTTTGTGTGTGTGCTCTAATCAGATATACGCCCTAGCAAAAGGGACACATAATTCAAGTAAACTACAATGGGTTAAAATTAGATTAGACCCAAATGACATGAGTTGCTAACAAACCCGTATATGTTCTTTAATTAAGGCTAGTTATAACCTTTTATTTATTTTAACCAAAACTTTAAAAGTGAATTTATAAATTGGTTTAGTGTTGCTCTTTCGCACACATTTCTTTCTCAATAAAAATGTATCTTGTCTGCATACCAAAAAGTGTTGAATCGATTTAAATTTACCGTTATACACAAGGCTGTTACCAATCTTATCGAAAATGTATTCGAATTATTTAAATTTAAGATTAAAAAAAGCATTAACTTTATTTATAGGAAGCGAATTATCAATACGTCTACATAATGTGCTTTTGTTTTAACTGCTACAAACGCATTTCTCTATAGAACAACATCCATATTATAAATAACAAATAATAAATTAGATTGATAAGCCAGAAACTTGCCTTAATTCAAGCAAAATTTGTTTGTGATATTTGTTAATTTTTTAGCGTATTTAAGTTTATCCCATTCAATATATTGTTTTGTGTCAAAGATGCACTTGTTGCTTTTGTTCGTGACAAAAAATGCAAATAGCCAAGCTTGCGTTCTATAACACTTAAAAATGTATCTTGTTTCGTTGTGTCAATTGCCTTACATTCTCATTCTCTTTCCCTCTTCCTTTCTTAATGCCCAGGAATCACACATTCATCTTGTCAAATTGACGCGTTTGTTGCGCCTGGCTAGGCTCTTGCAAAAAATTGATCGATATTCACAGCACACGGCCATGATTCTGACGCTGCTGATGTTTTCATTTACGGTGGCGGCTCACTGGCTCGCTTGCATCTGGTATGTCATTGCTGTTAAGGAGTATGAGTGGTTTCCCGAGAGCAACATTGGTGAGTATATGGTCCAGCTGAAAGCCAACAATTCTCTCCCACACATGTTTGTGTGCATGAGTGTGTGTTTGTGTGGAGACATGTGTATTGTGTGCGTGCATTCAATATGTGTGTTAGTTGGACAGTAATTTGGTTAGTTTGCCGCCAGCGTTGATTGTGTTTGCCTTGGCTCGTCAAACGCCAAATGAAAATGTTGCATTTGCCCGCAGCCACACATCCAGCGCGTTGCCAAACCCATATCCATTTTCACACATACACACGCAAGCACACATAAATCATGGTATCATTTGCATAGTGTGCGCAAAAAGTTGAAATTAGCCCAGGTGTAAAGCTGTAAGGGGGAAATGTGAAAACGGTTATTAGCACATTTAAATGACAAAGTTTGCGGAACAATATCAAATCAACTTTTGTTGTTATTTAAATAGGTATACACATCCACATGTTTGCAAGCTCCAAAAACTTTATAATTTTACTTTATATACCCTGTCCTAGTTGTGGGGGTAGTTTGAATAACAAAGGACAGTCCATAATAATAATTAATAATTGTTTTGGATAGGAACAGGATTTGTTATTTAAACATACTCTTTTCAGTTTCTAAACGAAAAAAATTATATTTAAAAAACATCATTACACAGCACTAATATATATTGATCGTTATCAATAGATTACTTACACATGTTTTGTCCGATCAACATTTATTTATACATTATGGCATGTTTATTCCCTTAGTAAATTGTTATATTCATCAGCCCAAAGAAAATCTCATATAAAAGCAACAAATTGCCAGTTACTTAATATTTACATCAAAATACCTACTGTATGCTGTGCAGTAAGCATGATACTCATTTAATACTCACACTCGAACTCACACAGTTGTAGTAAGTTGGAGAATTGCTGGCAAAGAGTTTACAAATTGCCATTTGGCATTTGCCGTTTGACGTTTCCGTTGCCATTTTGGCCTAAGCATTTAGCCGGATTTGACACGCTCTCTGTGTGTTAATCTCTCAATCCGCCCGTTAAACCGTGCGTTCACTGACAACTTTTTCCGACTGAATATTTTGATGGACAGCAACAGCTCGAAGCCAAGAAAGTTTTTTTGTTTGGCCCAAGTCATTGTAATTTTAATAAGCGGCTGAATGACAAATACTACATAGAACATCTGGCCCATATGTGCCAACTGCTAATGCCTGATTTACTAAACAAAGTTTGTTTTATATTTTTTTCTTTTTCTTCGTCTTGCGTGCTATTTGTGCCATTTAAATTGTCAAGTATTGTTCACAGGTTGGCTACAGCTGCTTGCGGAGCGAAAGAACGCTTCCGTTGCCATACTGACAACGGCTGAAACTTACTCGACAGCATTGTATTTTACATTCACCAGCCTCACATCAGTCGGCTTTGGCAATGTATCGGCGAATACAACGGCCGAAAAGGTTTTCACTATTATAATGATGCTCATTGGCGGTAGGTAATCAGCATCCACGTGCTCTCATTCCACTCAACCATTCGATCCGAAAAATGTGAAACCATATATTACTTTTGTGTCTCTCTCGTCTCTCTCTTCTCAACTCTTTATCTTGTCTCAGCTCTAATGCATGCTGTGGTCTTTGGTAATGTGACAGCCATTATACAACGTATGTACTCACGTCGCTCTCTCTACGAGAGCAAGTGGCGAGACCTTAAGGATTTTGTGGCACTGCATAATGTAAGTATTTATCGGTAAGATAGATAGATTTTGCATCTTTTCCTAGAAACAACTTCTTTGGGATTCCCTTATTAGAAATTTCCTTTTCCTTAAAGTTGCATTAAGCAACGAACTGCAATATTTAATTTTCTGTTTTGTGCTAGAACATCAAGAGTACTCAATTGATACTTGAGCCCTATGAGCTGACTCATTAAGAGTCAATAGTCGATTGGAAAACCGCAATGACCCTGGCATAGGAAATTAATTTTCACCCTAGTGGTTGGCTGCCAACTGGGCGACATACGTTTTAAGCATGCAACTCATGCTCGAAGTGCTTTTGCTCATCCAGTTTTATTGGAATGCAGCACACTTTTGCCATATGCCACGCAACATTAGGCGTAGAATGGGATACGAATGGGTTTGAATAGGGCTAAGGGATAAGCAGGCAACCGAGTAAGATGCGGTTGCCTGACTGCGCTAGCAAAGTTTGCCATATTTAGTTGCGAAACGTGACCGAGTCACTTGCAACCTGTTGCTGTTGCAGCCTTTTTTTCCAGCGCACACAAACCGAATGCTGTGCTAGCAGCTCCATTAGGCAGCATTCATACGCTTTGTATTTGTAATTAAGTGCATTTGTGTTGCGTTGCCGGAAGGCACAAAATGCATGCAAATAAGCTTAAGAGATTGACAATACCGCCGCTCATTAGTAAATGTTAAAATGTTAAAGAAAATATTCTTAAGATGAGGAATCGAAGAATTTTCGTTTCAAAGGATAACCTTATGCAAGCTTAACAATATTAAATTGTAAGTTAAATAATAATCAATTATTTTTCTTTGTTCTTTGTCAACTTTCAGATGCCAAAGGAGTTGAAACAGCGCATTGAGGATTACTTTCAAACATCATGGTCGCTCAGCCATGGCATTGATATCTACGAGGTAAAGTATGAGTGCCAGTACAAGTACTGTCAGTGTGTGCCAGACCCTTTCATGTATTTGTTCATTTGTAAATCATATATGGTTGTGTTTGATTTCCACACAAATGTTGCTGATACAGCACAAAATCTTTAGCACTGAGCAAGCAAGCACTATGGGCATCGGCTTTGGCTTCATTGGCATTTTGATATCTTAGTGCCTTTAATTAAGCAAATGCCAGTTGGGTCTGACATAAATACATATATAGGAAACATGTATATACATATACATCAATATATATATTCTATAGGGGTAAACCAAATATAATTTGTGTGTGTGTGTGTGTATAAGGTCTCTGATGTGACTTATTGATTGGCATTGGGTTAAATGGCAAAAAGCTTGAATCCCCTTTGATTGCATGTCAGCCAGTAGGTAGGATTCATATGTTGGCAGCTCATGGAGCTTGGGGTTGGTATCAAAAGTATTTAATATTGAATTCAATAAGGCCAATTATTTATAATTAAAATCATCGCAAAACAACACAATTTCCTACGCAGATTTGGCTTCGAAAACATATAAAAATGTCTGAAACTAAAACAGTTTTTTGTTTTACTAAGTTGCTTAAAATTATTAATCATATATATAGAAGGTTCCTTATTGTATTTTCTATTTACCATAAAAAATAATTTACTCATTATATTAGGGTTGAAAAATATTTAAATAAATGGTTTTTGGTTTGAGTTACCCTCGCTGCAGCAGTCAGCAGCAGGTCTGGACTGACATTGGCTTGATATGATAAATTAAATAACGAATTGTATAAGTATAAATATGAAAACTGACTTCACGTAATATTTATTTTTAAGCTGATGAATTGGCTTTTTTTAATAGGCAGCTTAATTGATCTGCAGCAAATTGAAGATTGTTTAAATGCCATAACTTTGTAAAAGTTTTCTGTCTGTATGTTATTCCTACTGTCAATTCAATTGGTTAAAAAATCAATCATTACGCCACATTAGTGTTTCTTTAAATCTGCTTAAAGGAGGAGTAAATCTTCTTAGTTTTAGTTGCAACTCAAAGTTCGTTGTAGCTTAAAACTTTGCCTTACTTCAGAAAAAGCATACTTAATGTTAGGAGAAACTTTGCCTCATTTCGTTTTTGCTCTATAAAACTGTGAACGGTATAAATTGACACACAGCAAACTTTATTGCACACAACTTATGGTGCATCGAGAGTACACAGCTGTGTGTAGATTTAACATGCCATTAACTAATTGCCATTATCAAAACAAAAGTCAAACAAACGTTAAGTCTGATGTTTTGCTTGCTCTTGGCGCTAACCATATTTTTTTTTTTTTTGCAATTTTGTTGCCAAGAGATGCAAATTAATTAGCACATTTGTTTGGCTGCCTCTAACTTTATTCACAACACATCAAATGCCCAACTGCTCCTGCCTTTGATGTTACTCAACTGAGCACTTGACAGCATCATCTGCTGCTGTTGCCAGTCAGAAGATCTCTCTTCGTCGGCTGACAGGCAAACGCCTCAAATAGCCTGGCCAGTTGTTTTGGTCAAAGGGTGGCGAGCGAGGGAGGGGGGTATAGGGAGAAGGATAGGGCTATTATGTGTGTAGATTTTACTGAGCTTAAAACTTGTCTAATTAATTTCGGCTTGCAACCATTTGAATACAGCTGCCTACAAATATGCTTTGTTATGAAGAGAATTTTGAGAATTAAGTCGTCTTTTGCAGCTTAAACAATGTTTTAACTATCTATAACATGTTGAAAGCTGTCTTTCATGTATGAAACTTAGTAATAGTATACGTCGGTTTAGGTAAAATAAAATTTAATTGTAATAAAGGAATCCGTCAACTGCTTCGTCAAATTGTTAAGAAAGTGTTATTAAAATAATAATTACAATATGTTGGGCTTATTTTTAAACTGTTACGACAAGAAAAACTAATATATTTGAGTTAAGTTTAATTTAATATCAATTAAGAAACATGAAAAATGCATCCTACAAATTATATGTAATAACACAAAACGTGACGCCTTTTTGGAGGGGAGAAAGCAGTAAATTAAAATGGTAATTTATTGCGCATGAAAATTAACTGGCAAAAACGTCAAGATGCTGCCTTGTTGGCCCTTTTGGATCCCGCTTTGCCAGCCAGTCCACAAAACGTGTGTTCATTGTGTCAGGAATTGTGTGGGCTTCTTTGCGCGTAACAAAGTGAAAGCTAAAAATGTTTGGCAGACAAATGAAATGCCCTACGTTTCGTTGGCTGACATTCGACTCTAAATGTTGGCAGTCAAGTTTTTGGCAAACTTTTTGGCCACTGTCACTGCAATTAGTATAAAATATTTTACACTTCTTTGGATTTAGTGGTTGAGAATGCTCACATAAATAACAATTCTAAGATGCCCTTTGGGAAAATATTCCATTAAATGCGTAAATGTTTCAATTCTCTCTCTGTCTCTCTCTCTCCCTCTCTTTTTCCATACGCACCCACACATATAAAGGGAGAACGCTTTTGAAGCTTGGTTAGTTTGTAGTTGTTGTTTGTTCCGTGGTTTGTAGTTAAATATTTTGGCCCATGTCAATGTAAATAATAGTCAAAAACAAATGAGCAGTTTTAACAAAATACCATATGGTCATATACACACAAAATTCCTGTCATTACGTGATAGTTTTGTGGCAAAGTACAATAAAAAAAAGCAAAGAAAATAAAAATTGGTTACAAGTTTTAAACGAATTTAATCTTATGTATAGCTCTTGTATTTGTGATTTATTCTGTATTGAGTATGAACTATTGCTTATCCAATTAAGAATTATTGTAATATAAATGTTATTATTGTGATATCGTGCGAAAATTTCGAATGAATTCGTGGTTAGAAATGAAAGAATCTCAATTTAGTAAATTGCTTTTAAGGTAAAACAATTGTGTTAAATGGTATGTGGCTTAAATTGGCATCAATCTGCATGTTTGTTTTTTCATATTAGGTCTTAGTAAAGTACACAGTTCTGCTTCAAATATCCATACATTTTGGAACAATATTTACCCTTACATTTGGCTTATACGTTGTTGTCAAACAAATTATGTCAAAGGTATGGAGGCGCTCAAGTTTTGAGTAAAATTCGTATTATTAAGACAAGGGATAGTCTCATGAATTTATGCACATGAGTATATTTAGATACATTTAGTATATGTTAAAGTATATATTCGTGTTAAATTCCCCTGGAGGTTAAATACTTACATTGTATCCAAGCAAAGAATTCAGGTAAAACTGTGAGCATAACCGCAAAACGGAAATGTAAGCAAACAAAATGCAAAAGCTTTGCAATTTTCATATTAATCCTCTCAACAATTTCGATCCAATACACTTGCGACCACCTCGGGGACTAAGACATAAACAAAACAAAACGAAACGCGCAGGACAAAGATATTTCTTTTACGTATTGCTTTCACAAAATAACCCGAATATTAGAATTACATAGAGTTAAAACCTGTAAAAAAAGGAACGCAAGTAAAAAAGAAAGAATTGTCAAATATATGCTTACAATAAATTGTTCAATACTGTTTTGCACCCTTATGTATGCGGGTGGGTGTGTGTGTGTTTTCTTTAAAGAACATGTAAGTTTTGAGCTCTGGCACTTTGCTTTCGTGTTTACCTTTTCACTTATACATGCATACACACTTTTACCCTACTATCGGTGACTGTCTTTTCAGGCTTTTTTACAATTCTTTCTTTTGTTCGTTTACAGACGCTACGCGAATTTCCGGAGGAGCTGCGTGGAGATGTCTCCATGCATTTACATCGTGAAATACTACAGCTGCCAATATTTGAGGCAGCCTCACAGGTAAGTCTATAAATGCGCACATGTGTGTGTTTTTACAGTCAAGGTCAATTTAATAGCTTTATTGTATTCACAAAGTTTTACGAAAATCGTGATTAGTGGTTTAATAAAGTCATATTTATTACTTGCCACTATATCCTGTTATAAACATATGTATAAAATTTAATTTTGAACTTGAACATAGTTTTCAAATGCTTTGTTTAATAAACCTGAGTTCGATATGCAAAAAGTTCCACCGGTTGCTTCGAAATAAATCTTTAAATCATCTTTATAGCTACCAGTAAATGCATAAAACATAGAGTTGTTACAAATTTGTACAGTAATGTTTACAAAGCTTAAAAAAAATGTTAACGCTTCTGGCATTTTTTCCAAACAAACGCACATTTATTACTTTTGATCTATTTGTATTTCCCCGGCTGTAAGTATACTTCAATAAGTATATAAGTCTGTGTGTGTGTGTTTTTTTTTTCGCTTTCGCTTTTTGTGTTATTGTTAAGGGTCGAAGACACTTTAAAGGCCATGCAGGCCCTCAAACAAATGGTCTTTTGATCCTGTATGCTGATACTGCTGGCAATGTTAAAATAATCGCCAGCTTACTTAGCCGTGGCAGCTAAAAGTCAACTGCTGGCTCAACAGACGTTCCCGCATGCACACACACCCATACACACACAAACACAGGTAAAACTTTCCATACTGAATAATTTTCGCCAACTCTTAGCCACGGGCAACAACTGAAGCACGAAAAAGGTTCTAGGCTAAACTTTCTGCCACAATCACAAACACACACACATGCACGCACACACATACAAACGCACACTTTAATCGAAATTCATGTAGTGAAAGCAGAAAGTAAAAGCAAATGCAACAGTGCGAGTTGTGATGATTATCGTCGACGACAATGTCAATACCCTTGTCATTCGGCACACCTAAGCTATACACTTGAGTTTAAAGCATTTTAGGAAATGGTGCTAAAAATTGAAGCATGCTTTGTGTGCCGCTGTAGTAATTGATTTTCCAATTAAGCTTCTTTTGCATTATTGCCACAGGTCCATTGCTCATGAGTAAAAAAAGTGGAAAGTTTTCTTTGTCGATTCTCGATTTTCTTCGCAAGTTACTTGTGCTGTCTGCTTGCAGAGATAAGAGACAAGTTTATTGATACTTCTTGAGCTGGGCATCAACTTTAATTCGACATTAAGCCAACTGTAATTAAAGAAGAAACTTTGCTTGTACTTTGCAGTAGAAATGAGAAAAACAGGTAAAAGCAAACATTAAAATGCACAATAATAATGTTCTTTGTGAATGAGCTACTAGTAAGGTAATTAGAATTTCTTTTAATATTTTTGAAGGCAACACTGAGTGCACTGCTTAGCTTACATTGTGCAGATGTGGAAATTGTTTAACAAAGATTCAGAAAGTAAATGTATAAAAAATGCTTTTAATTTGGGTTTGCCGAACTTTAACTTGCGATTTTATCAATTTCTTAGACCACAGTGTGCGTAACGACTCCATCTAAAAACCCTTAACCTTTATACTAGAGTCAAAAAAGATTTTGCTCAAACTTTTTTATTTAGCCCGCAGAGCAATATGTTTTAAGTTGTTCCAATCGATAATGAGTTCAAATAAACTGCGTGCTCTTCACTCTGAGAAGCTGAGAAAATTTGTTAACAGCCTTGGCTTAGGAATTTCGAATTATATTTGTTTGCTGAGAAATTATCTTCTGCTGAACACAGAACATTAATCTTTGAAAGCTGAGGTAAACAAGTAAAGTCCAACTATTTAAATGCATATTGTTGCTTGGACCTTGGACAATTTCTAAGCTGGTAAAGTTTAAAGCTTATAAAATCAACATAAGCAAATGCAACTTTTAAATAGTCAAACAAATAAATGAACGAAGAGTGCAAACAAAAACAGAGATGTTAAACAAAAACCACTTAACGGCAATAAGCACGGTTTAAGCCACATTTCGTGGTAACAACAACGACAAGAAACAAGTAAAATAATGCTAGTTACAGCAGCTTTTCAAAAAATACTGCATACTGTAACGCCTCTTGACCAGCTCAATATGAAGTCGCTGGCTTTGACCTCTAGAATGAAATCTTATTTACGCAATTTGAAATTTTTTTTTTTCTTTGAATGTTTGCAGGGATGCCTGAAATTGTTGTCACTGCACATAAAGACGAACTTTTGTGCACCCGGCGAGTATCTAATACACAAAGGCGATGCACTTAACTATATATATTATCTGTGCAACGGCTCCATGGAGGTAATAAAGGACGACATGGTTGTTGCTATCCTGGGTAAGTACAAGTAACATTGACATGTTTTCGTTTTCGTTTTCGTTCTCGTTCTCGTTCCCGTTCCTGTTGTGTAAAGTTTGAGTACTTTGTGTTTGCAAGACGCGTTCACTTAAATAGCCATGTTTCATTATGTTTATTTTATGGTAGCTGTTTATTGAACTCAAAAGTTCGTTCGCTTCTTTCTTGGCATCTACGCATCATTTGTATTTAAGCCAGTCATCTGCTTATTTATTCATTCAAAACGTTGCCTAGACAAATGGCTGCTATTTTTATGCTTATTGATTCCTACTTGGCGACTGACCTTTTGTTGTTCTTTTCTTTTCCCCACCTCTTTAAATCTACAACACACACACACACACATAAATACATACATATCTGCTAAGGTAAGGGCGATCTTGTTGGCTCGGATATAAATGTGCATCTGGTTGCCACGAGTAACGGACAAATGACAGCTACTACCAATAGTGCTGGACAGGATGTTGTTGTGCGTAGCAGCAGCGACATAAAGGTAAGTCTTGATCCTGAAACCTATCTAACCATATCAACAATTGTGCGATAGAAGTAGAAATAGCTAAAGCCAGAGCTGCAAAAGAAAATTGTATTTAGCCAGTTTTATTATTAAAACAGAACAGTTTGTTTGACTTAAACTAAAGTAAATGAAAAATATAGTATTTATATTGCTCAGTAAGTATTTAATTAGTTTGAATATTCTACAGATTAAACTGCATTTTTAGCTTTTCTAATTTTATTCAACATATGTGTATATACGTTTATTTGCTAGACTTTGCTTAGTATTCAAATGCTGACAAAACTTTATGGTTATAGCCCATAGGCAATCGCAAAGGCGTTTTCTGTTTACCGCCTGCGCGTTTTAGTCGGCTTGCGTGGGTTAGTAATTAAATAGAACTTTGTTTTTATGTCTACACGACTTTTTCCTCCTTTTTTATTTTATTAGTTTGCGCTGCGCTTTAATATTGCTTGTATCGAATTGTATTGAATTTTTTTCTCTTCTTAAAAGCTGAAAGCTCAAAAGTTCAAGCTTGGTTATTGTTTTCTTTTTTCCTGCTCATTTGTTTATTTTCATTATTTCTTGTGTTTGTTTGTTCGCCTGTCGTAAAGTTTATCACGTTGGGCGCAGGCCAACGTTGCTTCATATATATTTAAGAATCTGCCAACGTTGGCTTGTCTTCCACTTGATTCCAAAGAACAAAATTCAATATTTTCTTTGGATGTTTTTTCTAAAATTTAAAGTGCCTGCCAGCTAGCCACAAAAGCCGCAGGAATTCTGTATGGCTTACATAGCTGTTAGATAATTAGTGCAACAATTTTATATCAGTTGTTTGCTTTAGGAATTCACTTAACAACCGCGTTTAAAAAAAAATCGACCATATTTTTTAAACGTAAAGTTTATCACTTCATTATTTAAAAGCATTGCTATTAATTCATAGTTAAAGAGCGATTCAGTCGCTTCCTTGTTTGACTTACCACTTTCCACAGGCATTCACTATTCATTCACGATTTTCTTCGCCTTTTTGCCTTTACCTAAGCTTTTGCTTGGTCCTTTGTGCCCAGTTTATTTGCTTGTCTGCCTGCTAGCCAAATAAAGCGCAGACACTTTGCATACATTACTTATTTACTCACGGACAGCAGCTGCCGCAGCGTGCGCTCTAAGGCGCTACTTCTCAGGTACGTTAAATGTGGCAGTCAGCCAACAAGAACAACAAAGGCAGCGGTCCATGTGAGTGATACTTAAGCGTAATGTGTGTGTTTGTGGGCATGCGTGTGTGTATGCAGATGTGTGTGTTCACGTTTGTGTGTGTTTGACTAGATGGTGCACTTGAGTATGAAAAGAAGACGCCAAGGCGTCAACATTACCAAGTGACATACATATTATTTCAAGTCAAAAAGAGACTAGATAATGCTCTACAAAAGTAGAGCTAAAATAAATAAGTTTTTTTTTAATCTATTCTTTAGACTTAGCTCAAGAAAAGAGTATGATATTATAAAAATCCATTTTATTGCATGTTGGATTTTTTTTCTTTTTTTTTTTAGTATTTATTTTCGGTTTAAATTAGCCAGAAATCTTAAAACATGGAAATAATTAAATTCTTTGGTAATTGTATTTATTGTAAATGTATATAATGACGCCAATTGCAATACAAATATATATATTTTTTAAGTATATAAATAATAATAATTGTAGCAAAACTAAGTGTATAGACAACGCTGGTCTTGTTTCTAATAGACTAGCCTATGTATTACATATGAATAGGGGCGCCTTCTTAAGTTAGTAGCACATTCAGAGGCCTCAGCAGGCAAGCAACTTAAGTGTAGTGCATAATCATTTAACATATAATGTTTTCATGTTCTTTCCTTTCTAGGCGCTTACCTACTGCGATTTGAAGTGCATACACATGGGCGGTCTGGTGGAGGTGCTGCGTCTGTATCCGGAATACCAGCAGCAGTTTGCAAATGACATACAGCACGATCTGACATGCAATTTGCGTGAGGGATACGAGAATCAGGATTCGGATATTGGTCCATCGTTTCCACTGCCCAGTATTAGTGAGGATGATGAAAATCGTGAGGAAACCGAAGCTGGGGGCGAGCATGAAAAGGAACAGAATGGCACTGCAAGCATTCCTGGCGCTCCACTAACAGCAACTCCATCGCCACATCACAGCATCACACGTTCGCCACTGCTGGGCATGAATAGTCCAAGGCATCAGCGTTTACATCAGCGTGGCAGTTCCTTGATTACGCTGCGGGATAGAAACAAACGACAGCGACCACTAAATATGGCCAGTAGTTTGGACCGCAACTCCTTTGAGGAGGTCGACACATCCACTGAGGAGGGTGAGGCAGGCGTTAAGCGTCCCTCGCTGGAGCGCCTTGACTCGCAGGTGTCAACACTGCATCAGGATGTGGCCCAACTGAGCGTGGAGGTGCGCAATGCCATTAGCGCGCTACAGGAAATGACTTATTCATCCGGTGCCATGAACTCACACGGCTCTCTCAAGTTCCCACCAGCACGTTCAATCCCTAACATTAGCGGGGTGGCAGCAGCAAGAGTTGGATTGGGCTTAACTGGTGGCGATGCACAGCTCATGGGCCTGGGTACCATGTCCTTGGGCGCTGGAACAGAGGCTGCGGCCATGCAACGCTGCTCCTCGCATCCGCCCGAGGTATGGGGTAGGGAGATGCAGCTGCCAGCAAAGGTTACGCCACCCAGTTCTAAGGCAGAGTCGCCAGCTAGCATAGAGTTACCAACAAAAACGAGTCGTAGCTCGCAAACCGATTTCTATCGCATAGATTTTCCCACTTTTGAACGCTTTGTTTTGGCCAATCCACGCCTAGTCCTGGGCCTGCTGGGCATTGAGCCGGCTATTAAGAATGAAATGGAATTACTGCAGCAAAAGCAAACTGTGCAAATCTCTCCGCTAAATACCATTGATGAAATAGCATCTCCGTCGGCAACGGAATCAAACTTGGCTGGCTCCAAGGAACGTTTGCTGGGCAATCAAACGCCATCAGCTGGACGCATCTATCCCCCGCTTGACGACGAGAACTCCAACGATTTCCGCTGGACTATGAAACATTCCGCGAGTCATCAGAGCTGTTGTAAGAGCACTGATACATTGCTCACACCTGAAGAACAGGCAACCGCTCAGGAGTTGCAGCCACAGGAGCAAGTGCAACAAACGCAACATCGCAGCAAACGCAGCATTCGTCGCAGTGGTAGCGGAGGCAGCAACTCCAGTCTATCCAGCAGTAGTTCCAGCTCCAACAATTGTTTAGTTTCCCAGAGCACAGGCAACCTTAACACAAACCCCAACACAACAAACGCTTCGGTTCACTGTAGCAATAGTAGTCACAGTGTAGCAAATACGCGACGTGCATCCTGGAAGCTGCAGCATTCACGCAGCGGCGAATATCGTCGTTTGTCTGAGGCCAATGCACAGTACTCTCCACCCGCCAAGATACCCGTGCCCGTGGCCGTGGCAGCTGGCAGTGTTGCCAGCTACGGTCAGGATGAGGAGGAGAGCGTGGAGCTGTTGGGTTCCCGTCGTGGTTCACGTAGCACTATAACCATGCCCGATATGGGTGGTCGCTTTTTGTTGGGTGTGCACAGTGGGGCTAGTCAGCAGACAATGAATTTCCGTTTTTCCGCCGGCGATGCGGACAAATTGGAGAAGGGAATGCGTGGATTGCCTTCAACGCGCTCGCTGCGCGATCCCAGCGGAAAGTAAGTGAAAGGGCGGGTTGAAAGATTCGTGGGGCAGCGGGCTTAAGTTTAGTGTGGGGTGGCTGAGATGGGGTGGGCTGTTTGGCTCAAGGTTGCCAAAGCGTGGGCAGGCCTTTGTGTATGTGGATTCGTATACATGCATGCCGACGTGCGTGATTTATTTGCTAATTAATATTGAAATACGAAGACGCTTGTATTTTTAATACTCAAAGAAATGTATATATACCTTTACTAACTTGCAGTTTATTAGTTTATTGCTGTTAAGTTCTGTTTGATAAGTTCGATTTCGAGCAGTGAGCGATTAATTATTATTAGACAAACGGGAAACCAAAATTAACTTAATGCAATTATTGTGTTTTAAACAAAACAAAACAGCTTATAGTTATTAGTAGAGAATAAAACGTTTTAATTCGTTAATTCACTTTTGCAAATACACAGCAATTCATTAAGTGCTGCAAGCGCATTAAGTTGCCAAAGCGTTTTAGTTTTATTTTTAAGTTTAATTTAAATTTAAATTTAAATTAAAATGGTCAAAAATAAGCTAACTTTACACGCTAGCGGCATTATAATTAATGGGCAAAATAATGAGGAAATCAAAACATATTTATTTCTGGCATATCAGAGTATAATCTATGAACATATTATATGGTAAGACTTAAGACAAGATTCTATTTAAAAACTGTGCAAATATTTCGTGAGGCTGTCAATGGAGAGTGCAAACCAAAAGTTAAACAATGTAAGCATGGTGAGCTTGTCTGTATATATTTTACTATGCAACAAGCACGGATTCTGGCAACGCATTTATGCATCACACTCACAAATCTATATCTATATAAATATACATATGTATATCAATAAAAATATTGACTAGTTATTACAAAAAAAATAAAATCTGAATGTTAATTGTCAACTGCAGGAATTTGATGTATTTGTGTTTTATGCTAACAATGTTTAAAATATAAAAATATTTACATTGTTCGATATACAAATATAGTAGAAATTAGTCAGATTATTAAATCTCATATCTTGATGGTACAAAGAACAACAAACATAACAAAAAAAAACACAATAATATTTAATCAATTCAAATATATTTATTTTAAAACTAAGCAAGGGTCGTTTTAATAATGATTATAAATAATAAATAAAAGTTGATGATACCTAGTAGTTAAGGGACAAACTCTTAAAAAACTATCTAAGGGAACTATTTTATAATAAAATTCATATAGACATTTGACAATCTTTGCGCTAAACAAAAAGATAAGCATGAGATAACCTAACAAAAAAATTACTATTGTTACTTATAAAGTAAATAATAAGAATATTTGTTTATTGGAACGTGATTTAGCAGCAGAGCATTTAGTTACATAAAATAAAAGATTTATATAATTAAATTAGAATTAAGTATAAATTCTATGTGCTATACTGGTACAATTACCAATAAAAATAAATTTGTATAGTTCTTTCTAGTGGTTGCATATGCTAGTGTTGTATATATGTATGTAATATTGATATGTAAATGTTCCCAAAAACTATAAAGACTTGTGCTTCGTTCTATTCTTGATGTAAGCATTTTACGATTAATCTTTTAGGGCGTAAATTTGTGAGTATGACTTTTACATATGATATATGTTAGATGTATATATGGTACTCGTATATTTTAACCTTAACAACTCTATTATTCTACTTACATACATATGTAAATGTGTTTTAAATATTAAGCAACATCTATTCTATTGTGTGTTTGTACATATACTCGTATGTGACACAGGAATTTTTGTCAATAAGTTTAGCGATATTCTTGAGCTGTTTTTAAATGTTTAAATTAATGTTATTAAAAACAAACAATCGGAAATATACTCAACATTTAAATAAAATAAATAGTAAACTTGATGTACAATTTAGACCTGTTGAGCTTTTTTTCGGATTGCCTTCGAAGATTTTCCGATAATCTTTCTATTTTTCCCGAAAAGGAAGATTGTTTTTAATGCGATAACTTAATTGGTCGACATGGCTTTCAAGAGACCACATCCCGGTTCTTTTAATGGCACCTTTATTGGATGTTCGTGTCAACACTAGATGTGAATTAAGGTATGCTTATTAAGGCCATGCTTAGTTCTACGAAGTCAATTTTCAGTTGCAAAAGTTTGAGAAGATTGAAAAGGCAATGCATATAATTTAATTTTCGCACTTTTTCGAACTGTTCATTCCACTTAACACTATGTATTCTAACATAACATACTTTGGTTAGTATTGCCAGTTTGTTAGTAATCTATTGTGAAGCTTTTGGTCTAAGAATTGAGTCTTTGCTAAAAAATCCCAGGATATAAACCCATATTGTAACTAAAAATGCTCAGGTTTAAGTGCTTTTGACCTTTTTGTTTTGCTGTGATTCGAAACTTTGCTAGGATTCAAGTCCAGGCTAAAAAAGTTGAAACATGGAAAAGCTTAGGGAACCGTTGCGCTGTTGAAAAGCACAAGCATGTTTCCATTAAGCTCTAAGAGTGTGTTTCAAGAGTTGAATCTTCGCTAACAGACAAAAAAGGGAAAATTTAAGGACTTTTAGTTTAATAAAGGAATAATGTTGCTAAGTGAAACATATTTTTGCTTGTGGCCCGTAAAGTAACCGTTACAATTTTCAATTAATAATACATTTTAGAGTTTAAAGTACATGGCTAACTATTATATCTCTTTTATTTGTTTCACTAACTTTACTACACAAATTATTATTTGGTAATTAGCTCAAAATCATTAGAGTTAGCTGGCAGGCAGCTTAAATTCAAGTTTAAAATGGAAGGTTAAGATAAAATAAAAACTTTCGGTAGTTTAACTGATAATATTCAAGCGGTATCACCTTTCCCACAAGAGGAAAACAAACTTGGCGCACGGTAAAAATAATTATGTTAATAACTGAAAACTATTACGAAACTCATTGCTGTGTTTTTATGGCAATAGTTGGAGTTTAAGTTTTTCAGCGCACAAAAGAAAGAAAGTAAAGAAATTTTCCTTTACTATATAAATTTTTATATGCACTTTTTTCCCTTGCAAATATGCTCACTACCAACAAAAAAAGAGAAGAATTTTGTTGCTTAAATGGTCCAAGTAGCATTTTGAGGGTTTGCATATGTTTTGAGTTTAGATTAAATTAGATTGTTTAGAACTGATGCAACGATGGCAATTAGCATTGGCCATGAAATGCAGCTTTGATCTTAATTACGTCAAACACAAATTGTTAAATGGCATGCACTCTGTGCTTCTAATTCTGTCTGTATACGCAATTTGTGCTGACCACCTAGACATAAAGATAGAGTCAACCTCTGACTGGGCAACTAGCTGGCATTCATGAGCCGCTGTCACAGCCACAACCACAGCCACAGCCATAACAATCGGTATTGATTACATGCACTAACCAAAATCTGACTCGCACTCAAACACTAATGCAGTCAATAAAATACACCAACATTAGTAGGCGACAAAAAAGTACACAGCAAACTTCTATTGTATACATATACAT
This sequence comes from Scaptomyza caliginosa, assembly GCA_035044725.1. Classification (NCBI taxonomy): domain Eukaryota; kingdom Metazoa; phylum Arthropoda; class Insecta; order Diptera; family Drosophilidae; genus Scaptomyza; species Scaptomyza caliginosa. Next base: position 1,632,987 of record JAWNNR010000004.1, on the reverse strand, counting down.
TTGTATTTTACTAAGAAGCCTTAGATTTTTCCTATAGTAAGTTAATTCTATTCGATGGTCTTATGTGGATTCAATAAATTTAGAAAAGGGTATACACATAGCAGCACTTTACGGCAGCAGCGTTTTACGGTCACAGTCATAAACGTAATTTCTGCTCTAATTCTGTTGCAGTTTCTATAACAATGGCAAAACGCTGGTAGTGCAGCCGGTTCCTGCTCCTTTTTCCCCTTTTTGTTCAGTCTATTTGTGTGCTTGTGTGAAGGTGGCTTAATTGTGCCCCATTTCACATCTAGCTGCAACCATTAGATCACATCTTCCAGCTGCAGCTACTGTTTGAACTTTTTTTTCCATGTTCTTGTTGTTAATGACCAACGATTTGCAATTGAATTGTAACTGGAATGTTCTTAAACTTTTTATTTGATTCCCAAACTCATTCATGTCTACAATAAATTGATGCAAGCACTTGAAATCAATTGGCAGCCAAATGCAAGTTTGCTAAAGAGAAAGATGCTCCAATAATTTCTAATTTATATTTGGTTAAAAGCCAAAAGCAAATACACATAAAACAAATTACAAACTAGCGCCAGAAATCGATAAAGACATACCAAAAGGGGTGTGCTAGCAATTTTGGTTTGCAAAAAAGTTTTAAGCGCCACAAAACAAGCGAAAGAATCCAAGGATGGGGTGTACTGAGTGCAAAAACTTTAACACTAAAATTCAATTGAACTGCAACGAAAGGCAGAAAAAGTGAGAGTTCGTGCGGCAGTCAGTTACTCAATGTGGCAGGCAACACTTTGTGCAATAATCAGCAGAGACTGTGGCGTGGGCAGGGGGAAAGGGGGTGGAAGAAATGTTTCACCCGCCAGTTTGCGCCACATCGTAATTTCTAAAGCGCGCGTTTAATGCGTTTGAACAAGAAATGCCAATAAGTTAGCGTCCTGTTGGCATATCCTGGCGCATGCTGTCGCCTGCCCTAATGTGCGGTTCATTCAACAAACTTGACCACACACACACGGCCAGCCTTAAAAGGCACGCCCTATCGTCTGTAAGTCAGTGTGTTCAATCGCATCGTGTAATCGAATTAAAAGGATTCAAGGGACTAATTAGCAAAGCGCCGTTGCACTGACTCATTCATGCGTTTGTTTTGCACAAGTGACCAGTTGCCATTCTGCCAGTCAGCTAGTCAACTGTCGCGTGTCTGTTGTCGCCTGGCTGCCAGTTTGCAGCCTCTTTTGCTGCCGTCATTCGATTAGCCTAATGCTGTTCTGCTCTAATTGCTAGCCGTGTGCCACGCCCACACACCGACAGTGCACTTCACCGGTAAAAAACTCAACTCATATGAAATGGTAAAAAACTGTCTCAATTCGCCGATACGGCCAACGACTCGGCAACAACTTCTCTGGCAACAGAGAAAAAGCAAGTAAAAAGTTAACAAAGGAATTGCACTTATTGCAAGTTTTGGCGGCAGCGGCTCTTGCAACTTTCCCGTTTGTGGTAACTTTTAGTTTTCGATACCCTGTGTTAAGGACATTATTATAAAAAAAGCTATAGAGACAAACATTAACGTATACTTAATGTTTATTTTATTTGTTATATAGTCGCCTTTTCAAGGTCAATTTTTACATACAGTCAGGGTAAGACAGGGGCAAACTATTTGTTTAGTTGAGAATACTCTAATAGGGTATTTTACTTTCAAGCCATTTTGTATCTTAATGTTTATTTTTTTCTTTGACAATTTTTGTAAAAGCTGCAAAAGTTGAGATTTACTGTCACAAAGAGTCGTCCGCGCTTCCCTCTTCCCCAGCCAATAGACATATCAATCTCTTAGCCATCTCTTCTGTCAGCTTGTGCCCCAAAGTATGCTGCATGAAGTCTGTGAAGCGTATGGCATTCACAAAGGATTCAGTTAATACGTACTTAATAGTCAAGTCATAAATTTTAAATACTGCTAAATGGTTGCCTCAAGACATGTTCAAGTGTGCTTATATGTCAGATACGCGCATGTAAAGTAGCACACGCATTCATATATCATTCTCAGACCCGATCAAGTGACTACAGCCCTTCGAAAATCTTAGTAACATTTTGTATAAGATAACGAAAGCCCAAGGCAATTTAGAAGCTCTTGAGCTTTGTGGTTAAATGTTTTATTTTTTTGGGCGGGGTTTTGTGGCATAAAACACACAATGGGTGTGCCGGTCATTAGTTTAAGTTATTACACAAATTTTAATAAGTCAAAATAGTTCAAGTATTGAAAAGTTAAATGCTGCGTTTTCACAAATTTCACTTATCAAACATTTTTCAACAGTTTTCAAAATGTAATTCTATTTAAAAGTTTCTCTTTAAAGTTACAAATGTTTAAATTGCTTATTAAAATTGTTTAAAGCAATTGTTAAACTTTTACAAAATTAGCATTGCAATAAAACGTTATTCTAAACTGAATGTTCAGAGTTTTAAGGCAAGCGTTTTTGTTTTGTTTTGCACTTTTTAAATTTGCAATTTTAATTATGTAATCGCTTTGTTTTAAGCAAGTTTTCAGGCGCTTCTTCAACTTTTACTCGCAGCCAGCTTACGACTTTGTCTAGCAAAGCCCGTTTTCTATACGATCCTTGTAAATATATAGATTTATTTATTTTTTTTTTTCATTTTTGCACGAGTGTACTATGTGTCACACACAATGCAGCCATACATCTATACACAGATGAGGAACTTCAACGAGCACATCAAAATGATGAGTTATTTGCTTTTTAGTGCATAATTTATGAGTTAAATGAGTTTTTCATATGCGAGTGCGTGTATGCTCGACTTTGTTAAGGCATTGGGCGTTGCTTTAAAGATTTGTCAAAAGCACACACATACAAATACAGACACAAGACACACGCATACGCTGCTTGGATGGCATTTTATTTATGACTTTTACGCGTGAAACTTCATTCGTAAGCGTTTAAGTGGAAGCGCACACATAAAGATTTCTCTCTCTCGCTCTTCGCCACACTTTAACCCCAAGACTTGTAAAACTTTTGTAGCTTTGCTAAACGTTTCACACACGCACACACACATATGGGACACTTAAACATGCTCTTTGTGGCTTGGTTTGATTGCTGAACACACACACTCACATACTCACATACGCACACACGCACGTTTATCATGCAAATTGCGCCTAATTGTCTGGAATGGGATTTACTTGTGGTTCAAACTGGCACTACGCATATTTTTGCCAGGACCACCCAAACAAAAAATTTCTTTTAGGCATTGCCAAAAATCTGTGAAGACATTCGAGCTGCGCATTAAATTTTAGCCCAAGCCAAAGCTCAAGCTCAAGCCCAACCCAAGCCAAACCAAGCCAACCCGAATGCCAGGCGCTAGTCGCCAGCATGGCGAACATTCTCAACGCTTTTGCTGCTAAGCAGCCATTTTGATTTAATTGTTTTGCCCAACGATTCGAATAAAAAATTACCACGATATTTTTTGTGTGCGTGTGTGTGTTTGATGCCGTTGTTGTTCCTCCTTTTTTATTTGTTTTTTTTTTGTTTTCAACCTTTGTTGCTGAAAGCGTGTCCGCGACTAACTGCATTGTGTCCTGGTTGCCCCAAGGCCCAAAGTTCAAAACTTCAACCCCAAAACGCAGCCTCAGCTCGCTTTGTGTCTGCGTTATTTACTGAATTGAGTTGCCAACTCTCTTGCCCTTCCGCTTTCTCTCTCTCCCCCTTTTCCCACTCTCTATCTTGGCCAAGTGGGGGCATTAATTTTTAACGGTAAATGCGCGAAAAGCGGCGCAGCTTTAAATGAATTGTTTGGGACAACGATTGGGTTCGCCGACCCACCGACACCATCAGTGGCATGTAAATTAGAAACTGCTCCCTTTTGTCTTTGTCCAATGCTTGCTTCATTTTTAGTTGTTGTTTTTTAATGTTACATAAGGGCTTATTGCCTTTAAATACACTTTATTTATGTACTGTTCTTCAAGTCTCTCAAATACTAACTCAAAAAAATCCACATTTTCAAATAAATTGTAACGAAAAAAATATAATCCCAACCACAACTATTTTAACATATTTTGGTTGTGTGGTTAAATAACCAAAACTACTCCTGTTGTATTTTTAAAAATACCCAGAAGTTAAATTAGTTTTCAAAATTTCTAATATTGTTTCAAAAAAGATCTTTGCGAAATCTAAACAACCGTCGGATTAGGCAACTGTAAGAGTATATTATCTGCGGTATGCCTATGGCCATTTTTAAAACGTGCTCTTATTTATTCTTTGTGTGTTGCTTCTGCTTGTGCTGTTGCTGCTGCTGTTTTGTCGATTGCTTTGGCCTTTGGCGTTCATTTGGCAACACTCGGTTGGCTCTATCTGTGCTGTATGTGTTTGCTTTTAGTGTTTTGTGTGTGAATGGTTTTTTTTTTGTGTATTCTTGTGTTTTGCAAAGGGTATTCGCTGCCACAGAAAATATTTGCGGCTGTTGGTTGGCTGGTGTCAGAGCATGCCATCAATCTGACCTGTGCCCCTGGCAGTATAGTAGAAGCAGAAGCAGTGGCAATCGGCAACGGCAACGGCAGCATCACTTGCAGCCCTTGGCCTTTAATTTAAAAACTCTTTTACGGCGTCTCGCCTCAAAACGCGGCATCGCAGTGCCCAATAATGTGAATTTTATGTAATTGAAGTGACAGCTTTTGGGCACCCAAAACCAAATCTAAACGAAAGAAAGAAAGCAACAAAAGGAAAAAAAATATATATTCTAAAACAGGAAGAAATAAGAAAGCGTAAGAGAAATGTAATAGCATAACTCTTTTGCGGCTTTACTTGGTTTTCGGTGACCCTAAAGGCTTTTAAGATAAATCGCCAAACTGCGCTTGAAAATTCATATTAAACAATTTCAAGAACGTATTGTTAAGGTCAGAATAGTCGGTCGTTAATTCTTTTATTGGTGAATGTGATAAGTACTTAAACTAAAAAACTAATTCAGTCACAGATTTATGTTAACTTCAAATGAGAGAACTCAAACCCAGATTTTAAGTCTACAATCGTTTCAAGCGCTGTAATTGTTCTTAATTGCTTGAACATGGAAATGCAATTGGAATGAAGATTCAACTAAGTGCTCTTTGATGGCTAATCACCACTCATTATTAATGATCAAACTTTGACTAAACTACACAATCGAAGAGTATGCCGCTGTTGACCAAAACTGCCAAACTCGCGCCTCGGGTGCGTTATTATATATCACAGCTGATTTGCGGCAATAAAGTTGCAGTTGCATCATCTGCTGGTTCAGGTCGAGTTCAAGCGTTACACGCACAGTGGTACGGGTTACGTGTTAACTTGTATGTGTATTGCAACTGAACGACTAACATAAAACATTGTAAAGTTTAATTTTATCCATTTGTTTTTTTTTTTAAATTCTTCGCAGTGTTTATTAATGTTGTTGTCGATTCTATGTGTATATCGAAAGTCATAAGAGTTATTCTTAGTTTCAAAAAGACTTGATCTGCTTGGGGTTAAGAAGAGCTTATATTCAAAATCTGAATTTGCTTTTGCTTTTGATCATAGTCTCTGAGATCAATGCGTTGATGCAGACGAACAGATGGACATGCTCAAATCGATTTCTTTTGCACCAAACTATTTCACCCATTATTTGTCGAATTTCATGAGTTAGGGCTAAAAAAAAGACCGGATAAAGAGCTGTTACTTTAACTTAAGTGTTGAGAAGTATAAAAAAATCAGAAACTTAACTTTTTATCAATTATTTGTTGGGAGGATTGGAAGTTATTAACGATACTCGTGTACCCCTTGCCTCACGCAATATCGTGAATTGTTGCATCAGCCAATCTTACTTTGCATTCCACTCTCCAATCGTTTATTATCTATTGTGGCACGATCTTACTTTTTTAAGGAGATATACACAGTGCAGTCAATCGTCACAGAGAGCTGCATAGAGTAAGATCGTAAATTGCGCGAACAATAATTAAAGTCAATGTGTCGGTTGTTCAGTCAGGAAGTGTTAAGAAGGAAATGATTATTAATTTGCACAAATCATTCACTAAACGCCATTGATACTTTTTTGTTTTTGTCATAACCTACATGCATATTGTATTTTTAATAGTTTTTTTCTTATATGAAAATAATTTAACTTGATTTTTGAAAATTGATAAAACAATTTTATCAACATATTTACTTGGATAACAAACAAATTTTACCTCAAATATAAATATTTACAAACATCAATTAAGTTCTTTCTGTTGCAGTGTATATTAAAGAGTGTGTATTGAATGATTTAAGATATATAAATCTAAATTGATTTAATTAACACATACAGCAAGTTTTAAAATCATTATGTGAAATGTATCCTTACACCGTTTTAGATCAAGAAAATAAAAAATAATTCAAGTGTTTTACTAACAATGGATTATTTATACAGTTAATTGGATAAAGGCCAATTACGAGATTGTGCCTCCAAGCCTCCAGCTTTATAGATATGAAACAGTTGGGATTGTAATTTTAACATGTTTTTCATTAGGTTACCATTTACAAGTTTGCAGCTGGCCTGCTGAACCTAATGTCGGGCTGCGTTGGGGCAAGCCTGCAAGTGGCCGACATATTTGGTAAATTTTGTAGTTCGCATTGCCTGCAAATTACCAGCACAAAGTGAATTTCATTACTTTGCAATTAGACAGCTTTTGATTCATGTCCAACTGGCTGCTTTTGATGCTTCTTTTGCATTCGTTGCTGTTGTTGTTAGTGCTGCCTACGCAAATATTGGTTCGTATTTTTAATTTTTGAGTCGCGCAGCGAACGCAACATTTTGGCTTTGGACCGGACAAATCTACATGGCAAACAAGACGCAGCAAATTGGTAACTCAAACCCTTAGCCAAATACCATCAAGTATGCATGCAAACAAACTTCGACAGAGTCCATATTAACGGAAGGGTGGAAAAAACTGCACATCGGCAATATGCGTCTTTAATTTAGGTCAAAAAATATATACCAATCGTACTTTGGATAATCCTCTCTGTGAGATTAATGACTGTAAAAAAGGACTGTATAGCGAGTCCGTTAAAAAAGGGCTAAGGCGTGTAAATTTGATAAATAAGTAGGCAAAGTTGCCCACAATTGCTTTTACCAAAGAAACGCGAAGGCTTTATTAAATTTTAGCTTTAACACTTTTACGTTGTTATACCCTATATAAAACAAGCTTAAAGGCGGTAGTATTGAATTGAGTACATAGTTTTGTTGAATCTGTTTGCCATATAATATCAGTTTTTATACTATACTTTATTTGATAAATAAATGTTTTCATACATTATGTCTCGATAATAGTAGGTATAAAATAATTTTCCAAACAAGTTTGCCTACTTATTACGTTGTTTAGCTTCACAAATCAAGCGTAACACAAACTCATTTGTATTAATACTAATAAAACATAAGAAAAAATTACCTTAAAGCAAGGAAATCTTTCACGGTACCAAGATGACCCAGGTTTCATTACCTTATACAAATAAAGTTTAAGCAAAAAATTAATGAAATAAATGCTTGGTGTTATTTAAATAGCACTATTATATAACATTTTTTTGTTTTAATTGGCTGTTGGTAATTCTTTTAATTAAAGTACGACTTGATTTAGTTTTGAATTAATGTTTTTGATTTGGATAAAATTATTGTTTGTTTAAATTATCAAACAATGAATCAATTTAATGTTAGAGCTAATGAGTTTGTACAACAGTTTATAGCTAGGTAGAATCTGCATTCTTTTTTATTTATAAATAGAGAAATGGTGTTCGTACTGGATATGTTCTGGCCGATCTTTCTTTTCTAGAGGACTAACTCTTGCTATTGTTGCAATTTAAGTTTTGTGCTAATTTTGTGCGCTGATTCGGTTAATTGCCGAAGGCCGAGCGTATAATTGTGCCAATCCTGTCTGATGCTGATTTTACTTTCGGTTTTATTCTCTCTTTTTGTTTGTTATTTATTTGGTTGTGCTGGTTTATTTATTTATATTGGCATTAAAGGAAAACACATAAAATAAATAAATTAAATTTTACAAGCTGCAAAGGTCACCGCAGCGAACTGCGAAAATGAAGGCTAACCTTGTTTTTATTTCAGCCTGATGGAAAGTATCCCGCTCCATCCTTTGAGGCACAATCATGCTGTGGCTCGAGCTGATTTTAACATTTGTGCCAATGAATTTTTATGCATTTTACGTGCTTTCGCTTCATTTGGAACCCTTTTTTATATGCTCATTATTTTTTCTTGTTGTTTGCTGCTCGTTTTTGTGGCACATTAAAAAATTACAGCGCATTACGCAAATTACCCTCAGACTTAGCAGCGTCTTTTATTATTATGTATGTATAGACGATTAAAAATCGGCGACAACATGCAAATTGCGTATAAGCCTCGTGCAAAAGCCGCGTGATTTTTATTTAAATATTCAACATTTTTGTTGTTAATTTATTAATTTGTTTTGGCATTTTGATGTGAAGTTTTTGTGTGGCATTTTGTTAAAGCCTTTTATGCCTGCCCAGCTTAAGACTTGATTTTTAATTGGAATTATTTATGTGTACATTTTTGTTGGCAACACAGCGAACATTTAAAAAGATCCTAAACAAATAGATGTTGTTTTTAGCAATTGATTAATTTGTTTGTTCTCTTGTCAGCAGCAGTCCTTTACAGTTGTTGATATAATTCATTTTAATTACACTGTAGCCGGCATTGACTTGACATAATTAAAGCAAGTGTCTACACCAACAAAAGAGATTGGAAGAATACAGAAAATGCTGAGCCACATTAACTTACGTCGAGCTTAAAGATTAAATCAAAAGTCAAAAGCAACAACTAAATGCTGAATGCAAAATTAATAGTAACATAATCAGAAGCCAACCAAACTAAATCAAATAGACAAATAACTGGCTAACCGGCATATTAACAAACCTATCAAACAAAAAGTTCCAACGTCAAAGGCAAAATAAAAAGATAGAAAGCAAAGTTTTAGTCTGCGTCTGGCAGATGAAGGTTAAGCAGGCGTGGCACTAAATGACCAACAAAGAGCAACAACTAAAGCAACCATTTAGAAAAAAGAAACAATTACAAAACTGATTAGAAAATCTGAGCGGGACGTAGCTGGCGAAAGGCAAACACGTGCGGGACATTGTTTTGCTTACGCCCACAGCTAAGCGAGGGCTGGGTTGGAGTTGGATTCAAGGCGTGGTAGATCCATTGCTTGACTATCTATTGGCAAGAAAAACAACAACAACAAAACCGCACAATTTGCAAAAACAACAATGACCATGATTTTGGGGTCGCACACTAAAACCAACAAAAAGCGTAAAGTAAGAACAAGAAAATGAGAGAAAAAAACCACAGCAACCTGCACAAAGCTAAAGACAAAAGCAAAAGAAACTAAATGTGTGCATGTGTGTGTGTGTGTGTATGGGTGGGCGTGTTCGAAATTGACACGCTCAGTAATGCGTTGGGATTGCGGCAACAACGGTTCTGATTTAGATACAGCAATAGCAACATAGAGACATGGAAAACTAATCGACTTAGTCGGCGACACCTTGAATAAGGCCGAGCTCGAGTTCAGGTTTAGGCGTAGACCCTATAAAAGAAAGCCAAAGAAAAGACTCGTTTTGCGGCAAATTTGTTTTCCTTTGTTTCTATGCCGCTTTGATTCACATTGTGTGAGTGTGTTTGTGTTATTTGCTGTGTGTTATGTGCTTTGTGTTCAGAGTTTTTGTTAGCCCCTTTTGGCCCCAAAATTGCAGTTAGTGGACAGCTGAACAAAATGAGTGCTGGAGCCATGTTTTTGTTTTGTTTTACTTTTGTTTTTGCCTTTGCCTTTGCTTTGATTCAGTTTCAGTTTCAGTTACAGTTTTGGGACATCGACATAGACATGGGGCTGAACGTGGACATGGACATCGTCTCGGCATTGCACTCAAACTGAAATAAATTTCAGTCAATCTTGCTCGATGCCAATAACGATAACAATAATTGCCGTCCAGGGACAAATATGTTCGCCATTTTCCAATAGCGTCGCACCGAATGTTCTCTCTAATAAAAAATGAACACACCAGCTGCCCCAACAATACTAAAAGCTTTCGGGTGTGTCCTTTCTCCATTTCCCTATGTATGTGTGTGTGTGTGACCATGTGTTAGCATTGAATGTTTAGTTTGATTCCACATTTGTTTGTTCAATGGATTTGCCTTTGCCTGATTTTCGATTTTCAGTTTTCAGTTTTTCTGACCTTTTTTTTAGTTTGTTGCATTGTGTGTGTGTGTGTGTGAGTTGTTTTTGGATATTTTAAAGACCCATCAAAATCGATTTGATTTAAATGCTACCCTTTTTAAAAATTATTATTGTTTTTGTTGCTTTTGTTGTTTGTTTTGACCATTTCACGAAGCGTTGCGCAAAATGTTCTATTTTTGGCATGAGTGATTTTTACAACACATACGTTTGTATATGTGTGTATACATATAGAGGTGTTTGTTTGTGTATGCGTACACTGAGTGATTGCTTGGGATCCGGTTTGTGTGTGGTTGTTCAGACAGCTTACAAATTTCAGCAACTTTTCACTTGTATTTGTTTGCTTGTGACCAAAGTGTTATTAATGAATGTCTTAGCACTACAAACAAACAAATCGTTTTGTATTTTTTTTCTTGTGTTTTGCTTTCAAAACGATTGACAATTAAAATAAATGTGAAAACAATCCAATTGTTTAAAAAATGAGAATGTAAAATAGTGGTAAATAGTATAAAATGGGTAAGGACATAGGTTTTATTTCATTACTTTGAAAGAAAACATATCCGCTTAAGTGAAGCAGAAATGTCCTGTAATGTGAAAAGGCTTTCCGTCTAGCATAAACATTTTGAATGCTCTGAATATGTTGTAATATTATGGGTAAACTCTCATAACTCAAGTCACGCTTATATGTAGGCTTTTTAGATTAAGACTGCAAAAAGTCACTTTAACTTACCAAAGAAAATCAAGAAATTATTAAAATATTTTTTATTTTTAAGGATGAACGATTATTTTACCTCGCACTACAAATTTACCTTTTGTACATTTTTTAGTTTTCATATTACATTATTTCCTTAATATATTTTCCCATTTTCCAAACTAATGAACCTAAGCTTTTAGACTTTATCGAATTTAGATTAATAGAAAACTTCAATCAATTAAAATACTTAAATTACTTTAGCACTCAATTTCGGTCCGTAAACTCAATGTCTTTTGGCTTCGCCGGCTTAGTTTCAAAACACAATACTTTTTTTTTAAGTGTCGGACAATTAGTACGATATATTATCGATAATTCGGTTATAGTTATCGACATTAGCTGTTAGTGCTGCTAGAACTGCCAATCCTACATGCATATATCAAATACCAGTTGTCAATAATTAAAAACATGCTTAATATTCTTAAATCTGAAGTCCCTAGAATTTTTTATCCCTTAGATAGACGCGTTCACACACGGGCATACCGAATAAAATCTGTTAATATTAATTTGTGCAATTTTCTGTGTGTGTGTCAGCTCGTCATCGACTTATACTCATTTTAATAGTGATGATACCACAAATTTAAAACATTTGTTAAAGCAATAACTCCTTTGAGAAAAACACCTTATGGGGCGAACATCCTTTATGCAGCACTACTTGATCAGCATTAACAAACGCATATAATAAAACGACGATTCCTTTGAAATATATCATCTTTTTTTTTTTTGCTGTTAGCGGATGAAGTAGGTGTAGCCACAAAGCAAGAATCTATATCCATAAGAGACATGCTCCACTGACAAATCGATAAAATCGATAGTTGCAAATCAGTAAAGCAAGTTGTACAGTGACTCAGCTTAAATTATGTAGTGTATAAAAAAAATTTGGAATGCTACAGAACCTTTACTAAAAAAAACTTAAAATGTTTAAACGCAAATTTGTTGTCTTTTATATATCATTTAAAAAAGTAATTTTATTTGTTTCAAAAATAATGAATTATTTTTATTATCAGCTAGAACTTGAATAAATCAAAAAATAGGCCACCGTTCAATATTATGTGGTGTATGTATTGTGTGTAAAATATCTTAATTAAGTTTTTAAAGTGGTATATTATATATTTCATGGTCGGTTGCATTTCATTCATCTTTTATATATATATAGAGTTAGTGAAATTTATTTGCTTGAAAGTTAAACACCAATTGTCAGGAATATGTATATGCATTTAAAGTGAATTCTAAAACTTAAAAAGGAGCAGGTAGTAGAGTAGCAGTAAGAATATATTGTTTAATTAATTATTCACAACGAGACTTAAATAACTTTTCGCCAGACACTTAAACATGAATGCATTTCAAGGGAGAAGTAAAGGATGCGCTTGTCAAATAGTAATTTCCTACTTCTATGCACGACTGACTGGCTTTGTGGTGTGTAGTATACATATATATAGGCAGGTATCTAAAATTAGTTGAGATTTCAAGGTAAATTTGGACAACGAGTTATACAACATGCCGAGTGCTACGAGCAAAGAGCAAGTAAAAATTAATTGTACTCGCATCGATGCAAGTCAGCAAGTCGAAAGTCATTTCGCTGCAGAAGAAAGCGGGCGTAAGGCTTGCACATGCTTGCATTGAAACGGCCCAAAAGACAACAAGGACACGAAGCTGGTCTGGCAATCTTGCAAATCCAATGCTTTCAAAGCTGGCATAAATAGCTGCTGCCAAGCTAGATGTCAGGCTGCTGCTGCTGCTGCTTTTGTTGCATCTATACGCACGAGCTGGTTAAAACTTATGGTCGTATAGACCTGGTACGCTGTTGCCAATGCTGCTGCTGGCATATCGGCTATGGAGAAAGTTTTCTAATTAAGTTACTCATACGCACCGGGTGCCAAAGTAGTGGGTGCATATGACTGACGTAAAAGTAATTTTCATAGCTGGGGCATAGAAAAAGTGAAAGCCAAAACCACCACCAACAACTTTAATCTGGCAACAACAGCACAAAAGCCAAACTGCAATCTCAGTTCAGCTTTACAGCCAGCTAGGCGTGTTTTTGTTAGTGTGTGTGTGTGTCTGTGTGTGTGTGTGTGTGTGTGCGTAAGGGTCTCGAGTACAGCGCCTGGGGCGGCATCAGTCGCTTGGCCTATTAAACGCACTAAAGGCAAACGGGCAGGTAGTGATTTTGATGTGTCTACGCTGGTTGCAACCAAGACAACCAAGTTGCAACTATGTATAAATATGACGGCAGTGGCAGGGCTTAGCTTTCGTTGCACTTCGCAACAGCTGCAACATGCTTAACATAATTATAAAGTTGCAAAACACCAAATGCACTCTTTGACCTTCCATTCCCCCAACACTTCGCTGACTTTGTCGTCCTTGTTAATTTTTGTAGACACTTTGCTCGTAAAGTGCTTCAAATAATCTTAGGCTGGCCAACACCAAGAAACGTCTTGTGGCAAGTTTTTGTCTTTCATTTGTACCCTTCTGTTTGCCGCTTTCTTGAATGTTGCTTGTTTCGTTGTTGTTGCTTTTAGTTTTAGTTTTAATTGGAAATCTCAAAAGATTAGTTATGCTCCAGTGCCAAGCACAGGCTTGTAATTGGTGCGTTGCAATTGAAGTGTTTGCCATGCACGAATGCCTCAATGTGTGTCCTAAGGCCGCTTCAGTTTGGGCCTACGCTCAAGTTGCCAGCATATGTGTACTTGCGTGTCTTCTTTACACAAGAAATAAAAGAATCGTAAGCCAAGATTGTTTTGGTTTTTAAATCTGGGATTTAAAATGATTAAAAAAAATATTTGTCTTACTTTATATGCTTTAAAAACAATCTTTTATTACTTTAAAACACTAACAATATTTTTAAAGCTTTAGTACAAGGTTTTTTTTGTAAGTGTATGTATACATGTGTCAAATTGTATGCAAGCAGGTCAAATAATGGTAACGAAATTTATAGACAAAACTTTTCGCACTTCTCCCCCAGTTGCAATTTGTGTGTGCGCCACGCGCATCGACCTGGTTACGTTATGTATACGCAGCATATTACGTACGTATACGCTGTGCTATGTTTGGCAACAGATAATTTCCCCAGTTACCATAAGCTTTTGGTAAAAGCTTAACCGAAATTGATGAAGCTGCCAAGTGCCAGTGACAAGATTGTAAATGTTGTTGTTGCCGTTGTTGCTTTACTTACCAAGCTTCCTGCTCAAGATGTTTTAAGGCAAATTCAAGTCATAGTCAGATTTCTATCGAATTGTCGCCAGTTGTTGTTGATTCGATATGCTTATCACACAGCTAAGCTCACTCCACGTACACAAAGCCAGGAAATCTCATCTAATTGCTTTTATACACAAAGTTCTCTTTAATAGCAGCTAAGCTAGAATTTCTTAAGAATAAACTGGATAAGACAGGAGCTCTGCTATGACCAAATCGCCCTTAAAGACAGCTCACTAGAAAAGAGGCCAAACTGCAGTTGGCCCTGTTGCCAAAGTTGTCAGCAGCACAAAACTTCAGCGACAAAGTGCAATCAATGGTAAATTATCACCCATTTCAATGAGTCGCGGTTTCTGCAGGCGTCAATAGGGCCACTGGCCCTAAAAGTAGTTTTTGAAGTTTTGCCAAAAATAAAGAAAAAACGGGGGAATATAAAATGAAGAATATATAAAAATAAACTACCTAAGCAAAAGAAATGAAATAAAATCTTAAGGCTGTGCAAAAAGTTCGAAATTGTAATGGTGCCACTGACATTACAAGAAATAAAGAGAAAAAATGTAAGGAAAAGTTTTCGCAGGCCAGCTCCGCTTCAATTGAAAGTATTAATCTTATTTGCAATTGCTTGAACCTGAAGAAAAGCCACAAGAGCAAAAAACTGTTTAGAAAATTGTCGTAAATTTTGTTAGTTTTCCATGTAAATCGACTTAAGTATTTTTTTTTATCAATATTATATTAATTTTAATTATACTTTGGCGTGCCACTAATTGGCAACAAATAGTTCAACAAAACCATATGGATAGTCATTCGGGATGGACTTAAATTATACAATTTTACTTTTACTTTTTGCTCACTCTTAAATTCTGTCGAACGTAATTATAGTTTAAGGGAAAACTCTTCAATTTAAGCTGCAGCACTTGAAAATTGTGAGTTGAGTTTTCCTGGAAATGAAAATACAATGGACATAACCGCAACTGTAACTATTGATGTCGAACACGTGCAAAGCCACACAACTACTTATGATGATGATAGGAAAAAGGCATAAGAGTAGGTTTGTATGTATATGTATAACTATGATATGCTTATGTTTGCCAGTGTTCAGCTTCAGCACGTAATTAACACTTTAAATAAAGCCGCTTTTGCTGTTTCAATATTTGTGTTTGTATTTTCAATGCTCAGTAGTTTGTCTGTGTTGAGTTTTGGGTTGCTCATTTTTAAGGATTTGGTGAAGCTGACACACAGCTGGAAATCTGTGAAAGAGTGGAAAGGGCAAACAAGGACAGACACAAGAATACAAAACACTTTGTCACTTTTCTTCCCTATGTTTGTGTGTGTGTGTGTGCAAGGGAAAATATGGAAATTTTATTGCTCGCTTATGTTTGAGTTAATTTGGCAACAATTTTGTTGAATTTTAATGAGTGTGCGAAAGCATAAGTCCTACGTCCATTCGACAAATGCCAGAGATACAATACCCACCCATTCAGCCAGCCCGGCAGTCACTCTTTGTCTGCTCTCGCCTTACCCCCCTCACGCGGACAGGGTCTGAATTAAGCCGTTGACAGAGCAACTGAAACTAGTAAGGACGAGGCGTGGCAAGGCTAACTGCTGTCTGTTGTCTGTTGTCTCCTGTCTTGTGCCTCGCTGATGAGTTGCGGGTTTCAGCGACGAGTTTCTAATTAAGCCAAAGCCCTGACAGCTACTGTCAATCCGCCTGCCAAGCGGCCTTCAAATTATGCGAAATCTTAAGTAATTTACAAAATATTTATGAATGGCATTAGCAAAATCAACAACAGCACAACAGATGCATAAAAATCGTTCGTTAATGAACTTAATGTTGATTTTTAGCTGTTTCCTTTAATTGCTGTTTATATAAAAGAAAATGTATTTCCTAACTACGTATATACCCTGTAATTTTAATTTAATAATACATCTCTAAACACAAACAACCATACATATATGCGATTTAGTTAAGTTCGATGCTCAAATCGTTGAGCGCCTCATTGGATGAATTAATTAAAACCGCCTCATTTGGCCAGCGCAACCAAGTGTCCCTAATTTGCTTAGATTTGAGTAGGCATAATGCAAAATGTTTGGGTAGGAGGCCTCTAAGATTTTGGGACCTAAAAGTTGAAATTATGCGCCGCATTTTGGCTTTTTTATATATTGCGTATGAAACGTGACTTTTGCTATGGGTGGCTACTCGTTATCGCTCGGACTTGGCTGTCAAAGTTTTTTTTCTCCACATTTTTTTCTTAACGCCGGTTTTTTCATCTTTTTCTTTATTTATGTGAAATTTTAATTTTAACCTGATTTTCTTTTTTATTTTTGCTCTTTCCTTTGTACGCATTGTTTGTCAACTTTTTGCAGCCCAGGCTTAACCTTATCCGAAGCCGAAACCTGTTTTGGCAACAAGCGCGTGCCATAAATATTGTGCAAATATTTGTAGACACCGTTGGGAGAAAATTTGGGACGCAAACTGGAGACAACTAGGCGGCTACTTGATAATGTGGATGAGGCCATCGTTTGCATTGCATTAAAAATTTTTGAAACTTATTTTAATTTTTTTATAACATTGATTTGCTGACGACGTCGCCGGCGTGCACACACATTTTGTAATTTGGCACAAGGTAATTAAGCAGCCTTGGCAGAAATTCAATTAAGCACATTCGCATCTCAAATTGAAATCGTTATCTGGCGTCCATTTGCACATCATTGTTGGAAATCATTATAAAATGGCGCGTAAAATTTTAATGGCCTATGAAACGAAGTGAGTGACTGTTGTTTATGGCTGGGGCCCATAAAAGTTTTAGTTATACGCGTCTCGCATTTAGAATATATCGCGCAGTTAAATGAATTCACACTCATTCATCCCAATGTACTACTATTCACGTTTATAATAACAACAATCAAATGTTAAATGCTTTTGTGTCTCGAGGCTTTAAGGACTAACTGATGGTACTTATGCTATACTGGAAATTTGATATAAATTAAAGATATTTGTTTTGTTTGGTAACTCTGCATATTATGTTCACCTGAACAACATTTTATTCAACTATTTTATTCAAATGAAAATAGTCATAAAAATGGCAGGAAAGCTTTTTGTTTTTATTTGCCATGTTGGTATTCCAATTTTGGTGAGAGTTGCGTAAAAAATAAAAATAATCCTTTGGCTGAAAAAAAAAATTTATTTTTTAAGGTTACGAACTGCCAGTGTGGCTATGATAGATATATATAATTACAAAATCATACCCTATAGTTAACATATCTGCTAGAAAAAGTTTAATAAGAAATTCACATCAAAATGATCAATTTTAATACGGATATAAAATTAACCAAGCCGGCAACTGTTGAAAATTGTGATCCTATATCTGTTAAAATCTTTAAATGAATAAGGATTATAAGACTTTGTATGGAGAGCATAAGTATAGTCAATAGCCGAATGCAACTTTAAACAGCAATAACAATTGTTGTTGTCGCCATGGCATTGCATTTTAATACAGTGCACTCAATTACGCCATACAAATGATTTCGCGTACGAAATGAATGCTCTTCGACACAGCAAAATAACTGAAAATAAAAGAAAGAGGGTCAACCATTCTGCAACCGTTGCGCTTTTAATAATGGCAAAAATTTGTGCATTCAGGGGAGCTCTGGGAAGTAGAAGGCAGGAAATATTCTTTTGAGGGTGGGGTGAATGTTGTAAAATTTATGCTGTCCGCCTCGCTTGTTGGAATGAAACTGAAGCGCATAAATTGTTAACGCATGATTAGGTTTTGATTTCACTAATTAGATTTATAGCGAATTAAAATATGACGGCGCCTACGAAAACGAACGAAATTAAAAACTTTAGCTTGAATGAGTTCAAAGCCTCAGTGCGAATTGAAGCTGTCGGTACGAGGAAAAATCATAAAAGGCACTGTGATGGCAGCAGTTTGCTAACAGATTTGCCAACATTTGTTGGCCACATGCGAAGCTGGCCAGGAGGCCGGCTTGAGATAGACAAAACAGTGACAGACATTGAGGCCATTGGTGTCAGGTCAAACCGAGACTAAATCCGTCATTGGGCTCTCTGTGATGAGCTGGCAATGTGTCAGACACTACATACACGCTACGTTGTTCACTTCTTGGTCCTACACTAAACATTGGACACTGTACATCGAGAACATAGAGACAGGGCTAATGGCGTTCAAACGACTGGCAATCAGTTGTTTATCCCTTTGCTAGTGACAGAGGAACCAAACAACTGCAGCAACTACACAGCTGAAGCTACAGCATCAGATACAAATTCATCCGCAGGCATTGACTCAGACTTAGCTTTGGCCTTTTACGTCAGTGGCCATGCGCCAGCTGCGGCTGCATGCATCAAAGTGACGATTCAGAACTCAACTCGACTCAAACTGAAATTGAAGCTGTTGTTGGCCATTTTCAACAGATAGATGCATAGGGAAGATGTTTTGTGCTTGGGCTGCACTTGGAAAAATAATAGATTCGGTTCAAATTATTTGAATAGTTTTAAAGTATTTTGTTTTGGTTCATTGACAGTAAATGATTTTTCAGTACATTTGTAATAAAATTTGCAAGAAAGCAAACTTAGGCTAATAAGCAAGTTTTTTGTACAACTGAAGTATATTTTTAAATTAAGTATTTAAATTGTTTTTGCATTGAGTATGCTTAAAAGTTTCTTGTTTTACAAACTTTAAAAAATATTTTCTTATAGTGTTTTTGATGTTGGTTGATGCGGGATCTCTAGCCAAGTGTACGATAAACTCATTTATTATTGCATAAAGAATGACTTTCAATTACTTGCAAGTGAACAAACTTGCTTCCAGCACATTGACAATGCCAATAAACTTGCAGAAGCGCTATTTGAATAACCAACAGCTGCTGCAACTGCTATTGCCGTTGCTGCTTCAGGGCCAGGCTAATAGCCGCATTAATTATGCCAATTTAAGTGCAGTGCTTGGAGTCGCAGGCCAAGCGTAAATCGAGCAAATCGTTCAATTCTTATGCGTATTCTAATTCGAACTGGGCTTACAAGCGACATAGACAAATGAAGTGTTAACTGACATTTACTTATTATATGCCAGTTGCATTCGGGATGCTTCTGCTCCCCATAGTCTACAGCTACTAACCGCCATCTCCTTCTTCTTTATGTTTGTTGGCACACATAAATCACGCGAGTGTTAAGCGTGCAAGTCCCGTTTGTGCGATAAAAGTGCAAATGGCTCGATTTGCATCGTAAAAAGTGTCATGTATCAAGAACCTCTAAAACACCCAACAACCCACACACACCCAGACCACACTCGCACACCCGCACCCACTTTTCATCAGCAACAGCCGCTGTTAAAATCGAAACTGTGTCAACGGTAAAACTACAAAAAGGAGTGCCCAACATTTGCTGCCGAGGCTCAAACAGCGAAAGCATTCAACTGCTGCTGCTGCTGCTGCTGCTTTTACACAGATAAAATAAGCGCCATAAATAATGCCGTCAATTTTTATTATATTTATTGCTAGATATAAAAATCGGTTCGAAGAGTTTTGTTTTAGATGCGACACTGCTTGTCCTTTTTGTAACTTATATAAAGCACTTCTTCTACTTTGAATAAGTGTGAAATTGTATATTGTTTACAGCTAGTTTGCATTTCATTTGCCATCCAGGGTTTTACTTTCTTCCTCAATTTGTGTACTTTTGTATGTGCTTAATTTTTTTTATTGAATTAAGCTAAGAACAAAGTAAACAGAACGTGATAGACATTGCTATCTGAGGAAAAGAGAATGTGAAACAACAACGCACATGATTTTTCATTTCGATTCCATAATCAGTAAGGCCGATGTAAATAAAAATATGTCATTGATTTTAAAATGTCAAGCAACTATGCTTGTATTTTTATATTGGAGTTTTTTTTTAATGTCGGCCATCAATTTACAAAGCTAAGCCACAATAATCCTTTGCATTACAATATTGAAATGAAAGCATGTTTTATTTTGCATTAATAATCCACAATTTAATTAAGGTAATGAGCAGTTTTTCATATTCATGATAACTGGATTAACGCCAAAGCCGGACAATAAAAATTGCCAATATTATGACACGGTCTAAGGGGACAGGGATGGGAAGTTAGCCATAATGAAATACTTATAACATGGCGCTTCCACAGAATACTCATGTATGGATAAATTTAATATATATATTTTGGTTGGAGTTGCACACTTGATATTTAAATATTAATATCATGTTCATTCATTAAGCAAATAAAATCAGCGCCAACTCCATTAATTTCCTTGCCACAAAAACAACAATAGCAGCAACAACAAAATATTATCTTAACAAAAATAAACAGACTGACAGATTTTAATTTTACACTTATAAAGTAATAAGCCGGCTATGCATTCCACCTAAAAATAACTGATTTAAGAATAAAGCGCTGTAAAATTGCATTTTACCGCTCTCCTGCTATCTCATCCAAACAGCGATCAAGATTGGGATCTTGATCAAATGATCATAAAACAAAAACAAGTTACTTAAGTGTAAAGAGAAAGCAAAGACCCGGCTTATCGGGAATGGCCAATGTGCACCAAATAAACGGCAGCGCAAAAAGTAGAAAGCCGAGAGAAATTGTTACAACGTTTTTGGCCGTTACTAAAAGGCGATTTCATTATTTATTTTGGCGCGAACTTTACGAGCATGGCATGCAACGAGTTTCAACTAAAGGTTGCCGGAGCCGTGGACTCCTGGAGTCCGGCCGCTAATACATTTTAAGACAGCGCAGCTTAGGTAGGACTTGCCCAAAACCAAGTTGAATATATTTTTTTCACGCGCCAATAATCACAAAGCGCGCCGTAATCAAATTTATTGGAAAATGACACCAATAAAAAATAAACGTGCCGTGGAAATTTTCAACGCATCGACTAAGTTCATCATGAAAATGCATACATAAATGTAGATATATCACATAAATGAATACGTACCTTTAACAGAATTTCTTACATATGCTCTGTAATATTTGAGACCCAGTTCAGCGTATATAAACGATGTTATATAAATATTAAATTTGCTCTGCTATTTTCATACCAATATTCTTATTCAAATTGTAAAAACATACACAATTTATTGGCTGCTCGTTTGAATCGTTGCTCAGTTTATTGGCAAACAATTTTAAATTCTCTCTCTACCCCTCCCATTATATAAATAGCATTTTTGATGAGTTACTGGTTAAAAAAGTGAGCTATAAATGCTGCATAATAATAATGGGGCCGAGTCCAACTCAATTTATTGTTGATTGCATTTCAAAAATGATTTCTTTTCGCCAATTTAAATAGTTCTGAAAAGCATATTGATAGGCACGTTTCGATAGCTAAGCAATTACAATAAAAATATTCATAAGAATTTAAGATATCCAGATTATATTTGGTATTATACATTTAAATGCTTATAAATAAGTGTGCTTAAAACAATGATTTACTTTTTATTTGTTGAAAGTCAAATGTCATACTTTACAGCACGCCTTTTGTTTGGGAATTCAGCTGTATTTATAAAAATTAATTGGAACATTAATTATTTTCAATTTGGATGCACTTTTTCTTTCCACTCAATTATTTTTTGTATTTTTTCATTTTTAAGTGTCTAAGTTGTGCTGAGTTTAGCTTGGATTATTTTTGAATTCTTTGCTGTTGCGTGAATTTTGTTTTAATTGCTTCTGCTTTGGTTCCGTGCACCTTTTCGCCTTTCAGCCTTTCAGCGCTCGTTGACTGCTTGGAGCTTTAGTTTCCTTTGTGGCTCTGCTAATATTTGTGGTAATGCCACGCCCACAAGCCACAGCTCTAGCCAACAAAGTGAATATAGCCAAAGATTTAGCACTTTTATTATTACGTTCGAGTTAAGTAGCAAACTATGTTGAAAGTTTTTCTCGCTGCACATTATCAGCGTAAAAATGGCTAAAAGGGGCGTTTGGGTGTGGGCGTGCCACTGTGGCTCTTATCCTGGCTAGCGTCTGTGGTTAAAACTCGCCGAAAGGACCACAAAACACGCTCACGTCGTTGCCTTTATTGTTGTTGTCAACGCTGCAGCGTTATTGTTGTTGTTATTGTCGACGTCGTCGCCGTCTCCATCGTCTGTGATGTTGCTCCTGTTTGTTACTTACTCCCCGTTGTTGGGTGCTTTTGTGTGTGTGTGTGTGTGTGTGAGTTTCTTGTTGCTGCAGTTTTGTTTAGTTTTGTGCAAAAGTTTTCAGTTTCGCTTCGTTGGCTTCATAAATTTTTAAATAATCAGCACACGCATCCACGTGCCGCACCAGCTGAGCGAACGAATATATGCACATACTGAACAAATAGCATAGTATGCCCGACGGCTATAATACCCTGCAAATGTTTAGTTTAGCTAGCACACGTAAGTTATTGGCAATTATTCACCATTAAAAATTTTAAACTAAAATAAATAAGTGCAAAAAATAAATAAGTAGAAATTTGAAGAACTCTTCAGGCAACTGTTTATGTATTTTAAACCTCATAATTACTTATTAACGAATTAATTATTCTTTCTTTCTAAGCTTTCCTAACTTGTATTACATTCTAAATGCTTGACGATGAATTATTAAAATTATTAATTGAACAATGTTAAAAGCAATTTTACTGGTAGAGTAAAATTTGTTCGTATGACATTATTAAAGAAAGAAAAACTTAAACTTTTAATCGTACTAAAGGTGGCTATGCTTTGCACTTATAATGGTCATCTGTGAAGTATTGTATTTGATTGAAATAACAAACCGCAACAACAAATGTCAGCAGCAGCAACAGCAGCAAAAGGAACACACAGCCACTACAATGATTGGTATTTCAATAAGCAAAAAAACAAACGTAATTTGTGCAAAATGTTGTCAAAGGTATTTCAATTTCATTTGCAGCGAAATACAAAAGCGAAAAAAAGTAATGCACACACACACATACCAAACCAAACAAAACCAGCACAAAATGCTTGACAAAAATATAATAACGCATCACGTATACGCAGAGTACGACTTGTTCTTAAGCATACAAACACACAGCCAGACAGTCAGACAAGGGAATCGAACAGATAAGAGAGCACTGTTGTTGATGATATTGTTGCTGTTGACTGTTGGCTGTAAAAACACACGTAACAAAATGATAATAAAATTGGACGAGTTTCTTTGCGTGACATAAGACAAAACGCAAATCGCAATTGTACTTTTTGTGATTTTGGCGGCGACAACGTTTGCCAATAGCGTCGTCATTCGCCATATGTTCACCGTCTTGTTTGGTTTGTTTATTTTACTGTTGTTTGTCTATTTGTCTGTCAGCCAGGTGCCGCACACACAACGTTTTGCCAACAGCCACAACAACAAGCGGCGCAGCCAGCAGAAAAGTGGTTTAGATTTTGCGTTAAGTACGTGTTTTGTTATCTTTCGTCTAGCCGTTAATCTGCTTGCTTCTTAATTTCATTGTTAGACTTTTAAGACTGCAGTAAAGTCAAATAAATGAATTGATTATTTTATTTTAAAGGTGATACATTGAAATAACTGTATTACTGTAGTTGGTTAACTTTCAAAGCAAATATTTGAACAAACATTAATATTGTTATGGAATGTGCCACCATAAAGTATATATCTACATGTTTACATTCTACATTTGCCTTTTTTACCGCAGTTAGATCATTTTTATCAAAATTATTATGTTTAGACAAACACAAAACAAATTTTTTCAGTTTCGAAATCGAGACCCTTAAAGGCATAACATGAATTTTGCATATGAGCCGTTCTGTTGTAATTCCCAATCGGTAAGAGCTGTTGTTGTAGAAGCTGATTAAAAGCTAAGGGTTAACTGGTCGCTTGCTGGTGGTAAAACATTTAATTTGCATTAAAAAAACATGCACATCAAATAACACTTAAATTAATTGTTGTCTGTGCATAAAACATCAGTTGAATATTATAAAAAGTACAAATACAATTTTTTTTTATTATTATTATTGTTGTTTGAGCTTGCAACTACTTTTGTCCCCCATGTTTTTGTAGTATGTAAAATTTATACAACAAACAAGTTGACAGTTGACACTTAATGCACAAATGTGTCAACACACACTTATCCAACAAGAGCAACAACAACAACGACAAACAGGTTGCAATTGCGAGTGCATTAACCGTTATATGATGTGTTGTTGATGTTTATATGCATACGGATAGTTGTGACATTCTTTAATTAAATGCTGACAGCGCAAAGCGTGTTAACATAGCAGCAAAGGGAAAAAGTTGCCAGGCTGTTGCTAACCAGAAGATAAAAGATGGCCATAGCTCTCAAAGTAAGTCTTCAAACTAAGGAAATGCTCACGTTTTGCTCATTAACATTTCATAGCAGAGAGGGGCAGCGAATACATATGGAGTTATGCTAGGCTATCTACGAAAAGGTCCAGCTTCCAGAAGTTAGCTTACCCCACAGTTTGCTGTAGACATTTGCTAATTAGCGCAAAAACAACAGCTTGAGCGTTCTCCTTCATTCCAGCTACAGGCTACAGCTGCAACAACAAATTAAAGCACTCGAATTTAAGATGAACATGAGCTGGTGTAGAGAGGCGGAGAGAGTTTGGGAGGAGGCTGCTCAAATGTTAGTTAATTGAATTGAACTGCCCTCAAGGAGCCACTGCAGGTCAGCAGTCATTACTCATCATCATCTAACAGCTAGCTGTTTATGTGTGTGTGTGTAAAAATCAATGCGTTTTTGTTTGTATTTACACAGAAAACTATAAATGTATAAAGTTAGCTTTTAAAAAATTGTTAATGACAACAAAGTAAAATATTGTTGAAAATCAATGCCCATTGATGTTTATTTATTTAATTAAGTTAATTTAATTTTTATATTTATTGACTGTTGCATGGATTTTTACTCCTTAATAAGGGTATCAAAAACAATTTTCAATAGCACTATTCAATAATATTTCAATAAAAATATAAATGCATTTTAAAGTGTTTAAATATAACTTATTTTTTCGGTTTAAGGTATAAGAAAACTTTTTGTGATTATCGTATACATAAAAACAAATTATATACGATAAGTTAACAGTCTAGCATAGATATAACTCTTTATATTTTTTTTTTGTTTAAGGTACTTGAAATTTTGAAATAAATCCAGGAATTTTTTATAAAAAGAAACTTAACCTTATTTTTTTTTTAATTTAAATTGAGTAAAAAAATATAAATTTGATATCTTATCGTTAACCAAATAAAATTTAATATTATTAAATACAATTTCGAATTTACATTTATTAGTTTATCAATTTATTTAGCTTTATCCAACATGTTTGGTTCTTTTTTTCTTACCGTGTACTGCCGAAGATTTAACCTCCCTTACGGCGTCTGCATTTTGGCAGAATGCCGCATGAACTAGACTTTGCTTCAATGCTTGTTATGCGTTAAAATTACAATTAAGCAATTTCTCACCTGTTAGCACACAGACGCACTCACACACATACACACACAGCAAACTAACATAATGGCTGCTGATAGAAGGACTTAAGGCCAAAGCGAAATAGAGGCAACTGACCAAGAGTTGTTGTTATTCTGGATGTTGTTCCAGAACAGCAGCAAAATCAAGCAGCTATAACAATGCCTAATGACTTAATGAAACCAGGTAGAGGAGACAGCCTTAGTCGCTGCCAACGGCAAGTGTCAAGGATTTGTCAGGCATGTGGGCACACAGCACAGCACATCGCAGCTCAGCGCAGCGCATTAAGTTAAAGCCCAAACCAAAGACATGACATGAAGCGAGGCAAGGCCCAAAGCCAAAACACCATAACGGAGCATGCCGACGATCTTGTGGCAGACAATGACCAAACTACTAAAAGCACTTCTGCGGCCAAACACGAATAGCTAAGCATAGGAGAGAAAGCAACGCCACAGGATACAGGACATAGGACTTATGACAAAACAGCAGCAATAACAACAGCAGCGGCTGCATGTAGCGCACACACAAACACACACATACACGAGGCATAAGTTGGTCATAAAGCAAAAACCAAGTTGAAGCTGCGAAAAATGCTAATGTGAGCTGCTGTTGTAGTTGCTGTTGTTGTGGTCGCTTTCGTCCTTGGCTGCTGATTATGGGCAACAACAGGCTCGCGTTGCGTGTAATGAGCATGGCCTTGAAACCCAATATGCCTGCATAAATTACACTCAACAGCCAACGACAGTCAAAAGGTGAGTCCAGGTGTCAGGCCAACAAGAGTTGAAGTATCCTTCGCCCCTTATTGAGGTTCATTCCCTCTCATGCATATACATACGTATATGTGTGTATGTATTCCCAAAACAAAGGTATTTCAATTGGGTTTTCTTTGTAGCACGTTATAAATTGAAACAAGTGTATTATAGTTGTATGGGAAAAGTATAGCAGAATATAAGTCCAAGTGATCAAATTACTACAAATAAATATGAAAAATTAATTATTTAATTGAACGTGATGTAATTAAATGTTTGACATTTTTATCATTCTTAAATATAACTGTCATGCCCATTTATTGCCTTATTCCTGATGTGAATGTGTAAATAAAACTCACAGGATAAAATAATATAGTTATTTACAAGAAATATATTTTGTATTTTATATTATTGATTTAGGGGAACAGAAAGTTTTTCTTTTGGCTTAATTTTATTTGGAGTATTTAATAAGCTTAGCAAATTTAATAATTTCTTATATGACAGACGACACCTTATCCATCAAAGGCAACCTAATACACATTATCTCTTCGGCAGTTGGCAGTTGTGCTCACTCAAGTAAATAATTCTTTTCCAAATTCGATACTTATTTATGCCAAAATATATGTACACAGAACTCAGACAAATTGTGCACAGAGAAACAATTTAATCAACGCACAACGAACGCAACAAACACATTAAAGGTATCCATTTAAAAATGCTTAACAAGAACGTACAGCAACACACATACTCTGATTCGCTTACATATAGCATACATATAGTCAATGTCATCTGATATTCTTCAGCAGGTTAGTATTGAGAATATTTGCTTCTTTCTTTACAAGTTTGCTGCTTGTTTGATGGAAAAATCTAACAACAATTTTATACACACACCCACACACTTGTACACACACATACACAGAGACGCACTTATAAGGCATATAAGTCTATCAATGTATGTGTGCTTGTGGCGTTGATGTGCGAAACACCTGCGTGTTGTCGTAAGCACCTTATTTTCTACGCAGTGTGAACTTCAACGACCGCAACAAAAAATAACTTAAAGTCTTTACCAGGGAAATAGCTCAACCAACAGATGGCCTGTAAAGTGCACTAACATACATACATCCAAAGGTAGTTACACTAAAAATTGAAAAAATATATGTAATAATATAATATATATATAATATTTTATCTTATGTTACTGTGCCGAAATTTATTTTAGCAGTCATATGGTTTTAAAATCGAGAACAATGAGCGAGTAGAGAGAGAGTAGAGCCCACTGTCAATTCAGAGTTACAGGGTGTTTAAAAGGCAAAAACACTGACATCAAACGTTGATGAGGAAATGTCAGTTTGTTTTATTGATACGCCCTACGCCCACATTACGGGTTTATGTTGGCAACACGTCCGTGCACAGGATGCTGTACATCCCTGTTGCTAGCACTCACACACACACACACACATAAACACATTTTATTTTGGTGTAGCAAATTGAAAAGGCATCAAATGTGCCACCAATTGATAATCAGAATGCCTGACTACAAACCTACAAAATAAAACACCTATTAGCACCTGATCTCGTGGTGTAATCGAAGCAGCTGCTAAATTAGTTTAAATTGTATGAATCTGTGATTCCTGTATAACTAACAACATACCCCAATGTCAATGACCTTAAAAAAAGATTAAAAACTGTTTTTATGTCACGAGTCTAATAAAGCCTAAATCAACTGTGAAATCAATCTAAACTTTTTTTCTTACTTTTTAAAGAGATTTATTTGATGAATAGTTTGCTTCCCTTTGGTATGTAAGAATATTTATCAACCTTTTTAATGCTGTTATATTTTTTTTCTTACCTTATATAAAAGTATAAAGTGTATTTCTTGTTGTTAGAATGTGGTTTTAGTTTATCCTACATACTTTGCAATTCAGAGTCTAAAACAACACTTAATAAATTCCTATCAACTCTAAAAGTATGCATTGTTAGCAACATGCAACATGCGACACGAGAACAGCGTACAGTTTATTCATTTATTTAATAAACACTCACTGCATGTGGCATTTATTCCTTACTTCCAGCTACTTATGATTGGCCCCTCAACGTTGCTATATGCATCCCCTGTTGCAACTAGCTAAATTTACGATGCGACAGTCTGCAAGAAAAGGAATGAAAGAAAGGCTTGGACAAGCGCCAGACTCACATCAGCAATCGGAACGTGGACATGGTAATTACTTAAAGCGACGGCTTCAAATGGCCGACCGACGGGAAGCTCGACAAGCATCCCGCAAAGCTCATGAGGATTGTCAGCAGTAACAAACCGCTGTAGATGACAAACAGACAAGAAGGCAAAGAAAGCGTCGGCCAATGGGATATGCATGCAGTCAACTGCACAGCTTGACTGCATTGAGGGACTACAATTACGCGCTGACTTGAGATGTGCAGATTATCCTATGTAGGCACTTAAACAAGGGCCAGGGCCAGGGTGGAAAGTGAAGTTGAAAAAGGCATTAGGGCAACAGAAGTTGTTGTTTATGTTGTTGCTGTAGTCGAAATGCACTTGAAAAATATTTTTTGATGCGAAAGTATTTTCCAATATGAAAGGTTTGTGTTTTTGGATGGAAGAGCTCTGCAGAAACTAGTCAAGTTCAAGTCGATCCAAACCATTTAATCGGATTATCAATCAAAAAGTACTAAATCAAAATTACTAATCACATGCAACTAATATATTGAAAAATAGTCATTTTGATTGCCTTAAAACAAATGTGAACAAATCTAGGGAAATTTATTTTTATAAGTGTAGTTGGCTGGATAATAGCGTCAAGAGTAACTTGAGCCAGAGCAATGCTCCGCACAAGTCAGCAAACCACCCTGCTTCTCCTTCAGGCGCTGCTTTGAGGCAAACTGCTGGGTTTTGGTGAGCGCCGCATGGTGGCGGAAAACATAATAAATAAGCAAGTGTGCAAGCGGAAATATTAAACAGCGACTGGAGATGCACTCTCCAGCTGGCAAAGCATGCAACAATAACAAGCAGCTGCAATTTTAACGTGCAGCAAAACAACAACAAGAACAGCAACAGCAGTAGCAATAAGCTATGAAACTCGTTTCATATGTTGTGAGTTGTGCCATGACATTTATGTAGCAAATGCACAAGGCGAATGCCTTTTTTTGCCTTCCCCTTTTTGTATTATTTTTTCGGCTTGCACTCAACTATAGCATACTTATGTGCGCGCTTGAGTTGATTGCAAAACTGCCAAGGGCAGATTCAAAGCTGCCACACGCACATACACAGAGTAAGAAATGGATAGCGGGATGAGGAGGTCAGGCAAAACGGTAGAGTGACAGTCTGACAAACGGAAGTGCTCATTGTTATACTGCCAATGGCCTAACTCTCAAAAAAACCACTCATAATTCACCAGTCACATGACGTTGTGTCAACGTTCTGCATCCTTCCGATGAGCGATAAAAGTAAACAAATATGAAAAGAAATTTGAGAGTTGAATACAGATACATGTTATATACCCTTACATCTTTTTATTATATGTTTTAATACTTTTTTCTCTAAAACTAATATACATAAACACCGTTTTAAAATTCTAAATAAAATTATTATTTATAAAACGAATCAATAATTGTACGTGTTTATAAAACAACATTACAGTTGAACTTTATTTAAATATTATCACTTCTTTTCACTTTTTGATTTATTGATAAATCAGTAGATCTTAATAACTCAACCGATTGATTAATTTTATTGGGTGTAGTTTTTGATTTTAATTTTACAATTATAAACATACATAACATAGATACTTTAATATGAAAAAAGGACATTGCAGAGCATCAACAAAAACTAATTACTCTCAACGGAGAGTGTACTTTATGCTCCAATTAGTGGCTTCCGTCAACATCTCCAACTCACAGTTTCCAGAGGCACTCGTACTTTTCTTTTGTTGAACGGAAATCAAAATAATTTTTTCATGCTGATTTATGAATCTATTTACAATGACCGTAAGACTTTAGACATTGGCTGTTAGTTTGTAGGTTGTCCGATTTGCATGTGATTCATGCTCTGAAAACCATGAATGATTCCCTTTGTTGTGCCGCCTTCAAAACATGCAAAACTACTCGTTTGTTGAGGTCAGTCACAAATAAATAAATTACTTTGGTTTTCAAATCATGTTGAGTTTATAAGCAAATGCTGGATTAGAAAAGCTTACAACCTGACCGAGCAAATCCTTGATGGGCTTCAATATGTATTTGTATGGCCACAGCTGTTGGTTTGGGAGCCAAAACAAATTGTTTCCTAGCTTACCACATTGAGCGGTTAAGTTTTTCCAAGATATGCAGCTTATGATGTACCAAGGCATTCAATATATGTGTTTCGTATTTATTGATTTCCGTTTCCTCGCGCTCCTCTGATTTTCAAATATTGCATTGAATACTGAATGCGCTAAGCTCATAGTTCACATAATAAAACTCTAAAGTGAAATTAGATGTAAAAATTATGAAGAAAAAAATACAAAACAACGGATACAATAAAATTCAAAGTATAAAAAGAAACTCTACAAGTAACTTCAACTATTTGTTAGTGCTTTTTCTATCCAAACGCCTTACACAACAACAACAATAACTATTCCAAGTACAAGGATACGCACGTGCTGGCACTTAGGACCCTGATAGAAGAAGCAGCAGCAGCAGCATCACCTCCGCCAATTCCGGTCCGCTATGTCTAGGAGTGGTGTCCATTGCATGAACTAAGAATTTCCCCAACCAATACAACTTAAAACTGCCTCGCCTTCGGTTGCTTTGAAGTTGGTTTTTTTTACTTTGTTTCTGTAAGCGTTGCCCCATATGCAGTGGTATTTATGAGTATTTTATTTTGATTTCATCTGCTTTTTGTTTGCGCACTTATACACACAAGAAGAAGGCAAACTGCTTGCTAGGTAAGGAAGTAAAAAGCACTGTTTATGTTATAACAATAAGGGTTAAGTGGGATTTCTGCAACTTAACTAAAGTTGTTTTACAATTTGTTAAAGTTTTCATATTGCACTTAAATTAAAACCCATTTTTCCAATGCTTGATAATAATTTCTTGTGATTATCTTTCTATAAAATATTTTTAAAGTATTAAAATAAATGAATGTAATAATTATTTTTACTTTATGTTCACTGTCATTTAGTATAAATATATGTTAAATGCATAAATATTTAAAATTGTTAAATTTGAAATTTGCACTATAGACATCAATGTTTGATTTGGCTTCAAAATTTTCGGTTGGAGATTTTTTCATGCTGTTCCAACAATAAATACTAATGTTCGAAATGGCCAAAAGTCACATAAACAATAGTTGAACAAACAAAGTTGGCATTGCAAAGAAGTAATAATAATGAAATTGCCATGGATTCTTCAGCTTAAGGGCAACAATCAAACTCAAGTTCATTTATTTTTATTGTTTTTGCAGCTTTGGCGACAATTTACGGCCAGCGAAATATTTATACGTATGTCTTTTTTTACAGAGTTTGGTCAGTTTATATTATATTTGATTTTGCTCTTCATTTATTTTCCAGTGAAAGTGCTGAATGAAAAAAAATGTGTATGTATAAATATAAATGTATATATATATTATATATATTTATGCTTGAAAGAATTGAACAAATTTACTGTTTCTTTTTCTTGTCGCCTTTTCCATTCTTTCTATCTTATTTTGCACTAAATTTTAACAGGATTTAGCTCCGATGCTCCTTGCTGTCATTGCTAACAAGCTGCAGCCTCTAAGGCGATACGTACTGTCCACCCCCTTTCCTTCTTTTTCAATGGCCGTCTGGTCTTGCCTGCCTTCGTCTAAGGGGACGGAAAGAGGCGGTAGCAAGGGCCGTTTGTTCAAGTCGAATGAGTTTTGTCGCAAATCCGCTTACGACGACGCCGCAACGAAAAATTGTGATGGCAGCCGAGTTGAGTTGATGGGAATGTGATGTTAGCCTGGCCCAAATACATGACACCACGCCCCAAGGCCTTCCTACCCAACACTAGCCCTTAGCATACTTACAGGCACATAAATAAATTTCATAAATCCTTTGCACTTTAACGCTTTGCTTTAACTTGACCAGCAATTGGCCTTAATGTGTGCGTGTGTGCGATTTTTTGGTTACGGTTGGCAATATAGGACCTACGGCATAAATGAATTGTCAATTATGTGTAAGCACTTTCAGGGCATCAAAATTATTGCAAAAGCCAAGTGTGTGTTAAATAAATAAATACAAGCCATGTGCTGACATATATGTAGGAAATTTAAAGAAAAATTTAAATTTAAATTTGGTAAGAATTGTGAAACTCACAATAAGACAAAGGACGTTAATTTAAGTATTTTATTAAATAAATGATTAAATAGTCAACAACAAAAGCTAGATCGTTTCATAAAGTGTTCTTTCCCAAGACGATTCTCATTTACTCTGTGTGAATGTCCATTGGGTCGACTATAAGCCAAAATAAAAGCATTCGAATCCAGTCAATAAGCAAATATTTGACATGCATGTGACGCTGTCAATTATGACTCAACAGCATGCGGGGTTCTAGGTTACCTGTACATAGGTCAAGTGCTGTTCGGCCTGTTGAACTCACCCGCACCTCATAAGACTTGTCAATGCCAGCTGACGGTCTCTTAAACATTTGCACGCATTTCGATATTCGTTTGTTTTTTGAACGTCTTCAACACTCTTCTTTGCATACACTTGGTCAAGAATATTAAAATGTACTTACAGTTCTAATGCGAAATCTAGATGTAAATAATAAAAGGATCATTAGGACAAATTAAAATGCAGTTATCTAAATATTGGTAGCTTGTCCTCGTACTGTTTATAATAATTTTCTTTTTCAAAGAGTATTAGGTATTCGGTTATATACCATCAACTTTTCTTCCATTCTGACTTCATGTAGTTATTTTTTTGGTATTTTCTTTCCTGTTGGCCTGGCCTTTGGCGCTCTAGCCATGTGTTCAGTAGAGTGAATTTTACATGCCGCTTACCATTGACTCTTGAAGTTGATTTGCTGCAAATGAGCGCTGATGTTGCTGCCACACTTTGTTGCAGTCTGTTTAGCGCAAGCTGCTAAAAGTCGTTTGACAGTTGCCAGGCTCACAGATGTTTCAACCAATTGAGGGGAGGACTACCAATGTTCAGAAATTTAAAGGTGAGGTGAGTTTGGATTTGGTTTGGGTACTCAGTGTTGCATACGAAAGTATTTCGTGTAGAGTCTGTTGCTTGCTTTGCCGCACGCTCGAATAATTTAATGCTCTACATGCTATTGCAAGATTCTAGTTGCTGCAACAGTCAGACCAAAAGCAAGCATACTCATTGGCCAAAATGTCTACATACATATATATCCGTGTGTGTCTGTTTGTGTGTACACATTTGGCATGCACTGTGTGTTGCCATTTGACTGCAATTTAATGCGCTCTCAAAAGCTTCTTCTTACAATTTGTTGCTGCTGCTGCTTTATACTAGCAAAATGACAAATCACATTTATTTATTTTGTACCAGCTCAAATATATGTTTTATATGTATGTTTGTTGGTATATTTATAATGCCAACTGTCTGACTACAGTAAAGCCACCTTCAGTTTAGTTTCTGTCTCTAAATCCGGCGAGTTAAAGGCTATGCGAATGATTATTTTGACACGTGACTCAATGATTCAAGTATTAAGCAAGTTTCTTATTGTAAAATCGATATGTTATGCAACAAGCATTTGATATGCTTCAGATAACTTCTTCAGAAAAGTGTTTTAGTGTGCTTTAGGTCTTATGCTATAATACAAAGAGAAAAATAAAGTGGTTACAAAAAATATAAAATAAGTATCAAATTTCTATTATTTTGTATAAAACAGTAAAATAATTATTAAAGTTTGAAATATTAATCTCACATTCAAAGTGTGGTATGCGTTATTTTAAAGAGTGCCAGAATAAACACAAACAATAAAGCTAAAAGTCTTTAATTTAACTTATTCTACTGATTTTTGCCAGAGAGGAAAAACTAGGTCAACTTCAAATGTTGTCCAAAACGTAGGCAAGCAAAATTGAAGCGAAAAGCAACGCATTGGGTAGAAAGGCATATAGGGAGGCTCAGTTGATAAATGTGAAACGAGATAAATTTAATGACTGATTGGCGAAGGACTATTTTAAGCGAAAAGTTTAATTAAGGCAATGCGCCCTAATGACAACTAATGGCGTACGAGGTGCGCCAAAGAGCTTCAACACATAAGCCAAAAACCCTGAAATATTAGTTGTTAACTTGGACAGCTGTGAGTTGGCCTGGGGTACTGCGTGTGTTTGTATGTGTATGTGTGTGGGAGAGGGGTTAGGAGAAAAGACAAAGCACACGATCAATTTTCATTTATGAGCCGACTTCAACTTAAATGCCGCCAAAAAAGGAGAGATACACAAACAAAAAGAAAGAAAAAAAAAAAAAACAGACAGACTGTGGCAACATCTTGTGGCAACAGCAACCGAAGCTCGACTCAATCAAGTTAATGGCGGCCAAATGGGTTTTTGATGCGCTTCGCGCGCTTTACTCCAGCCAAGTGTCTTCATAAAAAATGATTGCTATGCGGAGCCAGGAAAAACAGTTTCACTTTCAGTATCAGTTTGAGGCGCTTGGTCTAATGAAGAAGTGGACATTTAATGCGTGCCACTGAGGTATAAAAAGTAAATAAGCTGGCTAAGTCCATATAGCCCGCATAACCAGAAAGATGAAACAGAGCGTGGGCGTGGCTTTCCAACTTTCTTATTGACAATTTGAGCATTTGTGCGTTAAATTCTTATGACGCATAATGCTTCCAACTGTTCCCGTTGTTTCGACCCATCCTGCCCCGTTCAGTTTTCTCTCTCATTTGGCTCATAGTTAATAACACAGCACTTCATAAAGCCACATGCGCCTTAACACTGAGGTGTGTCCGACATGCGGCTTAATATTCCCATATTTTGACTTTCTCTTTTCATCTTGTGTTTCTGCTTCTTCTTCAATATTTCATTTTAGTATTCGATGTGCAACGCTTGCGGAACTGGCTGTGGCCGACTCAATCCACAAATGTCTAATCAAATTAATGGAAGACATTTTTTACTTCATTTTTGGGGATACAGCTTTCGTTATGGCGCGTCCTTGATGAACTATTTCGATAGAGTATTAGGAATTTTAGACATTAGAAAAAATTGTGTGCCAATAGTTTTAATTTATTTTTATTGATATGGGACATATGTAAGTTTGTCACAGCTTTCCTCACTTTGTTTTGTTTGTTATCTCGGTAACAGATCAGCAATTTTGATGTATCCCCTAAAAATAGGTATATGTAGTATTTTGATAAATCAATCAAATTGTAGCTTCAGTTTTAAAGTATAAAAATTTGCAAGGTTTTCCGCTACGTTTCATTCGCTACTTTCTTAACAAAACTGCTTTGAATTAAAGTCTGTTTTTAATACAAATTTATATGAATTCTTCAACAAGTGAATGTAATTTTTATTGCATATTACTAACGCATTTTTCTGCACACGAAACAAGTATTGCAATCGTATAACTTTCGTTGATTTATAAGTGAATCCGTTGAGCTTATCCGAGTGTCTCATTTTCTTGTTCCAGTTACGGAAGTGTATTAAATAAGCCACAGACACGGCTCCTGTTGTTTTTGTCCGAAGTTATTGTTTGCTTTCGCGTTTATCGCACTGAATCTTTGATCACCGCGCGCCTTGTTCTTGCTTGTTCGCCTTTTCTTGTTCCTGTTGTTTGCAGCGTTTGCGGAACCGCTTTTAATAAACTGACTGCCGCATAGGAAATTATTCTGTTAACTCTGTCGGTAGCATGCGGAATACGTTTTGATTGAAAATAACTGATTCGGAGTTTTTGCCTCATGTTTTTTTGTTTTTGTTTGTTTTTTGTTTTCCGGCTGTGTATGTTCGATTTTTTGTTTTTAGCTGCTGCTGCTCAGTTTATTAAAATTTAATTACATTTCCCCGCGCGTTGAAGCAATTCGCTTAATATTTACCGCAACAAAAGAGATGGTAATTAATTGCATAATCACTCAGACAAAACCGCAAATCCCCCGGCCCCTTCTTGTAAATGAAACACAAAGAAACAATCAAAATTCCCAAAGTCAGTGGTGTCCCCCCAAACCCTCATGACTGAGACGCTCCGTTAGCGTGACGACAATTGTACAAGTGTTTTTAATATTTAATTGCTTTTTAAATGAGTCCAGACATTTTATTTTGTTTGATGATGTAAACGTTACTTAGAGCACGTCCAGCAGCTGGGCCATTAAAGCTCGAATCCTCGATTCCAGCAACTTGCAGCCAACTTGACAAATTATTCAAAGCGTCCTTGTGGACCGTGGACCGTGGGCCAAGACAGTCGGCAGCTATGGCAGCTGTGGCGGCAAAGGCAGCCAATGGCCAACAGAGCTTCAAGCAATTGCCCAAGTGGCAATTTATCAATTAAAATTGTGCTTAACTACACGAACACCAAAGACAGTTAGCAACAAATTCAAGAGAAGGAAAGAAGAGCGAACTGAAATAATGTATAAGTAGAAAACCAAATACTCTATAATTACATAGCTGGGTAATAGTTGTATTAATAGATTATTTCTAACCATGTATTCAATGCTTGGCAGATATTGGGCAAACCGAAAGATATTTGTTTGACTACATAAATTATACATAAACATACATATATTGATCGGCATCAACAACGATTTAATAAATAATTGTTTACGAATGTCCGTTCGTCCGTTGATTAGTGTTGATTTTAAAGGCTCTACATCAACTCTAATTAAATAAGTTACTAAGGCTAAGATCGTGGAATAATAGATTACCCAGTTCCGCATTTGAGTTGTCATATATGTTATGACTTTATCAAATGGTTCAAACACAATACAAAACTAATTAAAACAAATCAAAATAAGTTATGTTATTTTCATATAATCGATAATAATATTATACGTATAAATAAACTGTAAATTGATTGAATTTTTAATAAAGATATTAAATAATAAATAATTGTTTACGAACCGTCCGTTCGTCCGTTGATCAGTGTTGCATGGCTTATAGAAAAAAAATGTATGCCCCAGTCGAAAGAGTATAAACAAGTAAAAAACTAAGAGCATGTCAACAACAATGGATCGTGGTGAGTATCACTGTTCTGTCTGCCTGCCACCATTGGCATTGCCAGTTGACGCAATTGCTGTTGTTGTCGTTTCTATTGATTTTCGCCCTGTTGGCACTATGAATTGCAAAGTTGGCATTGGCTTGAGTTTGCCAACCTGCCCAACTTGGCGGAGGTGACATCCGCCATCCTGTGGTGCAAGGTGGCAAACTTGTTGGTGGAGTAGATGTGTATGTCTATACATAGTTGTTGCATTAGTTGTCTCATTGCGTTGCAGCTGGCGTCGGCGTCAAGTGGCAATTTAATTAAAGCTCAATCGCAAGCTGCATAAATCTTGCGACTCAATAAGATGCGAATCTTTTGTGGTGACACAAAATAGCAAACAGCTTCACCCGGCCATTACATTAAATACTTAATCAACATACAGATGCCACAGACTTCAGATTGTTTTCAAAAGGGTTCTTGGGGTCAACTCTAATTAAATAAGTTACTAAGGCTAAGATCGTGGAACAATAGATTACCCACTTTCGCATTTGAGTTGTCAAATATGTTATGGGTTTATCAAATGGTTCAAACACAGTACAAAACTAATTAAAACAAATCACAACAATATTATATATTTATATAACCCGTAAATTGATTGAATTTTTAATAAAGATATAAAAATAAAAGTCAACTTATTTGCTTAATAGATAATAGTTAAAAATAAATATCATTGCAGTTAAAAAAGAAAATGATCATAACATTAATATCGTGAAAAAATAATATCAATATCGATAAGAAAACTTTTGTACAGAATGTGAAATGTAAGGGACTAAATAAAAGCTTCCATTCCAAATGAAAAATCAGCGATAGAATTTCGTATTATTGTGTTAAAGAGCACATCCTCAGTTTTAAAAGCAATTTACTTATGACATTTTTTCATTGCATTTTCGCTTAACGGCACTTTACATAAACATACGTGTACACACACACACACACACACAAATGCAAAAGATAGAAAGTGCCGCGAGTGCGTCTCAATTGCATGAAAATTTACATAAGCTGTCAGCTAACGTCTGCTGCAAAGCATTTTTCAGCATCCTGTGGCTACAAGTTGACATGAATTTAACATTTTTATGGCTTTGACTTTCGCTTAAATCACTGTGACAGTTTAAATGGGACAACAAAAAAGTGAAAGTTGAGCAGCTTTAAATTGCTATGACCAGTTAAACATATATATTTTATTTAAAATCTTTCTTTAGAAGAACTGCAAAATGCAATCTGAGCCATGCTAACTTAATAAAAAGGAAGGGAGAGATACGAAGAATCAACAAAAAAGTTGAGCCAAATGTTTTCATTGCCCACAGCTAAAAGCTAAAGAATGAAGGAAGAAGGCCGATGGGCTTCATGTTCCCCATGGAAATCTCAACGGCGCTTAACCCCAAAGGAGGCAATTGCAATTGCACTAACAGAAACAGAAACAACAACAAGACATAAGGAGCTACACTAAACAGAATGCAATTTGCTTGTTTGACCCAAATTGTTGTGAGATTTGCTCTGCACCACTTTTCCTGCTGTTGTACCACAACACAACAGCAGCCACTTCAAACCTGCACCACTCCTACACACTGCACTGGCTCAAGCAAGTTTATTTTAAGGAATTGTTTGCTGGGCCAGACGCATGCATCTCCAAGACGAGTAACAGGTCGAGTTGGCTGCCATCCAGGACAACAATGAAGCGTTACTTTCACTTTCATCCTTTGCTGTTGCGACTTTCACCGTTCGCAGTTGTTTGCCATAACCAACCCCTCCAACTAGATCCCATTCTATCCTCTTTTGTCTATCCATATCCGCATCTTCGTTTAGCCCATTCGCACACTTTGGCTGGCACTCACATATTCTGCTAGCCTCATCCCGTGACACAAAATGGCTGTTCTTGTTGTCTACTGTAACAGAGAGTACAGAGGGTGATTCGGAGTGTGTGCAACTTGTGCAACAGGCAGCTAGCAAGGCTGCCTGCACCTGCATCTTGAGACGGTCACGTTTTGTATTTCTCTTGAATTTTTAGCTTCTAATTATTGCCAGTTTAAGTGTTCAAGGTCGCTTCTTACTTTTGTCAATTGCACCAATAAAAATAAAAGTGAATAAAAATGCGCTTAAGCCGGAATTTTCTTTCAGTTTCTGGCTGTTGTTTATCCAGAACTACTTTTAATAGTCTGCTTTGATTGTTAACACTTGGATTCACTTTTTTGCTGCTCGCCAAAGCAATATGCTAGGTTTTCGTTTATTTAGGCAACCAAAAAAAAAAAATGGCACAAAAGTTTTGACAGCGCCCGAAGGCACAAAAGTGCTGTGCAGTAACTTTTCATTTCGCGCAAAATTAGCACGAAGGAAACTTTGAATATTTTGCTGGCCTGTATGATATCCTGTAGGGAGCAGAAATATACCCAATGCAGCATAATTATTGTAGCAAAAATATATTTTCATAAGATTTATTGTATTTATGTACAATACATTAATATACACATCTTTTTAACAACACTTGTGGTGATTCCGAGTTTTATAATGTTATATACGTTTAATTAAGTCAACAGTTTTATTTTCTAATACCACTTATCATTATCCAACTTAGGGTATAAGCAAATATTGCGAATAATAAAAGAAAACCAACGTAATAGAAACCAAAATATTCTTAAGAGTGCAAAGCTTTGAACTTTTTTCTTTGCTGTAATTTCCTTTGGGAAAAAGCTTGCAAGCCATCGGCTGTTATTTCTCACATGGCTTTTCTAATGTATTTAGCGCTGGTTTTTATTTCAGCCAATATCACAGCTCACCGATGTACTAAATTATTTGCATCTATTGAAAATACTACGCAACGTGGCCTCGCCTGAGAAATGTCTGCGTGTTCATAATTTATTTAAATAAGCCCATATGACGTTTTTAATTCACTGACAATGACAACAGCGCAGGAAAGTTCAAGGTGGGAGCACACCACTGAACACTGCTGAGAAGGGGCTGCACTCACCGGTTGCCTGGCAGGCGCTTACAAAAGTTGCCGTAAAATAATTTGAATATTTTAAACATTAAAATAACAACGCCGCAGCAAACAAAAATAACACAAATTCTTTTTTTTTGCTGACAATGTTTGAAATATATGTGAGAAATCCATGCATATTTAAGTATGCTCTTTAAGCTCTTCAATATTTTGCAATAAAGTTTTTGAAAGTGATGAATTTATATAGATAAATATGAGGGATCAGATCGTAAATTAATGTTAGGGCTTTAAACTTGAAGCATACTTCTCAAAAGTTAAACTAAATGAAAAGTAAGTTTCGGACTATTGGC
The DNA here is from genome assembly GCA_035044725.1 of Scaptomyza caliginosa. Lineage (NCBI taxonomy): Eukaryota > Metazoa > Arthropoda > Insecta > Diptera > Drosophilidae > Scaptomyza > Scaptomyza caliginosa. The sequence goes on along the minus strand of JAWNNR010000004.1, from coordinate 1,592,160 downwards.
AGGTACTTTTTAAAGCTTATACATTACTTAATAATAATGAAAATAAATATTAATGCTTTTGCTTCTACCTATTGTAATTAACATTTGTAAATAATCTTTACTACAAGTTTGGCATAAATCACAACTTATTACAGCAGTCTGCGTTGCAGACGTCATCATATAACCATGATACTCCAAACAATACTCGTATATATACATATATACATATGAACGAACTACAAATAAGCGTAAGCTGAAATCTTGTCACAAAAACGAAAACGAAAGCAAGAACAACAAATATTTTTATACTGCTTCTCCCGAATTTTTTAGAGTAATTTTTCTCAATTCAAGTTTTGATGCTTGGTTGCTGGCTGAAGTTGTTGTTGGTACTGTAATTGCTGTTGTGTTTGTTGTCGATGTCGCGTTAAATGTCAACGGGCGGGCTTTGCATCATTCTGGCATACAACACGTACAAGGGGCAAGATGTACTTAATATGCGCACAGCTGCCTTCCTGCCTTGCGACTAGGTTGCTTGACGAATAGAGGGGGAGGGGGAGGAACAGGCGATTTCATCGTCCTTCAGTTGGCATATATGTATGTTTATGTGAGTTGGTCTGCGCTGTGGCACAATGTCGCCTGCTGCCTTAAAATGTATTCACTGTAAGAATTAGCATATTTAATGCGAGCAGCACGTTAGGTTATTAGAGACACATTTTCACCCAAAAGACAAAAAAAGAGAGAGGGGGAAAGACAGCGTGTTACCTGCGTATCATTGCAATGTTGTTATTGTTGAGGCTCTTGTTGTTGTTGCTGCATTTAGCAAGATTCACGCCCACACGCAAAATGTTAAGTAAGCACGAAACGTTGGCAGGACACCAATTTTGTATAATGTTTTAGCTCTCTTTCCACTATGGGCTTGTAAGCTACTTAGTTTTTATTACGCTTGCCGCATTGTTTTTCATGCCCCAATGCAGCAGCAACATCAGCAACATCAGCAACATTAACAGCAGCAGCAAAAAACACAACTAAGAGCTCTCGACTCTAGGCGCAATTTGTGTGCTTTCTGTGTACACGTTTTAAAATTTTTTTTTTCACCAATTTATCTTGCGGCACTTGAGCGAGCAAGTTGGCAGAAATATTCTTTTGTGCAGCGAGCATTTGCACTCACTGTCTGTCTGTCACGTGTCCGTGTCAAAGCTGCATAGGCTTAAATCTGTGGCCAGTAAGCTGAGCCTTAATGTTGCACTTTTAAGCAACATGAAATGCCAATAATCAGGTGGCGAAAGCCAAACTGCCATCAAAACTGTTTGTTCTTCCTGTGATATGGTGCGGCCAACGGCTACACGTGTTTTGGCCTGAGTGCGATAAGGCCAACGACCAACCAGCCAACCAGCCAACCAGTCAACCAGCCAAACGGCCAACTGAACCGTCAGGCAGACCAACAACAAACAAGCCACTAGCCACGTTTCTCGTTTCTCGGTCGCTTAAAATTTGCACACTACATGTCCTGCAACGACATCCTCTATATATTAGTGCATATGTGTGCATGTGTGTGTGCTTGTATATTTATGTTGAGATGTTATCAATCATGGCTTTTGGTGTGGATTGTTGTGGATAGCGCGGTCAGTTATCGTGCACCCAAAAACAACACACAAAAAAAAACAGCAGGAAAAATAATAATAAAAACAAAATTGTTGCACATTAACGTCGCTTGGGCGTGCAAATGTTACACGCGGTCTTTTGCCTGCCACTGCTGCTGTTATGGAATTTTATTTTTTTGTAACTGCTGGCTTTTAGCTCATTAATGCTTTAACGCGCAATTAAATTTATTTATAAACTTCATGTTTAACTCTTACGAAAATCGTGTAAATACAATTTTTGTTTGTGTTTTTTGATTATTCTCATATAACCTGAACTTTTAAAATGGCTAAAAATGGTTTAATTCACAAGACCAAAAAACTATGGCAGTAACTTTGAAGATTTGCATGCGTATGGATAAAACGTTTTGTCTTCCGTATTTTAATATAAAAATGTATCTTGAATTTGGCAAGTGTGAAGCAAATTAAGGAAAATCTTTAAAATTCTCTTAATATTCAGTTGAAAATCACAGGAAATATTGAAGTTATAGTTTCTTTAACTTGCCTTAGAGCAGTAAGTAAGACTTCTGCACTTAAACACAATTAACAATAGCGCGCAAAAAATATAGAGTTCAAGGGCTCTAGTAATCGAGCTCATTCAACTGAATCTATTTTACTTGCCAGCGATTTATGATGTGTTGTGTTTACTTTCGCTTAAATTTTTTTTTTACTTTTAGCAAAGTTTACAAGCAATTCTGGCGAGTGCGAACTCAATAGCTTAACAATAATTTTTTAGAGTTGCGTAAACATAATCAATACCCTATTAAAAGTGATGTTTGGTTTTGAAGCTTAGTTTATAAAACGCTGGCTATATTAAAAAATATATATTATTCAGGGTATGTGTGTTAAAAATGTTTATAAACTTTAAACTATCGTTTTAAAAGTGTGTATAAATAAAATGGACTCAAAAAAAATCTATCAAAAAAAAGTGCAAATCATTTGGATTGTATACAATTTACAGGGTGAACATATTTATACTGTAAGAAGTGGAATGGCATGACCAGCAGTTGTAGAAGTATGTTTATGTACAGAAAACAAGAAGAAAATTGAAATGAAGCATGAATATTTTTTTTTTTGCATTTGTTTTCTACTTTTTCATGTAACCATATTTTGTTTGCTTATGCTGTTGTGCAGCTGTTTTTATTGTTAAGGTGCCAAAAGATGAATTTTAACTTTTAGCAACATACATATACATATACATACTCTTATATATACACAAACACTATCGCCTACCGGATGCAACTCCAACTCCAAGTAAAAGTCCAACTGCTTCGAGCATCTCAATCTTTCAGTGAGTCTGAGTTGCGCCTTCTACATGTTTTGCCCTACATATTTTCTAGCAACATGCAGCAAACGGCAAGGAGCTTTAACTTCAGCTGCAGCTGCAGCTTTGTATCCGCATCCGCATCTTTTAGACCCTTGTCTCCCTTGGCCTTTCATATCCGTTTCCTGCTGCTGCTGCTGCTGCAGTCTCTCAAAAATACTTGAGTTGGTATTTGGAGCACACTTTACGTCTGGTTGCGGCATGGAGTCGTCACTACTTGGTTGTTGCCCCGCACTCACATTGTTGTTGTGGCGTTTTACTTTCAGTTTGCTTTTGTTTGACACTCGCATGCATTGCTTGTTAGTTGTTCCATTTTGTTTCGACTTTTACACACACAAACACCCTCACACTCACACACATTTAATCATAGCCTTTCCCGTATTTGTAGTCTATTTTAGTTTTATGTAGCTTAAGCATTGAGCATGCGGGTATTCAGTGACTTGTGTCTTTTGCTCTGAATTCCACTTTTTCTCTGTACTACTTTATTATTTCTTCAAATTTATCAACCATTCTGATTGCCAGAATGATGTGCAATACATCTGCCACAATAACCCTTACATAACTTATAAAATCTCAAATCGCAATCTCCCGGCTGACTTTTGGCTGCAGGAAGTTCGAGAGCATAAAATATCAAAACGAATTGTTGTTCGTATACAAAACAAGTCAGAAAAGAAAACTAAAGTTGTATAGCTAAAACACTTCCTTAAAATAAACAAAAATCTCAACTCTTATGTATGAAAATACTTAAATATGTATTTGTTTTCAATAAAGTTTTGTTTATCATTTGCAAATACCATATCTATAACATTTTTTGAGATTTTACCGAATGTAGAGAAAATTGAATACATATTCAAAATTTGATTTTCGAAGTATCACTGGTTATGTGTAAATTTAATCAATTTATACTGAGTTCTCGTTATTTACGAAATGACTTTATGTGCTTCTACGTGGTATAAAGAAACTCAAAGTGCAGGTTGAAAAGTCAGCAAATTGCTTTCAAATTGTGTGAGTAAAAACAAAAATATAACAAAATGTAAGCTATCTTCGTTCTGTCAATATAGTTGACAATGTTGAAAGCCATTTTCATTTGGCCTGTGTGAAAATGAGAAACCACCTGAGTATATTGAATTTTAATGTTTGAATCAACTCAACATTGGGTTGAGTGAAAATAAAATTGCATTAGTAAATTATAGCTTAAAGTGGGAAAAATTTCAGGCAGAGAACATACAAAAAAAAACGTATTAATTGTGCAACTCCAAAGAAGAGAGAATGTCTAATCGTAAATAATTCATGTCTCTAATGGGCCAAGGATTAGGGACAGCGATTTTAGTAAGACCAAAGGTTCAATTAAGTCTAGGCAAATTCGATCCAACTGCTTTTGACCAATATAAATAAAACACCTTTTTAGCCGGCCAAATTTGTGTTGTCATTCGTCTAAAAGGAGCAGCATTGCTCATATGAATTGTTTAAATATAAAAAATCTCTTTGCCATGTCTTGTGGAAAGATGTTCCACTTTCAGGCATTTTCTATGTAACAATGCAGCGTGCAATGTGATTTTCTTTGTAATTGGAATTTAACTAACACTTGCATAGTAATGCACACGCAAAACAGGACATATGCCAGAAGGACATGGCTGCATTGCATATATATATAATAGCAACAACAACATATGTTAATGTTGAGGATGGAATGGAAACACAAACACAGCACCAATAACAATAACAATACAAACAACAACTTTGTATGTATGTGCAGAACTCAGTGCATGACAAATAACCCAAATGCAAAATCTGTTGATGCCAAAAAACACAAAAACACAGAAACACAGATAGGCATTTACCAAATCGATGCATTTCCATGCGGTCATTGCATGTTGTAAAATAAGGCAATAGCTTGCATTGCCTTAACATATTGCCATTAAAGCCCTTTTTATTTATTCAACAGATTGAAAAGTGTTGAGCAATTAGGAATCAACTGACAGCTTGTGATTGTTACGAAATGGATTTGCATTTGGTTTCTAAATGGAAAGGAATCTTATTGATTTGTTTAACCTGCAAAAGTAATTATTAATGCTAGCAATTTCCTGGCAAATGTTAAAGACACAGCTAACTGATTGTTTATTTCGCGATGGCTAAGCAATACTTAATAAAAAGAGATGTGCTCTGAAAACTGAAAGTATGCCTTGTATGTTAACGTTACATGCTTGTCAATCTATGTATATATCTGTCTGATTCAAATGCAGCTTAATCATTATTGGCTAGGTTGAAAGTTGCATAAAACAATGATTTTTTTAATTGATTTACACATTTTTGCATATTACCCTCGTGTAAAACCAATCAATAACTGTGGCTATTTCATGGCTCAAATAGTCAAGCATCATCCATACATATATATATTTATGTATGTGTACATATTTTTTTTGATTGAAAATTCAATTTTAATGCTGTGTAGAGTGCCCTTTGAATAGCAGCAGCTGATGCAGTTATAGCAGCACTTGCAGCTCAATTGCATGCCCATAAATAAATTAAACAAAAGAGTTTTTATTTATTTTTAAGTTTTATTTCGGAATGTCTGATAGTTTGTGTGTGTTGATTTGCCACGCATTCGTCATGAATTCAGACAGTTTAATATAACAATTGATTGCAAAAACCCGAATGCAATCTGTGATATGCATACATTCGATTTGTTGGCAATGATGAAAGAAATGTTTAATTTAAACAATTCATAAGTTGCCTGCAATTTTTCACATAAAAAAAAAACCAAAAAATAAAAATACGCGTTAAGACTGTAGTATAAAACTATTTTTATTCAAATTTGCGAGTTTTATATAGAACAAAAGAGCTTCGCAAATAATAATAATAAAAAAAAATAATAATAATAGAAAAGAGGGAAATATAAACCATTTTGGATCGTTTTGCTCTTACGATAAATAATATTTTATTATATTTAACTGGGCATTTTACTTATATTTGTATTTAGTTTGAAGTAGAGCTTATGGCCTTTCTATGCAAATAGCCTACACTTGTCCATGTATATATGCGTGTGTTTTTATGTATGCATGCACACACAAATAAGCATAATAAAGTTGTGTGTTGTCTCCTTCCGCCATGGTGCTTAAACCAAAAATCCTAGCCGTATTGTTGCTAACCAGACAAAACAAATATGGCGACAGCAGTGAAGAAAAAATAAAATCAACAAAAGAAAAACAAAAAATGTGAAAATAGAACGAATTTTATCAAGAAAATGGCGCAAGGCGTATTCAATGGGGCTTGCCCGAAACATTTGCAAAGGCCGCATATTTTACGTTACTTATCTTTATCATTGCCAACTAATTTCACAGCGGCAAAGTGTACAGCACGGGCTCAGTGCTGCTGCCGCTGCCTCTGAGATGTTGGCAAACACAGATACACAAAGCTCACGCACACATATGCACAGGGTATACAAAAAAATATTTGTTTATTTCTAGTTCATATCTTTCATGTGCGCTACACTTATTTCATTCTGTGTGTGGGTGTGTAAGTGTGAGTGTGGCATCTTTGCGCCATTTTGCGTTTTTGTTTATGTTTAGCTGGGTCATTTCAAGCACTGCATGAATGTGTGTGTCTGTTTTAAGTGTTTTTATTGTGCGTTGCCAAGGGTTAAGTTTTTTTTTTGTTTTATTTTTTGTCATTGCCAGGCTTTGTTTATTGCCTCTTATGTGTGCGTGTGTGTTTGTGTGCATGCGCCGACGAGCTAATCCTTTTGTTTTATGACATTTAATTTATTTTTAAAGCCCTCAACTCCACAAGTTTCTCCATGAGCTGCTAAAACAAAATGTGTAGCATACTTGTGAGCGCACCAACCAAATACGCATGTTTTCCCAATTGCCCCCTAAACTCTCTCTCTCCACCTGCTTTGTTGTTGGTCTAAGATAACAGTATATTGCATGCATAAGTTGTTCATGCAACAGGCACAAAAGTCCAGGCCCGGCCTCGGAACGTCGCAATAATTGGCTAAAGTTTTGCTTGAGCGCAAATGAACGAGTCTTTTGTGTCGGACACACCAGCTTTCAACACATATAAAGACTAACATAGTCGCATAATGCGCAATTGGATCACACACACGCACACACACCCTAGCACTTAAACACACAAGTAATTGGCTACAAAATTGCAATAATAACATTAACAATTCAATATGCCCGCAACAGATGCTGCTGTTTTTATGCCGCAAAACCTTTAACCCGGAGACTTAGACAGAAAAAAAATATGAGAGTGATAGAGAAAGAAAGAGGGAGAAACAGAGAGCAAAAAAGTGTGAGAAAAAATCCAGCTCATGTTCAGCGTCACTCTGCTAAGCTGGCCTAATTGGCGCTCATTATATCAAAGAGTTTAGCGTGGGGAATTCTAAGTACAAGCACATCTACATAAAACTCATGTGTGCGGCGACCTCCTGCACTTAGTGTATGTCCGTTACAGACTCGCAGAGTCCCCAACTGGTAATGGGTTTCAAACCGGTGACTTTTCCCAATTTAACTGGTCAGTTTTGCCCATACTATGCCTTGATATTCTATGTTAAGCTAACAAGCATATTCACATATCAAGTTTACGCACAAGCAATATGAATGTCGTCCAGTTTAAGTGTCGCTCACCTTTTGTGCGTATACGCAATATTCAAACGTTTTGGTTATGCGCCCATTTAATCTGTTATTGAGTTATCCATGTGTGTGTCTATGTGAACGTTTTCACATGCAGAGGCTATCACTGAACATCGTTTGTGAGGAGCTTCAACGGGTATTAATCAAGAGAAGCTATGGTTTGAGGTGACATTATTTAATGGGCATCGATTGTTGCACATGCGATGATTCTGTTTATGGTGTAAGCTCATCAATCAACTCGAGTGCACTTTATAATTCAATTGGAAACACATAAACACTGGCTTATGTTTAGCTGTACTCAGTTGTGCTCTTCACATAGGTTAGTTGTGAATTGCCAACGTCAATATAAATTATTAACAAATCAATTCAAATTCAATGTATTTATGACTGAAAGTAAAATAAGTGCACTTTAGCTTCTGATATGCACTGTGCAATTGGGTTTCAATTAAAGCTTAAAGTTAAAATACTTTAAATGAGCGATGAAGAATTTATTTGAATATAGTAGAATTTAACAAGGATGCGTATTGTTTTAGTATATTTGTGTTCATATAATTAGTTTCTAGAAAGTTTTCAGCTAAGCCGTAAATACATAGACACATTAAACATTAAATGCAATTTAAAGCTGCTCGTAGTCTAATTTCATTCATAACTGCACTTTGATCAACAAAAACCAGTATTATTATTGATCTAAAATATTTCACAATATATAGAGTAAGAAAAATATCAGTGATCGTTTTACTATACTTATAAATAAATTATTTATATAAAACAAATGTGGATTGCAATACTTTCAACAAATAATAATTATTTTTTAAGAAATGTTTTAAACATTTCTGAAATGTTTTAAATACTAAATAAATACTAGACTATATCATATATATATAATTCACTGCTCGTATTTCAGAGAACATGACCCTCCAAGGACAAGACATAGTTGTAGGACTTTTATACGAGAGCTGCTTGAGTAAAAATATCAGTTCTTAAAGTCAGCAGATTGGCAATCGGCGAACGGGAATCGACTATCGATTTCAGCTCATTTGCGGAACCATAATAAAACCATTGGCAAAAACGTTTTCAACAGGCCGTTTTCATGTTGTACGTGTCTGTCATGCTGAATTACACTCAGCACCGGTACAAATGTAAAGTGTCTTGTAATTTCAACAAGACAGGAAGAAAGCGGGGCTCTGGTAGTGTGGCTGTTAGTGGGCGGGCTTATATTGTGTATGAGCAACGTCTTGTAAATTGCTATGCTTTGCATTTGTATTGGCCTCGCCCAAACTGTCAGCTTGTAGCATAATTGTACGTCGTTAACTTGATTATGAAGTGCCTTTACACACACACACACAAACTTACTACTATTGTACTGAAGGACACACACGCAGACAATTTTAATGCGCAAATGGCGCACTTTAAGTCAAGCAATTGGAAACTAAATTGGAATTTTTACGACAGGCATCAAGGAGTTCAGCTCAGGCACCAAACAGCTCAGCACAATGGATTCTGCATGCTAAAGGGAAGGGCGGGTGAGGGCATTGTGTGTGCGCATTTGACCGACAGTTCCATAACAATACACACATACTTATGTACAAAAATATACATACTACTGATATGCATGTGAGCATTTGTAAAATTTCCCTTAGGCACCGTTGGCATGAATTAACTGTTGACGTGGCTAAAAATTCACGCCTGACTTGGCTCGCATGCTTAGTCGGCCATGAAAAAACTGCCAGCCTCTTTCCAAAACAAATAAACTGGGAGTAAATAAAAATATTTTTCAACTCTAAGCTGCGTCAAAAAAACAAAAAGTGTGTTAATCTGTTCAGCAATCATTTCCACTTCAATACTAGTTATTCATAAATACATAATTCAGACGTAATTGGTTGCGCATATATAAATCATCAAGTGCCTAGCGCATAAAAGATGCTATCGAGGGTGAAAAGCCATCGCATTAAATTGGCTTTTGATTGCATTGCATTTGTTATTGACTCGCGGCAACTGGCAACTGTGTGGCAAGTTCTTGTTTGCAGCTTAGATTCAATAAATGAATGCGACCACACTCAATAGCGTTAAATTTGCATGGCTCATACCGAGGCTGGCACTCAGCCTGAATGAAAAGGACAGGATGGCTGGTGGAATGAGCCCACTTCCGCATAAAAGCTAGTTTGTGCTTGTGTGTGTGTACACAGTGTGTGTGGCATTTTGTGTGTACTTTGGTTTTGATAAAAACTTATGCACATATTAGCAACATATTCATATGTGTGGTGTGTGTGCATTGCCAACTATGTTCTATGCTAGTGTGTGTGTGGGTGTTTTTGCTTGTGAGCTGTTAACTATTTTTGTTGCCTGCAATTGCCTTTCGGCTATTGACACATTTACAAACACTTTGCCACAATCTGCTGCTGCTTTTTCTTCTCTCTACACGCCTTTTTTTTGTTTTTTTGTTTTGCCTCCAGCAACTATTTGTGCATTTTGTGTTCTGGTTTGTATTTTTTTTATGGGGTATATGCAAAGGAGAGGAGTTTTAGTTTCAAATTCAAAGCATTTCATGCGGTTCGTTTATCAATGCGCATTTTGTGTGTGCTTTGCGCAAGTAACGCAATTCATTTAAGCTCACGATTTAGCAAACAAACTGCATATCCAATTGATTGCATTATTTAGTTTTCTTTAAACTTTACCGTACGAATTTTCGAGATTTTGAATTCAAGAAATTAGCATACTGATACTGTATAAAACATAAATAGTATAGTTACGTATAAGGCAAAAAAGAGTAAAGTAGAGTACACTTGAGACATTGAATTTGGAATAAAAGACTCCACAATATATTACAAGTCTTGTGGTAAAAGAATAACCAATCTACTAACGCACTATTTTGATAAAGCTTTCGTTAAAATATAAAGAGCAGATTTCCATTGAGGTAAATTTCATAAGCAATTATCTGCATCTTAATAAAAAGTCTACGGTGGATTCACACAAGTTAATTGTCTGAATATTAGAATTTGTTCCGAAATAAGAACTCGAGTGTCAATGCATTTACTGCCTTAAAATAAGGACAAGCTTTAATTTATTTGACATTTAAAAAAATTTTCTAAAATTTGAAATTTTAAGAAATAAGACTTACCACAGCGAGAAACTAGTTCCAAATAAATAAAAATATATATAAAACTAAAACAAAAATATAAACATAAATTTAATCTTCAATTTCGTAACTTACCATAAAATAAACAAAAAAACTATATGCGGTGTCTTCGCATTGGGTTTTTATACTGTTTATCCATAACATGACAAGTATGTAAAATACAGAAGAAGGCATCTCCGACCCCATAATTACTTGATCAGCTCAAAAGTCGAGTCGATTTAACCATGTCCGTCTGCTCTTTCGTCGATTTATTTAGATTCAAACTTAATTACCTTCACTTTTTGTCAACTACCATTTACTGTCGACAGTAAATCAGGCATCAATTGAGTGTATTAAAGCAGTTGCATGCCACAGGCAAACCGAAGCAGGAGGTGAAACAGAATCGGCTGTCATATTGCTACTCGTAATCAGCATCGTCATCGTGAGATACTGCTGCTGCTGATGCTGATGATGCCCAGCCTGCTGCTCCTCCTATTGTCATCGTCGTTGTCTCCACGCTGTCATTACTCTCAGCACACAATTTAGTTTTATTAACTGAGGCAATGAACGGAAATGGGGCGGGTTGGGCTAAAGAAGAGGAAGTCACAAAGCTGCGGCAGAAAATGGCAAGAAGAAAAATGAGCTGCACTTCTTGTTGTCGCTATTTTCACTTGCCAGTTGATGCCAATGCTGTATATGATGTTGTTGCTGTTGTTGCTGTTGTTGCTGTTGATGCTGTTGATGCTGTTGATGCTGCTGATGCTGCTGATGGTTGCCTGTTGACAGTAGCTTGACGGTGCAAACAATGTGCCACCCATCTGTATCACAACTCACTTCCTGTTCCCGACCATTCTGGCTATGCATTGTCGTAGAGCCATGCATAAGCCAATGTGCACACCAGACAGACGCTTGCCTTTTTATATATAAGATGTATGCCAATGGGATCGCTTGAGATTGCAAAACTAATCAAACTATAAGCTTTAAGACTGACATCATCAAACAAAAAACAAGATTTGCTTGTGTATTTTGCATAATTTTATTATGTTTTATTTGTTTTTCATCCTTTTTTTTGTTTTGTTTCTGTTATATGTATTACATTTAACTACACATACTTAAAACTATGTACTATGTTTATCAATGAATTTATTTTCTGTTTATTTCATTTATATATTAATTTACATAGTATTTGTATTTACACTGCAAATATGGGTCGCATATTTGGAATTTCTTTCCAATTGCTTCAAAGATGTCCCCATTGTTTAAAATACCTTCATGTTTTGTAGGCTTTATAATAGTTATTATTTTGATTACTCTTTTCCTTGCTGCTGCTGCTTTTGTTTGTTCTTATGCTCTTCAACTTTTACACATGGCCAAAAGTCTTATTTCTGTGTTAGATAATTTCTGTTTCTGGCTACGTTTCAAAATTGTGTTTGCTTTAGTTTGTAACCAACAATGATTTTGAAAATTTTCCTATTTTCTATTATTATTTCTTTTTGTTTATTTTTTGTTTTTTCTTGCATAATGGCAAATAACTTATGTTTAAACATTTACTTGACTAGTTTAAAGGATTAACAAAAATATATTTACAGCATTTACGTAACTAATGAATAGCAAAATTTAGTGAAATTCATGCATTTGTTTAGCAATTACAAATTACATCATATTGGTATTTACAATTTCTTTAATAATTAAAGAAAATATTTGTAAGAAACAAGTTCTAGTTATTTTGTGGATTATTTGGATTTGTTTATACTTTGTTTGACATTATTGCTAGTATTTAATGCCAATTTAATGCTAAAGTTGACTTACAATCACTTATATAAAAGCTCTGCCAGCTTCTTGTAAAATGTTGTCTTGTTGATTTTATCGATTTAAATACATTTGCAAGTAATAAATGCAGATTTATAATTGTATTTGATTTTTGAGTTTTATAAATTGATTTACATAGGAGTGATAAAGCGCTGCTCAAACCTTTTGACATGCCTCAACAACATGCTAGCTAGCAAATTAATGGTTCAATACGATAAAAAGTTTTGACATAGTTTTCCAAACTCTCATTAAAGATAACTACACACACACGTTTAGTTTTAAGTTTGTTTCAGTTTAGTTACTTTAGAGCTGTTCAATTGATGTTTACTGTACGAGAGTATTGATGTTGTATAACTTCTTATGCACTACTTAATTATTATTTTACTGCTTTGATGAATTAGTTACAAATGCGTTGCTTGACTAATTGCTGTTTGCCCCTTAGACAATCTTCATGTAGACACTTGTGTGAAATATCCGATATCCGATGGCAATGATTACCATTACATTATGCAGCTGGCGTTGCGTCGTCTTTGTTGAGCCACCCACATGTCCGTGATACATGGCCGCAGGATTATCGCCTGTATAAAAGACGATAGATTAGCACAAAAAAAACAAAACAAACGCAAAGCGATGACAGAGAGAAAGAGAGAGGGGGGAAGCACATGAGAAATAATGCATATGAGAATCAAGAGTAAATGTGCTCAAATTAATTAAGATCCACACACAGTCAAAGCACAATCTACACACAGGTGGAAGGAAAAACAAATGCTAATGAGCATTTTCAGTGTCCCCAGCATTTTGCTTTACAACTTATGCTGGCGCCATAAGTTATGAGCTCTCACTTACTATCCCCCTACTACTGTGGGTTTGTGGCTTAGTGTTTATGGGCTGACTTTAATGGCTGCCTGGGTGGTGCAGGCATTTTTAATCCGCACGCCTGTGGCTCTGTAATTTTCATAAATTACTTTTATTGTTCTCCCTTTTGCTTGTTGTTGCTGTTTTCCACTTGATATATGAACTGTAAAATAACTACACGCGCAACTAGACTCCAACGGATACAGATACAAATACAGATAAATGTACATATATATTCATATTCGTACAGGGTGGAGAAACAATTTCACAGCTTTCTTCATTTGGTTTATTGTCAGGCTTAATTTAATTTTCGAAATTTTTTTTTATCTTTATAAATTGCATTTTTTGCTTTGCTTTATTTAATTAATAAATAAAATAAATATACCCGAAAGGTTTTTGCCGACGTTTTTTTATTTTTGTATTATTTTCCCCCTGGACAAACAGTTTTATCTTTTTCAAATCCAATTTTCATTGCGTGTCTCTGACAGAATATCAATTTGAAATGTTTTTTATTACGAAACATTAAATAATGCATTAAAAACATCAAAAAATTCATAATATTGCGTAAGTTATGGCGAAAAAAACAGGCAACATTTAGATTCCTTTTTAGTGATGTTCACTTGTAATAGCTATACTACTACGCACAGCTGCAAAATTCTCAAAACTCACCTTTAAAAATGTGTACCAAAACGCTTGCAGGCTGTGTGTTGCTGGCCACACACGTAAAATTGCCCGAGTGCTCGCGACGGGTGCGCTGAATTGTAAGCTCCGATGATTGAAAATCTGCAATGAAGTAAGCGCAAGAATGCATTGGTATGCATTGGTAAGCATTGGTTAGCATTGGTTGGCAAGAGGACAAAAAAGGAAATAGGAGGGATAAGTGGTATGGACACACTCACCTGGTTCGGTTGACACATTAATGCCCCGATCAATGTCATAATTAATCATGCGATTGTCGTGATACCAAAATATATACTCGGATGCCTCTGTATTCTGAACCACACGGCATTGCAGGCGCAGCGTGGAGCCTGGCGTCAGATAACGTATGGGCGGTCCTGATATTTCGGCGCGCGCTTCTAACCGAATTGAATGACATTTTGGAAATTGAATTGCCGTTGCCGCAATCGGATATTTGGTGGTATGAAGAGTGTATTTGTGTATGTGTGTGCGTATGTGTGTTTGTGGCGGTTGCGTGGTTGAAGAGAGTGGAAAAGCAATTGAGATGAAAGATTCAAAATTTAATCAAACGTAAATGCAAATACGTGTCACACAGCCATAAACTAAACCATTTGACATTTTGCTCTAAAGCTACCCAGTAGTATCTTTTTTATTTCAAAAAGGGTTATTAACTAACACGGTCAAGATAAACGCTGAAGAGATTTTGTTAATGTGATTCTATAGAAAGTATGGAACGGGCTTAAAACTTAATGGGAAGTATCTGGGAGCATATTAGATAGTCAAAAATAATCCACATGGAAGCTATGAAGGGATGAAAATATGTCAGAAAGGCCTTGTAAGAAACCCTTTAAAAAACCATAGGTAGATGAAATCGGTGCGATTAGGTAGAAAAATGGATATAGTATTTTAATTTAATTATACTCGGTGTAATGTTTTTTGCACATGTTGGCTAACGCCTTGTCTGTGACGTTGATGTTAAAGATGCTGTTGTTGGATCCACGACTAAGTATAAAATTGTAAATCAAATCGCTGGAAATGGCAGCTGTCTGGCGGCCATTGGGACCGCCGAATGTAGGAATCTTAATTTCACGACACATACTAATATCTTTTACTAGAATATATACTAATTAGATCATGACCGCTGCTGTATGTTGAAAAAAAAGGTTCATATTCTACTTAGCTTGGTATCAGACGTTCCCGAAAACATTTGTATTAAAATAAGTTATTTTGCAAAAATACCAATAAATAGGACAAACTAAATTCCATCAAGGTTAAAGAAAACCAGAAACCACACATATTTTTCAATTGTTTCGAATTGCAATTGCTAAATTTAGATGCAGATAATAAAAGTAAAAGAATTAATATTTGCAAATATTCCTAACGAATATAATTTATTTACTCACAGTACTTTAAGCCTACGATCTGCTTTTATAGGCATAAAAGAACCCTAGTCTTAACTACAATCATACTTAACGTGAGCTCTTTAACATGTAACTTGAGTTAAAAGAACGTATCTGATTAAGTATGTCGCCGCTTGTTTGGTGTTGTTGTTGTTGCGCTGTCGAATCAGTTTCAGCCAGTCAGCGAGTGTGTGTGCATGTGTGAGGGGGCGCATGTGCGTTAGGGTTTTCTTTGTGTGCAGAAAACGCCATTAGTCGCAGCACATTCAAAGTAAATTGTTTGTTAAATTCAGAATAATGTGTGTCAGTTAGCGTTAGCCAAGGCCAACAACACGACAGCAAAAAAAAAAGAAGAGTGAGCCAAAGATACAACAACACCAACATGAAAAACGAAGCACATGGCGTCAGCAACGTTGTTTTAGGCAACTTTGCTGAGTCGCTGCCATTTGGGCAGGTATGCCGTTTTATTTCTTTGCTTTTCATTTTGTGCAAAGTTCTTTTTTTTTCTGTTTTACTTAGCTGGTTTCGCTTGCCAACTCTGACAACTGGCATATGGACATTTCTAATTTCAGCATGAGCGCATCGAGAACATAAAAAAAAACACACAGAATAAATTCTTTACGTAAAATAAGAGTGTGTTGACCCATTGCTCGCTGCCCAGTACACTGCGCCTGGGTTTCCAAAGTTGACAATTTTGGGCCACGGAAAAAAAAAATGAAGTTGCCTAGATTTTAAAAAGCTTACTTGAGCAATTTATTTATGCTTGAGTAAGTAAGTAGTTGAAAGGGCTCAAGCTATTAAGGCGTGAAATGATCAGAAAAAATGACAAGAAAAACGCCTTGCGCAAACTGCAAAGAAAAAAATTCGATGAGCTTCTTGGGAGCTTATTTTTATATTCTATATTGTCAACTTAAAATATAGAGTTCCAGTTTTGAGTGCACGCTGTTTGAAATTAGGGCTATGTTTTGAACACTTAACTATGTAATTAAGTAATCTTTACTTACCGACAACACTCAAGTGCAGGAATATAGATGTTGGCGGATGTGTGGACACTTGACACTCATAGACGCCAGCATCACGAAGTTGCACAAATTTAATTTGCAATGTCCAATCCTGCAAATGAAAATGGGACGATAAGAAAAAAATGACAAACTTTATTTTGAGCACAGCTGCAATTTGATAGCTTTAAAATTGATTATTTGTTTTTGGCGCATATCTGTCACGTATACGCAACGTATACCAATTGGCAATTGTCATGCAAAACGATGCCTTAGCGGCAGCTGGCGAATATGCAAAATAGTCGTGCACTCACCTCGGAATGCTTTAAGTGCGTTGCACTAAAGCGCTCATCGCTGCTGTATGTTGTTAAGCCGACCGTAAGCAGATGATAATCCTTTTTGCGTATCCAGGATACCTAAAGGCAAACAAAAGAAAAGAGACAAACCAAGAAGCAAAAGAGGTGCCATTAGTCAAATACAATCTTAAAAAAGCAACAGTGAGAGTGAGAGGGATAGCGAGATAATGAGTAGGGAGAGTCAGCAGGGACATTTGTCCTTGTATGAAGTGGGTCGAACTGAAATGTTTTAACATATGCCGGCATCATCGCATTGGCTACTCGTGCGTTTTCCGTCCTTAATAAATGTTTGTCAATCCATCAAGAGGCAACGACAACATGATGATGATGCAATTTTTCAAAATCATACAACTTAAGACCCGTTATCAAATCGAATAAAAAAAGAAAAGTAATGTACGGATAGTCAACCAAGAAAAATCAAAAAGCAATTACGTGTAAAATGGCAGAAACAACAACAATGGTAACTCGAACAACTGTAACAAAAACAATAATAAACATAATAGCAGATTGATTGATCCAAGGCTCAAGGTTCAAATTGGCTCCTTAACTGTAAATAGACAAACGTGTTGAGCCTTCATCTCAAAAAACCTCGCCTACGCCCTGTGCTAGCTGACAATACAGCTCCGTTGCCCAGCAATAACCATCTCCCCACCCTCCACCTTCATTGTGTATGTGTGTGTCGACTTTTAGCTAATCTGAAATGACCATTAATCATTTCGATTTCGACATGGTCTACGTTGTTCCCCGAGAGGTAACACCCAAAAGATACACAAACATACCAATACACACACAAACGCGCACCTTATATACACACAAACACAGCAAAGGCTCATTTTGGGTCTGAGAAGCCTTGTCTGTTAAAGTTAAGGAGCGCAAAGTAAGCAATCGAGAATTGAACGTTAGAAAAAATTCTAAAATGTCAGCATAAAACCGCTCGACTTTGAGATTCTCTATTCTTCAAAGACTAAGAATATGTATTTTCATAACAACTTCATTGAGTTCATTATGAATCCAGTATACCCTTTTATTAGTCGAAAAACAACGAAAATAAAGGGATATGCCGCAGCGTGCTTATAACGCTTGCCGACAGCCTAAAAATTGCCCGTGTATCAATCAATTTTCAGTTGATAGAAAATGTTATTTATTGCCCTCCTTGATATACAAAAAAATATAGAATCCAAAAGCGATAGTAGCAAGTTTTAAAACAAATATTGATACGCGCACATAAAGAGAAAAAAACAAACCTTTAAATTTAAGCTTAAAGTAAGTTTAAAAATCGTTACCCGTTGACTAAAAAATACAGCAGCAGTTGCTATCTGTTTGTTCAATATGGCGTATACGCAATGCACCAAAATACATACAGAACAGCTGCTGCTACCGAGGCCCTGGAACATCATAAACATATTTTTTGTTTTTTTCTATTGTGGATTTATTTTCAAAATGTTTGCTTTTTATTAAACTCATGCGCTTATATATTTCTCAGCACATTTGATGTCTTGGCGCATTTGCAATTGAATTGTTGGAAGAACAGCAGGAGCTACATAGTTATTTATCATCAAGATTTCGCAATAGGTTATAGAATCAATATATCTCTATTCAGCTGAAGATGTAACAGTCCAGGACACAAAGGTGTAAGTTACAAATTTCGCATAAGTTTAGAGTACACAAAATTGAGCCAAAGTCGTCTATGCAAGTGTGTATGTATCTTCCTCTGTATCAAGTTCTGTTTACATTCCTTTCCATTTTTATTTCAATCTCTCTTTCCATTTTTTGATTTCTTATGATATTTATGATGGCTAAAATTCCTGTAGTCTGTGTCTGTGACTGCTACGTGTCGGCAAATAAACCCTGAACCATGCAGCTAAAGCAAAATGTTGCAAAAAGCATAGAGGAATGTGGTTCGAATGTGTATCTGTGTGCCCGTGGAGGAGGTGAAAGTGGTGGAAGGGTGTAGCAAAAGTGAAGCCATCACTGGCAAAAATGTGTCTGCCTGATTCTGCTAAAGAAACAAGCACACACCAAAAAAGGAAGAAATATAAAACAAAAAAAAAAGAAGGAAAATACAAAATGTTGCGGCAATTAATCAAAAGCATGCGAATTCCTTTGGCAAAGTGTCTCTCTGCGTGCATGTGTGAGTAACTGGTCATGTTTGTTATGTGTTTGTGTGTGTGTGTGTGTGTGAGGCGTGTGTGGTGTGTGCGCGTGTATATGGCGCATAAATCTCAGCTGCCTGTGACGTGTGTGCGTGGCGCCTGCTCCTGCGGCTGCTGCGGTCCTGTTCTTGACTTTGTTTGTACATATGTATTTGTATGTGTGTACATCTGAGCTTTTACGAGTGTGTGTGTGTGTGTTTGTTGGGCTTCGGCTGCGAGCGCACAGATAATTGTTTACATTTTACCTTTTTTATTTTGAAAAAAGAACGCCAAAAATAAAAATACAAGCCAAAGACAAACAAAAAATAAAATGCCAGAGCTGCAAAATAAAAAGCCGCGTTTAATTTATAGCCAAGAAGTGGGGCAGGGTAGTGTTGGAAATGGGGCTTGGCGCGTCGCCCAGCCACAAATCACTTGTTAGCAAATTTATGGCAAATTTATTCTGCCTACATGTCCTTTCCAAACTGCCAACAGCCAACAGCCAACGAAGGTGGGCAACATTGCGAATCCTTTCCGACTGCCAATGCAAAAATTGTAGCATACTTATTTGCACTGCGATTTGTTTACGCTTTTTAGAAATATCTTTGTGGGTGTGTGTGTGTGTGTGGCATAACAGCTTATCGCTCGATCTTCTGACAGCTGTGCGCATATGGAAACTGTCCAACTGCAGGCATCTGGACAGGCATTCAGGCATGGATTGTAGAAACAGGAGCGTGCTAAGAGGAGGAAGAGCATGCAAAGCTTGTAATTGCGTGGCATAGAAAACCAAACAAAAGAGAAAAGCTCCACTCAATACCAAAGCCGATTACTGCATGTTTTTGCATTTACTTGATTTTCGTTTATTTTTATTTTTCAAAAATATTTTTTTTCCTGTATTTTTTTTGGGTTCAATTTCGTTGCCACATAACAAACTTTATATTGGTTTTTGTTGTTGATTTTTCTGTTGCTGTTGCTGTTGTAGTACTTGTTGCTTGTTATTGACGAGCATTTTGCTTGCTTTATTTCGCGCTGTCCCACCAATTTCCGTTGACACAAGCGCAAGGGTCAACAACAGGAGAGTTGTCGGGGAGGCAAGAAATGGTAACAACTTTTTTTCAATGCACACAAAAACTTTTTAGCAAGCGATTTTAATAAAATTCTATTTAGATGCTGCTTTTTGGCTAGCAATTGTGCAGCAAATAGAGACACACATACACCCCTCTCTCTCTCTCTCTCCCTATCTCTCTTTCTCTCTTTACGTATCTTTAGTATTTATACAAGATTTTTTTTTTTTTGCAAAACGTTGCACTAAAATTCTTTGAATTCTGTCTCTCTGTGTATCTGTACGTGTATTAGTGTGTGTGCGTTGATAAATTTGCTAGTAGTAGTAGCCTGCTCTGTGTGGCATTTACCAACACAATTCTATTGAGTCATCAAAATTGCTATTGTTGCACCAGCGTGTGCAAATATTTTGCAGTAACTGTACCTGTATGTGTGTGTGTGTGTGCCTAAATGGGCATGCAAGTGAGCGCGCACATTCACAACAAACTGTCGGGAGAAATTGGGTCAACAAGTCGTAAAAAATTTAAAACTTTGCACAAGAAAAGTTTTCAGCTAAAATTGTTAAAATTTAGTGGTATTTTGTCTTATTAAATTTCGGAGAAACTTTCGGGTTCAATTTTTAGCACTTGTTTGTGCTCCAGAGGCATTTATTAAGTAATCTCAAACGAGCCACAATCATAAAGCCCTTTAATTAGGGTGGACAAAGTGTTAAAGAGGGGAAAGCGGTGAGGTTTGCTTTATGCTGGCATAAACTTTGCGCATTATTCATTATTCTTGAAGCGGAAGTGCGCATTAAATGCAATTAATGCATAATTAAACATTAAGCATTTGCTAATTGCGCCCCAAATTAGCCTTTCAAATGTAAAAAGAAGGTCATTCCAAGCCCGCTAAAACAATAAACCATTGTATTTGTACAAGAGCCAAGACAAACAAAATAATAAGAATAATAATAATGATAATGATAAAAAACCAACATTGTGAGATTTTGCTAAAAACGAAAATTACCATAGCCTATTTTTGAGCTGCCAAGGCGGCAAGAATTTCGCACAATTAATGTGAGTGCTTTAGTATTTTCGAGTGCGTTCCCGAATGCACATTTATATATATATATATATGCATTTTTGTGTATTTTTATTCCTCATATTTCGTTGGAATTTATTATTGCCCAAGCAATTGTTGTGATCATAATGGCAATGCAATTAAAATAATTATATTTAAAATGGAGCATAGCATTGCATTTGAATATCCCGCTTACATAGGGTGGGTCAAATAGGTTGTTCACACTTATTTGTATCAAACCTGAAACTATGACGAATTATTTTTTAATTAAAATAAGAGTAAGAAAATTTCCTTTGGACCTATTTAATTTATAAATCGTGGCAACAATGTGTTTGTGCCCGTAACAGGGCATCCCGCAGTCGTTTGCTTTCGCCTACAACCTTATCAACTGTTCTGTGTTGGTTCTACCATTTTTTTTTTTGGTGCTATTGAAGCTCTGTGCTTGTACATAATTTATGTCTCGACATTGAATTTGTACCTTTGGCCCCAGCTGAATCTTAGCAGAAAAATTGCAGTGTTTCTTAATTGTTTTTGGACCGCTTTTTGTCAATTTAACACAAAAAAACTTTATAGAAATAATGAAGCCATTTAGTATACACCAGCACACAGACACAGACACAGACACACACACACACACAATCACATACTCTCAAACCCATACTAGAAAATCTGGGTCAAAAATTGTTGGCCTTTGTTTGTGAAGCATTTGTTTTAATAAACATTGTGACAGGCAACGACAGACCACGAACAAAAGGACACAGCTCATTCACTGCGGGCGGCGTGGCCAGCTGCTGACTGCAATAAGCCTTCATCAAGTTGCCATGGCAGGAGGAATGCCTTATTAGCTGACAAACTGGCAAACACAGTCAACAACAGGACCACAGGACAACAGGCTGCCAAGCCTGCTTCAAGACCTCTTCTATGGTCGTCACTTGTGTAATTACGGTTAAGGCTGCCAGCGAACAAAGTGATAATGATTTGTATTCATTAAAAAGGTTTATGGCAATTTTGAGTAACATTTACTCTACGGTCAGGCACTGTTCTCGACACGCACTCTGTCTCTCTCTCTTTCTCTGCCCACTCTTTTGGCTACACACTAAAATGGAAACTTAGCTAAAAGGCTGACACTTAGTATTAATGCTAAATAAGCATGGTTTTAAGTACATGTGAGCTTTAAGTTTTCTATTTTATTTGTCAATTTAACTAAACTAACGAGTTGCTCAAGCTATATGCTAATTGCAGATAAAGCTAAGATATTTTCTTAATGACAAGGTTCAATGATAGGTACGAACTAAAAAACTCTATTATATTTTTTTCTTAAAAAATAAAAAAATTAATATATAAGTTTTTTTTTTTTTTGTAAAAGTATGTAGCAGATAGAAGTCGACTGTTCGGATTGGGATATAAAAGGTGAAAGTTCGTTCAACATGCTCAGACTCATGCACATACATAAAAAGAAATGACTGTACGTTGGAAATTTGGTTCTAAGGGTATTCCCTAGTTGATTATACTCAACTGAATTCCGACTTTTGTATGCTCTTATACTGTAGCTAAAGAGTATAATGATTTTGTGCAAAGTGCAACATGGCGCTTCCCACAAAGCTTGCCCAAGCTAATTGCCATTCAAAAACGAGAATAACCATATTTGCCATAGTTCTTGTGTCGGAGTCACATAATTTTGGGTAAAGGTAGCAAGTCGAAGGTAGGCTGTGACACCCCTAAAGGTCTATATCAAAAATTATGTGGCAATACTATTCTGGAATCCTGCGCACCGTTCCTGACATTTAGTGCTGTATCTAGTAAAAAAAATTCAGCAATCGGTTAAACTCAAAACTGATAAAATATGAGCAAAGGATTTTAAATACGCTTCTGCTCGCACCAAAATAAAATTATAACTAACATTCATTAACAGGATCGTAAGCTACCCTGTTAGCAGCGATCATCTACATTTAGTCGTTAGTACCAAAATTTAGTAAGTAAATTTTGCAAATTATAATTTAAGCTAGTTAAAATTACCTTAAAGCCTTTAAATTTGAATAGTAGATTGTTTTAAAAGACAAAGTTTCTTTAAATTTTTGAAAAGAAATGTGAAGGGATTCAACTACAAGAACAATATCTTATAAATATGTTAAAAAAAATTACACATACGAAGAGAACAGGAACTTTGACTACACAAAATTCTGCCAGGCACTAAACAATTATTTTATAATATTTTATAAGCGGCATTGACGATGACTCTGACTGTCGAGAGTAGCTTCAACTGTTCTTCAACATTTGTTTCTAAGTGTGAGACAAATGCAAGTTTCTTAAAGCTCACACAATTCATGTGAAAAAGGAATGTAAGCAATAAAAGCGGGGCAACAACAACAACTATAATAAAAACAATAACAAAGCGGCGCACAACAATAAACAAACTTCAAATAAAAATGAAGCAAAATATAGCAAAGTAGCAGTAGACTATGGTATATAATAAAACGTTCCATGGGCCTTCACATACATTAAATGTAATTCATGCGCACCAAAAGAAAGGCAAAAAAAAATATATAACAAGAATGAAAAAGAGTATAATAATTTATAGCAGCCTAAGAAAAGAAAAACAATTGGAGACTGCCAGCTATGGTTGTGAGCTACAAACAGAGAAAATGTATTTTATTTGATTAAAATAAACACAAATTACAAGTCACGAATTATTTGTTTGTTTTGATTACAAACGCGTCGCTTTTTCTATCCTCTATAACTACATATTATGCGAATACATATGCCTTAAGACAATTCCTATAACCCTCATCATTGTGTATGCCTTTTGTAAAATATACCCTGTTATTTAAGCATTTGAATTGAAATGCTGCAAGCATTTTGTATCCTGTATAGTCAAAATGGGAATGATTTAAGATTTGCTTTTTGACTTAATATATAAGCATCTCCAAACAAATTGTAATATAAAAGGTTTTGAATTGTACAGAGAATATGGTTTTTTTTATAGATCAGATACCATAGATACCCTATTATATACAATTGTTAAAAGTTTTAAATTTTATATATTGTATGTTGATAAAAAACAATTCCGTTTCTTTACATTAACAACATACGTGCACATATGTATGTTCTTTTGTTACAATATATTCCAGTCGGGAAATAACATAATAGAGCTTTCTTGTTATTCTTACTGTATTTTGCCTTGGACAATGGCAATTCTTATCAGATCTTAAACTTTTAAAATTCTAACAAGCAAACATGGGCAAGATATATGCGAGATAGTATGCATACAAACAGTTACATACATATTCGTATGTAGAGCTGAGCTAACTTAAATATTTGCGTAACCTTTTTTATCTAAACGACTTATCTGACTGCGGGCGGTTGCTAACCAGAATATTTAGCTCAATAAGAGTTGGAGGGTTTGGCGGGAAAGGAAACCCTTGAGCGTTAATTTTCATAAAATACCTATTTCGGCATTATTATCTAGAGCTTGGTTGGAAAGTAATTGTAGTATTCAGTGTGTTTGCGTATGCGTGTGTTAAATTTACCTTACAATTAGATTTTTTCTTATCTTGAAAAATATATATATAAATTAGCTGCAGTAAGTAAGGATTTAAAGTTGGCTGCTTTTAAGATTACTTTTTAAAGCATTTGTGCATTAACTTTTAGCTACTTCTTTGAACCAAAGCTCTAGCTTTTTGTGCTTTTGTGACATGCTGTTAGGACATTTAATTACCGCCACTTTTCTCAATGACAATATCAAAGAGTCTAGACATTAAAAACGACAATTTATCTAAAAAGTAATTAAGTGCTCAAGTCGCAAAGACACACGAGCTCGCAGCATACTCAACAGGATGACATTCTGGCAGCATTCTGGGGGACAGCTCGTAGTTCTCTAGTTTAGTTGCTGCTGATTTATTTATGTAATGAAAGGGAAGTGGCGGGAGAGTCGGTGGGGATCTGATGCAGTTAGGCAAAGTGTAGGTTAAAGCCAAGCTTATGGCTGGCAGGCATCATTTCACATATTTGCTTAAGTTTATACACATTTGTTTAGTTTATTTTAAATGCCATTTAATCTCGCCATTCTGTCCCTAACACGCACACACAAACACATACTCAAGCACATAACTGAATAAATTCCCAGATGACATATTTTAATGTCAACTGTCTGTGTGCCAGAATGTGTCGTAATTTCTAATTTCCAATGGGGTTTTCCACTCTATTATCCACTCAATTGTTGTTGTTGCTGTTGTTGTTAGTGTATGAAATTTTAAGCTTCTTGGTTTTGAATTAATGTTGTTTTTGTTTTTCTTTGGTTGCATGCAATTCGATTTGTGTGCATTAAATTTGCTGTTAGCTGCCTTTGGCTATCAAAGATTAAGTTTATTGTTTGCTGAGCCGCAAAAATTGCTGTTAGTCATGCCAATTGCATTTGTCAAATCCATTTCCACATTTTCAAAGAAATCATTTTATTTGATTTTACTCGTAGTGTTTGCCAAATAGTCCTGGAATTTAGCACAGACTTAGAAAATGTTAAAATTTGTAAAATTCCAAGTGTCAAGTGCTTTTGTATATGTGTATAATTTCTGAATGTTGTGAATTCAATTCCGTTTAAGTTAGTTAGTTTGCATTTTAAGGATTTAAATAGGAGACATGCAATAATATTGTTAATGTCAGCTTATCTTCAGAGAAAGCTGACGAGAGCGTAACTAATTTCTGTTGTAACTAAAGCATGAATACTGTTAAGAAAAAATATATTTATTACAAAATAGTGATATAGTTTTAGGGTTAGCTTTTTGTGGGAAGCATTTCTACTTTTTGTATCCTTCAATCTACAGCAATAATGACTAACACAAGTGCCAAGCTGCTTGGCTGCTTTAACGCTTAAATGATCCGTTCTTGTGTTTGCTGTAAACAGGCAAGGATAGCAAAACCGTAGAACGACAAATATTAAAATTGCAGCAAAACGCTAAAACAAAGGCACACTTTGCATTTGCTTACTGCTTGCGGAAGCAATTCATTTATTTAATGTTTCCTGCATTTTATTGTCCTCTGAAGCTGAACGAAATTTACGACAATAGCAACATCAGCGGCAAACGGCCTGGCAAAAAAGTCGCGGAAATGTTAAGTATGTATTCCTAAAAGCCATCTACATACAAAGTCTTCTCCTTTAAAGCATCCTTCATTTAAGGGTGCAACACACAAACAAAACAGTAAACCACCGAAGACTACTAAGACAAAGGACAAACCGCAAAATTCTGTTACGACCCCCAAAACAGAAGGACAACAATGCAGAATGTAGGATGAGAAAGAAGAGGCAGCTTGACAGGAAGATAATCTGGAGTGTCTATAGAAAAATAATTATTATTATGCATAAACGATTTCATCACAAAATATATTAGTAGATGTGTAATTTACTAAGAGTTTTGGGAAAAAAAAACCAACATATTTTTATTTTAACTCTTATACTTTACATTTGTGAGAGTAATTATCAGTTAAGGACAATGGCCGATATGGTGTCTGTTTGTTTGCTTTTTCTCAATAACTTTTTAGCTAGTAATGTTAATACTTATGTAAGACACTGCGTAAATAATGACACACACAAACTTTGCACAACATATTTTTAACATATTAAAACTTATTAACTCAGCTATTTTAAATGCCTACATCTAGGCACATTTTTCTTTTTATTATAACCGCTTAGTATTATTTACTTCACGTCAAAAAGTTAACATCATGTTTATTGATTACTCCTTACTGTTTCCAAAAATACCTTTTACAAATATTCCAGTTTTATAAAAAATGGAATCTGTATGCTATTTGAAAATGCCGGCTGGACATAACCTATTCCAAAAGATGTACACATATAACCATAGAAGTATTTAAGCACTGGAATATTTGTGTGTGCATGCATTTAAAATATTGAAATTAAAACCCATTTAAATCCAGTCCTCGCATTCTACTCTTTCTGTAGACATCTACATACCATACATACATATATGTCCATACTCATACATAAATATTCATATGTATATTAGTTTTTCTATTCCTATGAATTTATATATTTCCTATTCATTGAACTTCATGCTTTTGCATTCGTGCACTACTAATGCCGTCGTTCATAAATTTCTGCAAATATTATTGCACACTCCACAAAGCCAGTTGCTGTGCAGCAGGTATGACCATAGGAATGAAGATGAAAAAAAACGTACACCGTAGCATGGAATTTGTGAAAAAGTAAGAGAAATGCATTTACAGCAACTCGAGACTGTCTTCAATGTGGCCATGCATGTGTGTGAGTGCATTGGTGTCTGTGTGTCAAAGAGATCTTAAGTAGCAAAAGCAAATGCATGCAATAAATGTCGGTGTCAATGGCAACGCCACAACGTACAGGATCAAAAATCATATCGATATTCGAGTGTACAAGCCCTGAATAGCTACTGTCTTGTATAATGAGCCTTGAATTGTGAGAACTGTGCTTTGGTTGCCTTTAAATTCGTCTCTTGCCGATTAAAAGGCGTATTTTGCTAGTGAATATCGTCGCTTTATAAGATCCAAACCATTTTATCTGTGTCACATTTGTGTGTATTAATTAATGTATCTTATTAAGGGTAAAGAAACTGACAAGCAATATTAATATCAACTGTGAGTAGGCTCCATGGGATTATTATGACTTTTAACTAACTGCTGACTTATAAGACAAGGAAGCCATGGAAACTTAAGTCTGTTGCACAATGGCCACTTGAGCACGAGCCTGCTGAAGTGCAAACTGGCTAACCAACTGCACACACACGCACACACACACCTGAGGTATTAACACACTTAGTCGACGGCGTGATTGTTGTGTATGTGTGCTTGTGTGCTTATGCGGTCGAAAAGCTAGACAGCTGAGTTTTGGGGGGCCTAGAGGTGCTTAAGTGCTTATTAACTTCGGCACACTTGAATGCGCAATTATGAAATCGTCAATTTAAACCAGATACGCACATTAACCAAAATACTGGCCTTGAGACAAAGTGGAGCTTCGCATAAACACGGTCAAAACCCTTTTCAAGTAATGCGGCCCCTAAGCACTGTGAGACTTTTGAATACCCTCAAATGCTGCTGCTTTGTTGAGGCTGAGAAAACTGGAGCATGCGTGTGAAACGGCATACGCTGCGTATGGGTAATAACTCTAAACAAGCGTTAAATTAATATCACTTGAGGCAATACAACCTCGAATAGCACTTATCAACCTGCACAACAATCCCCCACACCTTTATTCACCTCGCTTTGTGCACATATCTTGTTGTAATTTTTTCTCCGTCTCCATATTTCTGAAAGGTTTAATTTGTTCCACCATATATGACATTTCTTAGCCTGATTTAGCTTGTCTGTGTATACAATAGTGTGTGATTTTGTTAGCTCTGTATGAATACACGTTTTTATTTAATGGCATTGCTTATAATAGTTAAAAGAACACTTGCTTAAGCAAGAACTGTAATTATATTCCTAACTGTTGTTAAATGGATGGGGCTATAGGAATATAGTAAATGGTGGTATGCCAAAAAGAAAAAAAGGAAGCTTAAACCTTGCAATAATGATACAATTGAAAAACATAATACATTTCGATTGTGTTGACATATGTTAGCTTGTAACTTGAAGAAGGATTCGGCAATTGGTAACTAAAATTTGAGAGCTTTAAAAGAACTGAACGGATCTTATAACTTTGACGGCCTAAATGGCATGTCAACAACTATTAATCCACCTTATTTGACAATTCTAATGCATGTCAGTAAAACAGGTTCATGCATCGATGGTTGCTTAACAGAGGACATTTTTTACTATTGGGCCTTTAAATTATATTTTACGTACTCTTGCAGATAAAAAAGTAAATTAAGAAAATATATAAAATGAAACTCATCTCGAATTTATGTGGGACAACGAGCGTTTAAAGTTTCTGGCTTTTCAATTAAAACGACAAGTGGAATTGAGTTCGATCTATTTGCCATTGTGAATGACGCTTTGTTAATTAATGCGCCACAAGGATGCAAAATGCGTGGAAACAGGTAACGGAAACAGTCACACAGTTGGGTCGACTCGAGTAAAATCGTGTCGAGCCACTGCTTGCCACAAGTCAAACAAAGCAAAGTAAATGAATTGATTTTAAATAAAATAGTAATTCAATGCCAGCGCCTGCAATGCAAATAAGATGAAATGACTGACTCATTTGTGGGCAAATCGAGAGGCCAAGTTGAAGTATACGCGAATGAGTAATATTATGGGTTTATGTACTTACCACACCATCGCCAATGTGATGCACGGTGCAAGGCACATGGGCTGTTGCGCCAATTTGTGTCGTCACCACCGTAGAGTTCTCGGTGCCGAAGTACATGGGCGTGCCGAACACATTATCTGCACCATCGATGCCGTGCGTTGCTTCCAGAAGATTCTCGACAGGCACGCCTCGCTGCACAGGTATGGGATATGGCCCAGCCGTATCTTTGGCCTGGATTCGTGAGTGTTGCTGCTGTTGGTGATGTTCGAGTTGGTGGTGTGGCGGTTGCGGCAGGGGCTTGTCATCGATCAAGTCGTTGGAATCAAAGCTCTTTATGCTGCTGCCTGAAGCAGCGGTGGAGGAGACTGAGGAGGAGGAGGAGGAGGACAATGAGGAACTGCGTTGTTGCTTTGACGCTGTCAGTGCGGCCGCCGATGCGGCGGCAAAGCTCGAGCCGTGCACTGGCGACATAATTAAATTTTGATTTATATGCCATTGTAATCCCTCACTTGGGCTGCCCGCTGTTGGTGGCCTCATTGTTGTTATTGCCGCTGGCTCTGCCCCTGAATTCGTCCTCGCTTCCGCCTGTGCTGCCACATACCCTGTTGAGTTAAATAAAGGGAACAGTGAACAGTGAACAGTGAGCAGCGTTTTAAAATGTGTTAATATATGCGCTTTGTTGGTTATCTGTGTCGTTGAATAAACAAGAACAGCATGAAGTCAATTAATTTAAATGCATCTAAGCGTTTTGCGTATACGCAATATCATTAATTGAGATTGTTGTTGGCAGTATGTGGGCCTAAAGACAAACCACCTCGTTCCTTCCTCAATTTGCATAAAACGCCACAGCTAATCAAGGTGCCTTAGTAAGAAGGATATTTTGTGGCGTTAAACGTGATACCAACTTAAACAAAATCTGCGCATAATTTTTATGAAATTTGCTGTTCGCACAAGGAAAACAATAACGAAAACAACAACAACTCCATTTCTGGCGTTGTCATACGGTATGTAAATATCTTCTTGTTTATTACACATATTTTTCTCTGACAATTGTTGACACACGTGCTCCGAAAATACACAAACAAGCAAATCATAAAAAAATATTACAAATTACAGGCTGAAGGCAAAACTCATTTGAGTTAAAATAAAATTGTGAGGTCTTGTTCAAATTGTGTTGAGGTAAAAATCAAATACTGCTTACTTAATTTTAAATATGTTCTCTTTAAGTCTTGGGAAATGTTAAGAAATCATTCTGTACAATTTATAATTATATTTTTATTAAATAAATAAAATTATTCACGTATGAAACATATAAAACAACTTGAAAAAAATTAAAATTTCGTGGGAAGAGATTCTGAAAAGTCTTTGATTGGACACATTTAAAATCAATAATACTTATTCACCCAATTCTACCAGTTAAAAGGGAAAGCAAATTTGCACGAACTCAAAAAAAGTGAGTCTTACTTATATGTTTAAATTAAGTGTATATAAGGAGAGAAAACGAGAAAGGGTAAGAGAGTTAAGTTTAGTTTAGTTTAGTGGTTATTTGTACAAAATATTTGTTTAAGCATTTAGAGAAGAAGTCCTTAAAGGCTTAATATCATGTTTGGTTTGCAACCGCATAACACGTTTCAGCATCGGTAAAACTAATTTTCAGTTTGTAATTTGCGTAAGCCAAAAAAATATTTTACATTTAAATATAATTGCATTTGGCAAAGCAAATTCAGTTTTGTGTTTTGCCCTTGATTGGTATTTACTGTACGGCAATTAGGCCAACATGTCAAAATTTGAATCTCAATTGCTTTACATTAATTGGTCACGCATCAGATGTCTGCTCTTTAGCCGCAAAGCTCTCCATAAAACTTGATAGGTTTTCATTTTAGTTATCCTTAGAGAACAAATATTTGCACATTCTGTGTGTGCTTACGATGACAACTGTTGATAGAGTTTTAATTTCGTTTAGGGACTAATGTAAAATAAATTAGTCAAAAGCTAGACTCCCACAATCATATTTTCGGTTGGGTTTTTTTGAATATACTCTCATTCATTTAATAAACACTTTGCTCTTATGAGTTTGCCTTGACATTTTTAAATAAACCATATGTGAGTAAAGCTGGTAGCACACTATTAAGACTGCATTTCGAATATTGATTAAAATTTATGAACAGACAGTTGATGGGATTTTGCTTTATAAATTAATTACTAAAAACAACTAAATATTAACAAATTTCTATGAAAACTGTAGTTTTAGTTATTTAAGCTAATAACCAAACAAACATAGTTTGAAATTTTGTTGTTTTTACCCCCTTGCAGAGATAATAATATTTGCATTGTTAAAAAGTTGACATCGTTATGTTAAGAGCAAGACCTTAATACGCCTGCACATCTCGTGTAAGCATGTATGAATGTACAATAAATTGTCAATAATATGTTATACTTTAAATTGGTATGCATTACAATGGAGCTGCAGCTGAAGCTGATGTTGATACAATTGTCAGCACTGCATCAATTGTCAATCTATATGTTCGCAGAATACACAGCAATTTGCAGTCGGATTGCAGACATTTTCAATTCAGATGCGAAGCCACAAATATATTGCATTTGTGGTTATCTGCATTGTTGTGGCGCGACCATTGCCCCCATGCTTGGCCAAAAGGAACAGCAGCAGCAGCACTATGTGTATTCAAGCATGCACAAATACACACAAACAAATACAGAAACAAATAGCCAGCTGGTGTGTGAGCACACCATTGTTCCTATGCCATGGTTATGGGCAACGGCTATGGTCCCAGCAAGGACTTGGCCAAAGAGCATAATGCGCCATCATCGTGGCATTTTTGTCACGTTCGCACGTGTCTGCTTACTGAGTTTCGGCTAAAAACGCTTTTTGGTTTCCTAGTTGGTAGTTGTCATTTTCTCCTTTGCATCTTTGCAGTTCGCTTAGTTTCACACAGACAAAACTGACTTAAAGAATTTCGTAATGTTGTTTCGTATTGTGTTGCAGTATTTGCAAATTCTTTTGAAATCATACACCGTCTTTACACCATTACAGTATTATTGTCGACAGAGCTAATATAATATGGAAGTAGCCGAATCTTAGAGCATACATATAGTTCAAGTATTTTCCTTATATAGCAAAACTATACTGATAAAATTTATTGTACGTAGCTAAAATAATATTTAACTTTTTTTTAGTATTTAATATACAAATAAGGTTTTGAATAATATCTTAATTAGTTCAACAACAATAATCATTCTACCATTTTATTTAAATAGCGAACGCTTTTTGATAACAGTAATAGGTTTTACCGTTTTGCTGTTTCTTTGGTCATGTTAGGGTATATTAATCATTGGTATTAAGAAAATAAGAAACTTGCTATGTTTGACTTTGTAATTGAATTTTACCCAACGAGCAGCAGATGCCGCTACTCTTGATGATGATGATGCTGCTGTGGTTCGATGTGGTTCATAGTTCCGGATTTACAAGCACACTGCGCATTGTCAACTCAGTGAGGTGCAAGACAAACACAGAAGACAGCAAAAACCAAACAAACATTCTGCGCCAAGAAAATAAAAAATACAATTTGCATTTTCCGCAACACATGCCAGCTGCACATATGTGTATGTGATTATTACCGCTGCAGCTTGCGCTAAACTTTACAAATGCAAAGTGTTATTCGTGCGTGCGTTTCTTTCGAAACATTTTAATCAAAAGTTTGTTGTATTGTCTGCGAACAGCAGTGATTTGTCGTGATGTGCAAGTTGCACTTCCTTTAAGTCTGGTATTTATTCAGCTTGGCCACTTTAACAATGCTTAAATAATTTACTTATAATTATATTTAATCCATACAAATCTCTATTTTATTAAGCTGTAATGCAAATCAAATTGTAAATGTGATAAATTTAATTGTAACTATGCTGTTGAAGACAAGCTAATTCCATTGTCGCATATATAATATTCTTTTTTTTTCGTTAAGCAAAACTAAAAATGTATAATTTTTCAATTACATTAATTAAAGTTTATGTGGTTGATGAAATATCGAATAAAATTGGAAATTATTATTTTAATATACTTTGTTGAATTATTCTTTTTTGTGTAAAATGTATATTTATTAACAAGTTCTCTAGGGATTACGAACATTTTTAAAAACTAAGACAGAATATTTCATACAGTGGTTGAGTGACCAAGTCAAAATACACATAAAAAGGCAATACAGCATATATATTTTTCACCTAAACAAAATAATATTATTTCAATATATTTATAAAGCGGAAATGGCATCAAAAGCAAAGCGAAAACCGCGCTCACCGTACCAAACCCCATGTCATCCTCCCATAGCTGAGTTGCACACATAATTTATTTGTCTCTGTTAACTAAATTTGCGGCTTGGATGTAATTTAAAATAGGGCACGAAACAATTGACACAAATAATTTCGGTGCAACGAATTTGTTACAATGGCTCCCACAAGTTACTCAGTTCAACTGCAAATTGAAAAGTTTTAATTAAATGCTTGAAATTTATCAATTAGTCGTGCGCTGAATATACAAATACTAATACTACGTCTAAATGTATATCAAATCGAAATAAACCGAACCGAACCATATTGCCGCCATTCCACTGTTGCTTTCGGTTGTCCCACGCGGGCATTTGGTTGGAACAACAACAAACAGCAAATTTTGAAAATTTTGGCTCCAAGCGAAATGAACATTCGCTGGTTTTTGGCCCGGAAATACTTGACGGCTGCTGCCAAGTTTTTGAGCTTGTAAAGAACATGAAAAGTTCCATGAAAACAGCCAAAGAAGTTTTGCTCGGAACAAAGTCACGTTTTTGTTGTTGTTGCTGTTGTATGTTTTTATTGCAAATATTGTTGAAGTAGAAATGTTTGCATTTGACACTTGACGGTAATTTTGTGTAAATGCGTCAACTGGCCTCTGGCCATGAACTGCGCCAAACAGCAGCAAACAACTTCAATGTAGCAACATTTAATTAAGGCACGCCCACGCCCACATACACACACACACACAGAAAACCACCCACACACGCGTACAAACAAAATGGCCGCCAAAGCGTTTAACTTTGCGACTGTCATAATTTTTATTAAACGTTAACATTAACAACCAACAGTCAAGATCAGTGAACAAAAATGGCAACAGCTTCAGCTCTAACTAGAGCAGCTCTGGCAAAAGTGTCAGTGTAAAATCAGATATGCGCTTGCAACTAGCTATTCGCCATTTATTTAACAATAAAGCGTCACCGAGCTGCGTTCTTAAGAATCATTAATGGTTGCCCCAACTTCAGCATTCTGCCAAAAATGAAGGCGGGAAAACTAACAGCTGGCAGGCAGCTCTTACTGCTAGAGAGCCACTAACTGCTTTCGTGGAGGCGCTCATAAAAAGGCATTAAGACTAAAGTAAAGTGCCTATTTAAGTTGAGTCATAAAATTGGCTTTCTATCTGGGCAAATGGCAGTTTCTTTGGCAAAGAAAAACGAAGCAAACGCACAGGCGCCAATTCTAAGCAGATGTAAAGAACAAGATAAAAATAAATACAAGATACTAGTCGAAGTACTCTGCACCAATAAGTAGGCCTAGACCCGATTCAAGTAATTTTATTTATTTTATTTGAATGCGTGTCTAAGTGCTCAACTTTGAGCATTGCATACACAATATTGCAAATGTGCTAGAAAAGTCCGAGAAAATGGGCAACTGCTATTCGGAGGAAATTTTCAACTTGCTTTGTACAATTTAGCAGTTTAGAATTGCTTGGAATTGCTTGGCCAGCAAAAATATGTTCACAGTTTTAGGTGGGTGGACAGAGGAAGCGGATGGTGGAGGCCAGAAAACTTATGCAAGGCTTAACCAAGTTTTTGGGGGCTAATTAGCTGCACTTCTAAGGCATCCACGAATTTAATTAATACCATGAAAATGCAGTGATTTTATATTCATGTAGGCATTATAAATAAAGTTTTGCATAACCTTAGAATTTATTTATGTGTGTATTAAAAACTACATTTATATATAGTGTACTCTATTTGGATGCTTCCGACTTAAATAAACTTATCAAATTGCTTTTGAGAATTGATCACTCAAATTCTATTTTTGTAACTTGTGGTGTTTTATGAGGAATCAGTATCAAGATTTTAATGCTATTTCATCAAATGAGGCATCAACAATTTTCCCTTTTTGTCAATAAATGACGCCTTTGCGATAGGCATTGCTTGATGGGACGACATTGTGGGAGTCTTTTTCATATTTACAGAAATGCTTATTTACAAATACTAAAAAAGCAATCGGCAGATGAAACAGCTTGACTCATATTATTACTTTTACTTGTATATTTGTGTGTTTCTTTCTCTTAAATATGTATGTATTTATCCCAATAAATTGAAAAGAAAACTTAAAAACGTTAATAAAATTTTGAATATAAAAATCGAACACATCGTATTATTATATTGGACAGTCGTTGGCTTTTAGTAGGATTTAAACTGCTGCTTCGTATAAGCTTTAGTGCATGAGCAATATTAACGTTGATTCAAAAATGCCAAATCCATTTTGAAATGTGATGCTATTAAATGTTTTTATATAAATTGCTGCTACGCAATAAACTCTTGCCATTTATATACCAATATTCAGTGTTGAAAGCCAAGAGAAAAAATCTCAAAAAGTATGCGCAACATTAATAAATTAAGCGAAACGAAATAAATAAGGTACAAATATGCTACAGCGAGTTGTTATATACATATCTGTAAAGCCGATGAGCTGTGTATGTGTTTGTGTGTGTGTGTATGAAATCAAACGGAAAAGTAGGCAAAAGAGGAAAGAAAATATAAAAGAGCATAAGTTAAGTGCGTCATGTGGCATGTGGCATGAGTATATTTCTGTGTGCGTGGGCATGTGAATCATGCCAGACTGTGACTCAGGCTGGGTTTTGCGTTTGCGTTAGAGCCGTGCCGAGCCTAATGAAGATTTATACTTTGAATAGCTCAAACAAAAACACACAAACAATCGCACACAAACTTACATATTGCAATCGGATTTTGGGGGCAAATTGCAAGCACGTGCAAATTAGAATACGATTACACAAACAGACGACCAAATACAGAGACTGTATGCTTGACTAAGCAGTTTGAATGGCTAACCTCAGGGACCAGAAAAGGGCAACGACGCCTACAACTTCAATAAATGTTTAGTATCTGTGAGTCTGAAAGGAAGAAGGAAGAAAAAAAACTCTAGTGGAGATCCGGCCAATCCCACAGTACATAAAATTAAATTGTCAACTTCCGAAATGCGTCGCATAAACACACACACACACACACACACACACACACACACACACACAAACAAACACAAACTGAGAATGAAAGACAGAGACAAAACAGTCAGATGCAGACGCAAGCGAAGAGAAGCAAAGGGAAGCATTCATCAACATTGACCAAAGTGGCCCTAGCAGCATCAAAGTGAAAATATTATTAAAAGCTAAATACAGCAAAAACAACGCAAAAAAAATCATAATAAAATATACAACAACAGGGGAGAAAGCGCCCCATACACCAGCAAATGGAACCTTCATCTTTATTTTGTCCAGTCTACTTAATTCCCAACTAGGTCCAGACACACTTGGCACACAGGCGGCGACTTAACGTCGCGTCGCAGTCGATATAAGTGGAATGTGCTGTGCCGGATGTGGGAAATTTGGCGGCTCTTCTTTTGGGACTCGGACGTAATCAAAGTCAAACAAATTTTTTTTTTTTTTTTTTTTGGACAATTTATTTGCAAATTCATTTGTACACACTCTTACAACAACAGTAAAAGTTCGCACATCTAAGCAAAAGCTTTCTATTTTAAGAACCAGGCATTTTCTTTAGCTAAGCTTCACAATATTAATGGTAATTAAAATATCTTTTGCTTTAAAGTGCGTTAACTTAATATAAGTTAAAAAAAAATCAAATATCTAATATTTATTTATAGAGTATTATTAAATCGTTGCACAGCTAAAATTCCTTTTTAAATGCTCAGTCCAGTTTGAAGAGTCTAGGCTTAATGACTTTGACACAAATACAACACGAAAGTTAAGGATACGTTAACTTTGAGAAAGGTTTTGCTCTTAAATGGAAATAAAAAAAATATTCAAATTAATATGTTTACTAATAAATTGACTGACGGATTTCCTTACTCGAAAAATTTTGCTAATGGCATAGTCAAGAAAGCTGTCATTGTGTTATAATTATCATAGAGTATGAAGACTCTACCATTGCCCAGTTATAAATTCACAGTTTATACCTTGCTTAAGCTATATGTCCTTGACGTCTCCTGTTTAAGTTCAATTTATTTGCGGCCGAAAGGACAGCTAAAAGAATGGCATTGATCGATTCCCATTCCGTTGGCCATATTCCATTTCCCCAATTTTCATTTCCATTCGCAATTCGCATTTGAAATGTTCAACGTTGAATGTTGAGATTGGATAAATCTCGCCATGGCCTTTGTGTATGTGTGTTGTTGCTCCTTAACATTTTCATGCGGCAATGCGAACTGTCACATTTTGAATTGGGGCTGGCAATAGGGGGAAGAGCGGAAGGTAGGCGAGGGAAAGAATCAGACTGACTGTGGACTGTGTTGGCCTTCATCCGTTTTATGCCGTTGACATTTCCACACTAAGCCCAAATGGCAAATGGCTTTGTCAGGACTCGAATGTCCGACCAGTTTGTCTGAGAGTAGAGAATTTTAAAAATTTCTACATGATTTACTGTTGAAGATAAAAACTAAACGCACAATATACAATATACAAATAAAATTGTGGCTTAGAATTTCAGAAATATTTTTTTTCTTTTTATATTTTTGTGTATATTTATTGTGTGGTTTTTGACTGCCTTTTGCAACCGGCAGGAAAACTTTTCTTTTCACTGTGCTGACCATGCAATTAGTCAGTGGGTGGTTGAGTTGGGTGTATTTTGTGTTTATTAGATTTGAATGCCAGTGCGGGGGCAACCGCAGCTGGAGTTCAGTGAAGGTGTTGTTTGGCTCAGCTGAGTTATTTAACAACCGCAGTTGTTTGGTTTCAATCACAGATTGAATATTTAAAGCCACCACATTTAAGAATAATAGATTAGAGAATAGATCAAAATTCATAAACTTAATTCTACATTTAAATTTGGCACTCATTATTACAACTTTTATTTAGCTAGTAGAAATGATAGATCGAATTTGTATTTATTTTTCTTTGCCTGATTTTCATTTCAATCTTATCCTATCCTTGTTGTTGAGGCTAACACCTGGTTGCGTACTTGGCAGCTTGCATCGTGCAACAAGAAACTGTTGCAGATGTATTGGCAACTTTTAGCACGTGCAGCACTGCGTATACGTAATTTAAGTCAGTCATCATTTTAAAAGTTTTGTACACGCAACAACTGTATCGCGTCCTGTTTTTAGTCTACCTTAGTTTGTTTGTGGTTTTGCTTCTTTACTAGTTGGTATCTTTAATATTGCAGCAAAACATACAACCTCCTAGCTGGGTTAGGAGCACTTTGCACGAATTCCGGCTATTAAATTATTTCGGTTTCTCCTTTTTCCATTTTTCCCTTTCGTTGAGCAACAAACAAGTGCAATGATTGAGCCGTGTGTATGGGGGCAGAGTTTAAGTTTGTTACACTTGCTATCGCTGTGCCTTCGTGACTGGGCAACATTTGTGTCGGCACCTCAACACAAGACTAACTAAGCCATGTACATAAAACTGATTGAGCCTGTTTCCGTTGCACTAATCAATTTACCGTATGCGCAACTTCTTTGCATGCCTATTAAAAGTTGTGTTTGCTGTGCTACATATTTGGTTAGTCGCCTGTGGTCAGTCTGCAATGTACACCTGCCAAGTTGCAGAGGGAGTGAAAGAGAGAGAGAGAGAGTAAGAGCAAGTGAAAAACTCATCAGTAAGTGCGCCAGTGGCGCTTTCTGATTTGCATACCAAAAGCAAAAATTTCCATTGAGCAAATATTCGCAGCTCACTATTTGAATTTTGCACAGCTAAGGCGCAGATGGACTTTTAAGGGGTGAGGTGTACGTACAAACATATAAACAACTACAATGGCTGGCAGGTGATTTCATTTCAGTTGGATTGTTATGGCATGTTGCATGCATTGGCTGATTGAAGAGCACGAAAGATTGTTAATTTTCGTTAGATACATTAATTTGAAGCAAAGTATTTATTGTTATTACCTAATTGGCTGGGCAGTCAGAAATTTATTGATTTGCCCGTTGGCATTCATTATGAATTATGATAATTAAGCCACAAAATGCCTAATGAAGGCCTGTCACAAAATGCTAAAAAGAAAATTAATACGCCTCAACAGACACACACACACACACACATGCACAAAACAAAACAATTTTCGATCAATAAATCTGCTTATTCGACAGATTCAACAAATCATTCGCAAGTAATATCTCTGTTTCGAAAAATAACAGACTGCGAGCCTAATAGCTTATCACCCTTTCCCACCTCATAGCAACATGCATGAGCGGGAAAAATAAGCAAATGGTTAGCCTGTTTGACATTAACCTAGCTTAACAGAAAAGTTGTTCACTTTTGAGCTGTAAAGTGAAACGTGCATATTCCAACTGCATTGAAAATTAAATTCAAGCTTCAAATACACTTTGCCTGCAATTCCGCTTAAGTGGCAAGTTCCATACCCACCATTCCCCCATCCACCTATTCAACCACCAAAGATCCACACACAGGGATTTTTGTGTACATAACGCAAATTCATGAAAGGCATGCCGGATAGCAAAAGGCAGATAAAGTAGACATCTAAACATTATGTTTGCTATACCCATTACTTAGCAAAAAGCCAATTGGGTATGATTAATGTAAGGTTGGTTAAATTTATTTATTGAAAATTGATTTGTGTTGTAAAGGCAGAGTACAAACTATTACTTTACACCTAGATTATATGTATATGTTATATGTAAACCTCAAACTGCTGTGACACTACAGAGTATTTGGAAGTCGTGCATATTTTTATTTTAAAGTAATTTAACCATTTGTTTCCTGTTTGCAGCATGCGGACAAATCTGCGACCAAGGCAGGAAATATTCAATCTATGCGGCAAGCGCATGTATAGAAAACAAAAATACTGTGAGAAAGAGTCTCACACACACACACACACGTGTTTGTGTTGAGACATCAGTTACCTCATTGTTAAAGCAAAGTCAAGTGAATAAATGCAAATGAACGGCACCGTTAAAGTACTCAGAGGAGCTGACTAACCTCGTCTTTTGCCATGCGGTTGCTCTTCGCCTGTTTGTCTTTTGTGGTAGTTGCCTCGCGACTCTCCATTACCCACCCCTCGCACCTCACCTTAGGAAAGCAGATACAATACATGCTCGCTTACAGTATCTAATGGCAAAATTTGTTGTCGCAGTCGCAATGGCAGGCTCTCAAAATCTTTACCAGTCTGTGCTGTCATCATCATATTCTTCTTCAGGGCGCTGTCTACTCTTGTATTTTTTTTCTGTATTTTTTTTTTCGCTTTGTCAAGTTGTGTTTTTCTTTTTTTCGCTCTGCTCCCCATGTAGTACCACCGACCCTTTTGGCTTTTGTTGACAGTATCATTAGGCATTGCTTTTGCCCTTGCTGATTCTGTTGCTACTGGCACTGGTGCTGTGTAAAGCGTTATCATTTTGTTGTCCTTGAGTAGTGATTCGAGTCTTTTGTGAGCGGAGCGCGAGTAAAATCGCGTAAATTTCTGGTCACCCCCAATCCCACGGACAAGCTGAGTAGCAGAAAATAAAGAAATTCGCTGACTGTTGTTCTACTTATTATGTTTTTAACATTTTTGTTCCTTGTTTTTATACACTGCGTAGATAACAAGTGTAAAAGGCACAAAGAGATATATTCGACATGATAATTCTCAAAGATCTAGCGACTAGCAAGTTGGCAATCGTTAATAGGAATTTAATCAAGCTAACTTATAGTAAAAAGCCCACAGATTTTACGTATGAATTAATTATGTAAAATAAATATTTAATCAAATAGGCTTGCCCGCACTTTAAGTCTCTAAGACACATACTCAGGTTTCCTATTGTAACCTCATTAATACTTTCGACTCCCGACACAATTACCTTAACTTTTTCCATAAGGGTTTTTGATAGTCTCTAGTTGGTTTGTTGGTTTTAAAAGGCCCTTAAAACTTACTAACAAAGTATTTGTCAACCTAGCAATCTCGACAAAAGCACTTTAACTTATTTTCTTCTCCGCTTTATTTTTATTTACTTAGTTGGCAGCCATCTAACTTTATTTATTTAATTACATATATATAACTTATAGTTTCTTTTTTTATTTGGTAAAATTTAACTAACCACTTTGTCCCCGTTTTACTTTCTGTGGAAACAGCAAAAGTCGCCGGCGGCTTTGCCAATAATTTTGAGAGCAATTTTCATAAATTAGCTTGTCGCACACTCAGCTTCTTTTTACTTTTACACCCCATCGCTGCTACCCGCCAACAATCCTCCAACTGCCAACTACTTCAATAGTAATCCAAATTGTTATGCAAGGTCTTATACGCATCTACACACACACAGGCATACCAACAAGCACATTCAAATATTTCAACCGCCCCCAGGCGACTACCCTGAGCTGAATTTGCTTTTTAGTTATTGTATGTGTGCGTATGTGTGTGTGTGTGGGCGGTGGGATAGCAATTGGGATATTTTAGAGTGTCGCCTTCACAGCTAAATTTACTGCGCTTTAAACATTAATTTATGTACAGCGCCTAAATGTGCAGCCAAATGGGCTAAAGTTAAAGCGCGCCTGCCAGCGAAAGTGTAAATTATCAACGGTAATTAAGTAAAGCCCACACATGTATGTGTCTCTGTGTGTGTGTGTGTGTGTGTGTGTGTGTGTGTGTGTGTGTGTGTGTGTGTGTGTGTGTGTGTGTGTGTGTGTGTGTGTGTTAGCCATTAAGCTGTAGGTTTCGCGTTTGCCTATAAATTTGAGATTTAATTCAAAAGACAAGCTCATAAACCGCAGCATCC
Organism: Scaptomyza caliginosa; assembly: GCA_035044725.1. NCBI lineage: Eukaryota > Metazoa > Arthropoda > Insecta > Diptera > Drosophilidae > Scaptomyza > Scaptomyza caliginosa. The sequence goes on along the minus strand of JAWNNR010000004.1, from coordinate 1,549,863 downwards.
AAAATGTTTCCGCAGACCAAGCAAACTTGCGGCGATAAATGTGAAAAAATTAAACAAGGGAAAACAGTTAATAAAAACAAAAAATGTTGAGCACAAAATACCGCAATTAGTCGATTAACTAAATATTAACTCAGATATTTTTAAGCCGTTTATTGAATAAATAAATATTTATTTAATTAAAATAAAAATTATGCTTTTTGTTGAATATTTTCTTGTAAATATAAACATATATGAACACAATATTTGCATTTTTTTTTTTTAAACACTTCGATTCATATCTACTTAAGCGATAATGTTTACTTTTTTATGTACAATTTTAATTTTATTTTATTTCTTTATTTTTTACTGTCATTGAGAAAATTAAGTATTTTATAAAGCAAATTAATAATAAAATATCGGTAAAAGAACCCAATAAGAAAACGTGAATCAAATTACCAAATATATGATCGTTACCAGCATATAACTGATGCCTGTAAATAATTTTCTGTTGAGTAACACAAGGAAAAAGAGTTTGGAAAGGATCAAAAAAACTAAAAGTTGTTATTTAGGGCTATTCGATTAGAGAAACATTGTGGCATGTTTTGAACATTTTGCGTTATATTCGAAATGTAAGTAGCATCATTAATGCAACACCCTTTCATGTTGGTTCCAAAGAAGAACATTCATAAATGAGAAAACCAATGAGAAATCTCATCTCTACGGCTCTGTAGAATCTAAACGACATGGTTTAATGAAAACTGAGTTCGCTTTTGAGTTCAAGGTTGTAAATCGCAATGATGTTTGTATATATGCTGTTCGGTATGCTGCTCGCGAATTATTTACTACCATTGTAACCTTGAAACTAAGCCAGCATGTCCAGAGCGCAGCTTGAACCCCATGATGTATGCCTTGCCTTGTGCCCCGTGTTACCGTTATAGCTACCCAGAATGTTGGTAGAAAATTAATTACCGCATCATGGCGCAAAAATGGCCGCCGTTGCCGAGTTCGCTAATGCCTCAAAAGTCATGTCTAACTTTTGTGCTCTGCCAACTAAAAAGTTTCTAATTACGACCGTGAAACCGGCTGGCGGTTTTTTATTCACTTATCTGCTAGCTGTTGGGTGGTAACTACTGGGTAACGGAATTGAGAAAGAGAAATGGGTGCTGCCTGGTGTCGCTTATCGTTTGGTGTTTAAGTTTTTAATATAAAGGGGCTTGTGCTTGTGCTTGTGTGTTGGCATTGCCGTAGCTGTAGCCGTTGCCGTAGATATGGATGGGATGTAGCTGACAGAATGGAAGCCATGTAAATTGTAATTACACTTAAAACCATAATCCGGCTTTATGCGAAAAGCGCAAGCTCCTTTTGATATGAGACGTAGCTGTAACGTTTCGTTACGTTGTGTTCCATTTCGACGCATTAAGGTACTTCTTAGCGGGGAGCTTTTGGCCAAAAAAGCAAACAAGACAGCCGTAAATAACTGTGAGTTTTAGTTACTTAATTTTCCAAAGAAACATATACGTAAGAAGCATGTGTCTAAATTACCATGTCGAATGTAAAATATTCCAGAAAGTTGTTATTAAATGATTGTCGTTGTATTTAACGCCAACTCCTTGCCAATTATACATCTAAGAACAAGTCGAATTTCTCGAATACATTTGCCAAAGTTTTTGGCAAGTATATTAGCCAAGCCAGAAATAAAACTTTAAACAAAAACGCAATGAAGTAAAGTTTATAAGTTTGACAACTCAAAACCTAGAGTTTACATCAACGAAAAGTTTGATGATGCTGTGAGGCATTTTATTTCATTTGCATGCCGACGCTGTCGTCTGTCTGTTTGTTAAAAAGAAAAGGCGTAGAACATATATATTTGCCAAAATAGAGACAAAGTGCGAATGAGAGAATGAAAGAGATAGCGAACGAGAGCGTTTGTAAGTTGCAACATTATTTCAATTTTGTAGATTTGTAACTACATGCAATACTTTATCTCGATGACTTCTGGCTAAGGAAGCTACTGCTACAGCTACTGCTGAAAGTATACGACGCCATTTGGCATTTAGCTTTGCATTTTGGCGTCAATGTGCTCGTTGGCATTTAAAACGCAGACAGCTTGCTCCAGTTGCTACAGCGCGCAATTACTTAGAAACAAACACACACACATACACACACAAACCAAACAAACCCGAATATATATAAAACACATGCATGTGTGTGTTGGCGAACAGAAAAAAAAGCCAAGGAAAAAAAAGGGCAAAACCCGAAAGTTTTCTCTTGAAATTCAAGCAATTGCTTTTGAAAAGTTTCAATTTCGTTGCTGCGAGTTGTGAGCTGCGAGTTTCGAGATGCGAGAGCTGCCGAGACAAATGATAGGCAAATTCTCTGCTTCTTCTTATGCCACTCCCGCTTATGTTTTCCTTTTTTTTTGGCACTGCTGACAAGTCTTGTAATGAAATTGTGTCAGCGGGATTTTGTTTCAGTTCTTTTCACTCTTTTTTTTGTGTGGAACTTATTAAGAGCTATCAGAAAACAGAGTGTGAAGAGTAACGTGAAACACACAAATGAAATCAAGCGCGCCAAAAATTCAGATATATTAATGACATAAATTAAGTCCGTTTCGAGAAAACCGTAGCCCAAGAGAAAAATCAATCTTACCTTAAGGGAGTTTCTACGATTAAAGGGTATAAAATAAGAAGCTGGTGGACGACACATCTGCAACAGCCACTTGTGAAAGTTGTCCGCAAAGCAGGTCGTTAGCAGAAGGGTCGTCCAACTATGCACGTCATCAACAGAATCAACATCATCATCACCCAATAACGATGATGCGGCTAAAAGTTTAAGCCGAAAAATAGAAGCAAAGAAAAAGTAAAAGTAGGAGAAGAAAAAAATATCAGAAAATCATTTGCATATACGCTAAGCAGTCAAAGTTGAAGTGGCTGTCAGAACTCAGGTAAGTTGATTTTTTGCTTGTCTTTAATGGATTTGCCTGATTCACGGGAACAGAATGGAAACTTCGTGAACCCAACCAGACTTTAACATAAGTTGTTTTCGATTTAAGCTTCTAACTTTTAAGTGAAGCCACATAAACGTCTATAGCACGCCCAGATTGACATAAGTATTATAAATGCATAACCAACTCGTAACTTGTATACTTAACACACGGCACCTGCAACGACGACAAACGTACGCGTTAAGCATTATTTACTGCGACCAAGTAAATACCCTACACCACCAACGAATGACAAAATAGATTTCTCTAGTATTTACGATTGTTGTTCTTTTGAACAGTCTGATTTTTTTTAAATAGTTAACAACCGTAAAGTGCATATCCTTTTTCTACATTAAAAAAAACTCTTTTTGTACAAACTCTTATCGCGTTCGCAAATCTCAATCCGCACTTGCATCCGCAGCACGCCGTATCCGTACCCATTGCCAAAAGGTGGCGCCCGCCTTAACATTATGTAAAATTTACGGCTTCAACGAACCCAGCCCCATACGTTCGATCGAAATGCAGCGAAGATGCAAGGCTCAGCTCCAAAGACTTACACATGTGCTGGTGTATTTGCTGTGCGTGTGTGTGTGTTTTTTTTTTTTTTTTTTTTATTTCAGTAATACTACATTATACATTAACAACTAAGACTAGTGAATAAGTTAAAATTCGTAACGTTGCCATCCTCCGCGGGACCGCCGTAAAGCATTGCTTCGCAGAGGCAGTTGCAACGATTACGAAACGTTCGTCCTTTCTCTTTCCAGACGCCTCAGTTCTGTCATGGCGGTTGCCGCAAATGCACAAACCGCATTCCAAACATCCTCCCTCGCTAGCATTAGGTCCACCACATTTGTTGGGGACACTCGCAGGCCTGTTATGTTCTCAAGTAGCCGGCGCTCCTGAGCGAAACGTCCACAGAAGAAGAAGACGTGTCTAGCATCCTCCTCAGTACCGTCTCCACACCAGCTGCACTCTGCACTAGAGTCGATCATGAACCGTTTCAAGTATCTCCTGAAGCAGCCATGTCCCGTCAGCAATTGCGTAAGGTAGAAGTTGACCTTTCCATGCTTCCTGTCCAACCAACGTCCCTATATTGGGGATAAGCTCATGCGTCCAACGCCCATTGGCAGACAGGTCCCATTGCATTTGCCAAGCCTCCATACTATGTTCTCGGGCAAGCGTCCGCGCGACTCTCCTATCTGGGGGGGCTGCCTCCAGTATGGCTGCAGCTTCCAAAGCAAGGCTACGTATCGGGGTCATCCCGGCAATCACTAGGGCAGCGTCAGAGGAGACCGTGCGAAAGGCACAGCACACACGTAAGGCTGAGAGCCGATAAGTTGCCTCAATGCCCCTCATGTAGCTGGCAACTGACGTAGCACCTACCCATATTGGTGCAGCATATAGTATGGTTGACTTCATGACGTTGGTGAGTAGCAGTCTGGTCTGCTGCTTGGGGCCTCTTGTGTTTGGCATCATTCTCGCCAGAGCCCGTCCTGTAATAGATGCCTTTCGGTGAACAAAAGCGAGATGCTCTCCAAAACTGAGCCGCCTGTCTATGATCACTCCAAGGTATCGGAGCCAAATCCTTGGACCTTATTGGTGTCAGTACCAACCGTGATGTTTACGTACTCCACCTTTTTTCGGCTACTAATGAGCACCGCCTCCGTCTTATGAGCTGCCAATTGAAGGCCGCAGGACGATAGCCACTGCGTCATAGCATTCAAGCACGCGTCACACATCTGGGTGACTTCTTGTAAATCTTTGGCTACAAGTACCAGGGCGACGTCGTCAGCGTAACCAATAGCGCTCGCACCGTCCGGTAGACTAAGTCTAAGTATGCCATCATACATGATATTCCACAGGAGGGGGCCCAGAACCGATCCTTGGGGAACACCTGCCGAGACCTCATACTCTTGGTCGCCCTCATCCGTTTGGTATCTTAGTCTGCGGTTGTCAAAGTAGCTCCTCACTATCGCTACTAGGTAAGCTGGAGCCTGAAGTTGACGCAAGGCATCCAAGATGTTACTCCATCGAGCAGTGTTGAACGCGTTCTTTACATCGATGGTTACTACCAGACAGTACTGCTTGCGGCCAAAACGCCAACGGGAGGCCTGCGATTGCCTCCGACGCTATGCTGACTACCGACTTAATGGCGTCGATAGTTGACTTCGCCTTCCTAAATCCAAATTGGTGCGGTGACAGGCCTCCAGCGTTCTGCACAGCTTCATCTAGTCTTGCGGCTATTAGCATCTCAAGGACTTTACCGCTATTGTCTATTAGGCAGATGGGCCGGTATGCAGATGGGTCATTAGGCTGCTTATCCGGTTTTTGCAGGAGCACCAGCTTCTGTACTTTCCATCGGTCTGGGAAGATACCTTCTCGCAAACATGCCGAGTACATTTTGGCAAACAGATCTGGTTGGAAGCGAAATTGCCAGTCGTAAGCACCGGTTAGGGATTCCATCCGGACCAGGTGCTTTATTGGAACATAGCCTTTGTGCGACTACATTCATCTCCGCCGTCGTGACCGGGACAAAGTCGTCGTACGTTGCGTTCACCCGAGCTGTGGCAAGCGGGCTTAGGTTCTGCGGGAACAACGCTTGAACTATGGCTCTAACCTGGAGCAAGCTCTGTCGGCGCTCTCCTGTTGCCTGTGCCAAAGCGCTTTATCACCATTCTGTAGGCTCTGCCCCAGGGATCCTTGTCGGCAGCGTCACAGAGTTTAAGGAAACATTCTTTTTTACTGTTCCTGATAGCATCTCTTAAAACCTTTCTGGCGGTCCTAAACTCAAGCTGCAGCGATCGTGTAACCGCAGCTCCTCTAGTTGCTGCTCGCTGGTAACGCCTTCTCGTTCTCATGCATACTCGCCTTGCCTCGGCAATGTCGTTATTCCACCAAAACGTGCTAGAGTGGTGGCGTGTATAGACTCTACGTTTGGGCATGCTTCCTGCACATGCGGTGCCCAGCTGTTCGGCTACTTGTTCCACCATTTCAAGTGCGGAGCCACTAGCTACCATAAGTGAGATAGCGTTTGTGAAGGTTCTCACATTAAGTGACTCCACGCGATACGCCGTTCCCGAGAGAGTCCTTGCCGGCTCCCGCGAAGTTTCCCCAACCGAGAAGACGATGGGCATCATGGTCGCTTCCAGTGTAGCAGTCACTAATACGCCATTGCGCCGTACGGGCGAGTGAGCCACTAACATACGTTATGTCTATAATTGACCCGGCGCTGCCCCTACTGAATGTGTTGGCTGTCCCAGTGTTAAGGAGTACCACATCCAGAGTTGCGAGGGACTCCACTAAGATAGATCCCCTGGCGTTCGTCATCGTACTGCCCCACTCCGTGGACCACGCGTTGAAGTCGCCAGCAATTACCACATTACTGCGACCTCTGACCTCCTCAACGAGTTCTGTGATCACAGCCTCGAAGGTTGCGACCGTTAGGCTGGGCGCCAGATAACAGCTGTAGAACCAAAGGTTACCAAGCTTCGCGCGCACAAAGCTATTTGCTGATTGGGTGTGGGTGAAGGGTGACTGGCTAGCGCCACAGCTCCACAGGGACGCTTTACCCGTGTTATCGTCAACCCACAGCCCGCCATCTCTTGTCCCCCTGTGGTGAGGTTCGCTAAGAACGGCGACAATCGATGTTCTCAGCCCTGACAGTTTGATCCAGCAGGGCTTGTGCAGCAACGCAATGGTTGAGGTTAAGTTGCAGTACCTTCACCATTTTGCGTGTTTAACAGCTTCCCTGTACGCCGGACATCTGTAGCTGCCTGTCGCATGGTCGGAGCTAGTTCCTCCTTTACGCGAGCATATCGCACATTTTGGTGGCTGATTGCAAACCTTTGCAACGTGCCCAGGGGTTCCACACTTGTAGCATGACCTGCTCATGTCTACCGCGCTCTTACACTGAGCGGAGGATGTGCCCATACTCTAAACACTTGAAGCACCTTTTTGGCTGCACCAGAGGCTTAATGCGGCACACAGCCCACCCGATGCGGATTTTTGCTCTGGCGATTAGATCTTTTGCCTTAGCTGTTGGTAGGCGCAAGGTTGCCGTTTGGAGTCCTGCTCTAGTACTCCTCATCGACTTGACGACACCAACATCCAGCGATAGGTCTTGGAGAGTAGACCTTACCGCCTCGAGGACTCTTCCTCCTTGGATGCCAGCTCATCCATGTCGCATATCTCGACTAAGTTTGATTCAGATAGAGTCTTTACTGACGCACGACCCTCCAGTACCTTACCAACCGCAAGCTGCAGTTCGCTTGCGCTATGGGCTGGCTTTTTTCGTAGCCTAAGTAGCAGATCGCCTTTTGCCGTCTTGCGGATAGAGTTAACATCGTCGCGGAGATGTGCAAGAGATGGCTCACTCCTGACAACCCTTAGGATGTCTGCAAAGCTGCAGTCACCCACCCCGGTTACCGTGACCGCATCCTCGCGAGTTCGGGCCACCTTCCCTTTTCGTCCAACTACCGTAGCCCATGTAGAATCCTTTCTCAGGGATGAACTAGGGGGGGACACCGGCTTAAGAATGTTAGCGCCAGCTGTCGTCTTGCTCCTTTTGGGCGGGGTATTGCGCTGAGCGTTTGACTGCTCCCGCGGACGTTTAGGCGTTCCGGCTCTTCTTAGATAGAGCTACCGGACCGTTCTGTTTAATAGCCCTCTTTAGTGGGTCGGCACGAGACCGTAGGCGTTGTTTGGGCTGCCATGTCCCTTGATGGCCTAGCCACTAGGTTGCTGGCTTTCCTTTGGAGGTCTAAAAGCTTTGCCAGCTCCTCCCGCTCAAGATTGTTAATATGCCGCTTTGTGTCGAAGCGGGAAATAATTCCATCAATGCACACACCCATTTGTTCTAAAATACCTTTTAGAGAGGCGTGTTCTACTGCCGAGTTTAGTTTTTCCCCTTGTAAGGATGCCGACGGCATTGCAGCTGCCGTTGCCCGTTCAGCTGGCTGAAAAGCCTCGCGTGCTGGAGTCACTGCATCTGGCGGAGCAGCGATTGGCGCCAGTTTAGTCCTCACTGACTGCGGGGATCGCTGCAGCACCGGCCTTCTAACGAACGGCGAAGCATCTGCGTGTGTGTGTGTGTGTGTGTGTGTGTGTGTGAGAACGTGTGCGACCATTAGTTTTTGTGCTGATTATTATGGCTGCCATGGCCGCAGCAACGCCCACGTGTCGTTGCATTTGTAACAGGTGAACTTTATGGCTCTGTTGTCAAACCACAACTGCTTCTTTGTATGTGTGTGTGTGCGTGCTGGGGGTACTATTAAATTATGCTTGCCAACGCGCTTAATGTTTGTATGTGTGAAACCTCCATCTAGGCCTTGACCCGGGCTGAGGCTACCCGGCTGCCCGGCTGCCTGGCTGCCGACAGGCCAACTTGAGTTTATTTAAAATTATTATGCTAGAGATGAAGAAATATTGAAATACGTGCGCCGTGCAACGCCTTATTGTTGCAACGGTTGGCAGCTGCTATTGAGGGAATGCGCTATTCAAAATTGCTTTTCGCCTCGTTCGCTTCAATTAAAGCATCAGTTTAAGCCACAAACGAAATGCAAAGCTCGTGTAACGTATACGCCTAATTGCCATCGAACTTGGTATTGTGGCAATTAAGCAATCGAATGGATCTCAATTTCCACAGCGTTGGGCTTTTTGTTTTGCGTTTACTGTTGTTTGTTGTTAGCCAATTTACTTGCTTTACCCACAAAAGAGCTAATCATTGCATATTGGCCACATCGTTTAAAAGTTTTCCAAAGATCTGGAATGCTTATTATTTTTTGAATTATTTATTCATCAATTATTGACAGCTGTACAGAGACAAAAAAAAAATAAAAAAAAGTAAGCAAGACAGTCAGACAACCTTTTTCTTGCTATCTACGTTGCATTTACACATGTTTACATTCAGCTACATTTTCGACTGCAATCGCAGCCAATAATTTACATGCTGTCAGGTACTTGGCCAGACCACCTGCTTCTCGGTAAGTTTCTAACATTTTACGTACGCATTGGCATCAGCCCCTGCAACAGTCACATCTTTTTTGGTGTATATACACTTGCATTTCAATTTAGCACATTGGCTGATAGAAATGCAAAGAATTTAGAAAACACTTTCCAGCTATCTGTGATGTGTTGAGTAAAAAATAATTTCCTGTATCTCGAAACTACAACATAATCAGAAATAACACAAAAAAAATAATCGAAAGTTTGATTAGTCACGAGTATTAAAAACACTGCTTAAAAACACTTCTTAATAGTATATTGGACTCTCGTTTATTCGTTCAGATATCTGTTGGCATAGTTTCAGTATTTTCATGAACATATGTTCTTAGCGTTGGAATTATGCAAATGTTTATGTTCATTGAGCTGCAGATTTTAGCTCAAAAAAGTGCATTTCTTTGTGTGTATATGTATGTAAAATATATGTAAAGGCAAAGGCAAAACAAATAACAGAAAGCACACTGCATTATTTCTAGATGTCCTTCGAAGACCTCGGTTTCCTGACATGCATAAATATTGATATACGAGACGGTTGCTGAGGCAAAATATTAATGTGCTACGAATATAAAGAGGCATAAGAATAAAAATAAAAAAAATAAAAAAAAGAACAGCAAGCAAAGCAGAATATTTGTTGTTTTTATTTTTAGAACTAAGCCCATGTTTTTTTTCTTTGAGAATTTCATATTACAACATTGACAGTGACAGTTGAAGTGTGCCTGTGTCTATCTTCTGTTTGTTTGTGTGTGTAACCCAAAAAGCAAGCTACACATATACATACATAAGTTGGCATAACACATGCAACAATGGGTGTGCTAGATGTGCCAGAAGTGCACAGCTCCAGGGCCAGCAACTGGGTCGTTTTATTTGACGATATCACAAACCGTTTTGTATGTGGCCTAAAGGAGGGGGCGTAGCCTGTAGGCTACTGTGTTGCACGCACAACCTCTACACCAAATGCTCCAGTTATTTTGAGGGCCAGAAACTACACACACACACACTCACATGCGAAACGCATGCATACATGTGTTTGTGCTCTTTGATCGGTTTTTTCTTTTGCACTTTTCTTTTTATTTGTTTCAATGATTTGGCAACAAAGAGTCGCAAAGCGACGGCACCTCGGTGCTTTAGCTCGGTTTCCTTCGCCCATCTCTCTTCCCCTTCCATTTCTCATTCTACATACTTCCAAGGCCCGCCCCCCAGTCACATGAGCTTGGGGCAATTTCTGGCTTTGTTGATTGCTTGACAAATTGCCAACAGCAACAAAACAGGGCATAGTGGGACAGGCACACAGAGCATACAGCTTGCCCTGCAGACAAGTGTTTGCAATTGTGTTCATTCATTGTTGTTATTGTTGTTGGTGATGTTGTTGTTGTTACTGTTGTTCACTTTTGTCAGACATTGACAAGTGATGCACGATTTCCGCGCCATCGCTGACCTGTCGGCAAAAGCGACATTGCCAATAAAATGTAACACATTTACAATTGAGCTCATATTACTCATTCGGTTTTTCAAAAGGGTTCTGCTTTTAGTACGATGACTGCAATAAATAAAAGGTGCAAAGCTGCATTTGCCATATCTGTTTTTGATTATTTGCACAATCGACTACCTGAAAGTGCTGTTTTAAAATCCTATCTTAATAAGCAGTTGATTCAACATCAGCTTGAAAAGTTTTATAATTTATATTAGGCTTACTTCCTTTACAGGGTATAATGCTTTGTGATAATTAATTAGAACTTCGACATGTTTGAAATTTCAATGTAAATGAAAATGTTGAAAAATCTTGATTAGTTAAATACACATATTCGTGTGTATGTAATTAAAGGTAAAAAAAGTAAAAATACTTGACATAATATAATTCATATTCAGCACAACTCTTCGTTTCATTTAAAACTGATTATTTCGAACAGCTGCAAATTAATAGGTTTTTGATATTTTTGTATTTTCTACACAAGTGTGGTTTAAACGAAACTAACAACATATAACATTTAAATATAGATAGAAAGAAATACGATAAAGACTTATTAATTTAATGTGTTTTATTTTTTAATATTCGGTTCGTGACGAAAAACGCAAGATTCTTTGCAATATTAATTAACCATTTATCATTTGCTTGTGCCGTGGCACTTGAGTTCTGACAATTTATTTTTAATATATTTGGAATGAGTTTTAATTTCGCGTACACATTTGCGCCTAACAGGTAAACGTAATGAATATTTGATATGTTATAATTGCCACGAATATGAAATGAATAAACTTTTACTTCTGTTATTCGTTGACTGCACGGTTATAATATCTTGCTTTTCTTGTTTGTTTGCTTGCTTGTTTTGTTGTCTTTCGTTTTTATTTTATTATTGAAAAACTTAAGCATGGGTAGGGGTGTAAGTGTGTGTGTCATATATTTACCGCAAGTGCTGCATGCCGCAATGTATGCTATAAAAATAAATGCCGACGTTTTTCGCACTCTGCCAAGGACACAACCGTGCTTGATGCGATATAATCCACTTGATGCCGGCATTTTGTTTCTGTTTCTGTTGATGTTGCTGCAGTTGTTGTTGTTCTTGTTGTTACTACTTCTGCTGCTGCATCAGCTGTTGTTGATTTGATTTGTTGTGTGTTAATTGTATAAAACGTTTTTAAACTTTGCTTTCAATTGTTTTCAATACGCAAATAAATTTATAAATGTTTCATTTAATTCTTTTATCACTGTCATTTCACATAAATTTATTTTCACACCTACACACACATACACAAACAGAGCTGTTCGTCGCTTATCATTCTGTGTGTCATAAGTTGGATTTTTATTTTTTGTTAATGATATTTTAGTTACATGTTTCACATATTATGTTTTTATTATGTCAGTAATTTGATTGTATTTTATTACTCTTTAAAATTAAATGCCAATTAGAGATTTTTTTTGTTTTACGCATGCCCACATAACTATTATTGGCCTATATGAATAGCCAGCTTTTTGAAATTGACATTGCAAATGATTTTGTGGCTTAACCTTTCACTTTTGCATTTGAGCTTAGATTACTTGATTCCAAGCTGTTTATTTGACATTTTCCAACTACACACGCGATTCCCTGAAGCGGTTGCCATTTGTCATTTGCCCAGTTGTGGCATAGACTTTTCTTAGCGCTCACAAATGTACGTAAGTTTGTACATTGAACGTGAATATTTGAGCAATATTTTACAATTTTTTATACGTCACACTCGATCAGTTTGTTTGTTTGGTTAGGTTGGCTCGTAAGTCGGTTAGTTTGAGTTGGCAACAACTAAGGAAGCACGATTCTCCAGTTGCACGTTGGAGCGCACGCAACGCGTTTGCCGCTGTGGTCAGAAATTAACTGACTGCATGCGGCGTCAAAGGATGTGACACGCGGCTACCAAGCAGAGTAGGCAAGCGGCAAGCGGCAAGCAGACAGCGTATAACCGATTAAAGGCGTCGCTGTTGGCGTTGCTCGTGCGACTAGTCGTTGTTGTTGCTGCTTGTGCTGGAGCTGCTGCTGCTGCTCTTGTTGTGGTTGTCGACGGCGATGTTTGCAAACTTCGGCGCGCAGTTGCCTCTGCATGCTCGGACGACGCCTGTCTGTTTACTTTACGCTTTCACAAGCGACTGGCAATGGTAACTGGCGTTAACGTTGGCGAGGACACGGACACGAGACACCAACAAACACGAAAAGCCAACGGCGACGTCGGCAGCGGCACACACAGCACAAGCAACAGCAGTAGTACAATGGCCAGCCAAAGTCTGCGTCTGCACAGCGCAGCCAGCGTTAACGTCGACAGCAACCACAGCAGCAGCACCATGCTCTCTGCTGTGTGTGTTGTTGTTGTCTCTCAATTTATGGCAGCTTCGTTCCGCACGAAGTGCGTGAAATTGGTCCATAGCGGAAAAGTTTGACAGGCATTGATAAGGAAGTTTTTGTTTTTTGGCGGCCTCTCACATATGGATTATTAATAAGAATGTTTTTTTTTTATTAAATTAATTTAAAAACAAAATATTCCTAATATTAAAGAAATCACATATTTACATTAAATATGTTAATAAATAATAATAATAATAATAATATGTTTTAAAGTGTTTTTTTTTTAAGTTGTTAGTTTTTAAGAAGTAAACTTCTTTTTGTTGTATTTCCAATAATCAATTAATGTAATTAATTATATCAATGCTAGTTGAAGTACAATTGAGTATTGTTGTTACATCTTATTGGCGTTGATTGAATATAAGTATTGAAATTCATTTTTATTAGCATTGATATTCAATATATTTTATACATGATAATAAAATTGTTTAAATATTTTTATTAACTTCTTCGCTGAAATATTTTTTTATCGATTTCTTAATATATTAAGCTGATTTCAGCGACTACTTGTAAGATATTTGTTGTTTCTTTTCAATGTTGACTTAATTGATGCTGGACTTGATGCCAATAAAAACAGCTGTTACAGTTTTATAGCAAACATTTTCAAGCACGCACAACACTCAATTCTCTCTCTTTGCAGCTCTCACGATTCTGCGCTGTTCGTTTGCCATAATTTCATCTCATTTCTCGCTTATTTCCGTGCCGAAGTTTTAGCTTTTTAGCATTTCCTCTTTGTTTTTCTGTAACTCTCTTGTTGTTTGCAGCTGTTCGTTAAGTCTCGTGTTTTGAGTGTCTGCAAACAAAACCCAAAAACCGCTTTAATTTGGGTTATTGTGCTGAATATAGTAAAGGGCCAAGTTTGTATTTTTGCTAGTCCCCTAGTTCAGCACAACACCGGCCTGACGCACGCTTCAATTCATTTTGCTCAACACGCATAGTAAGCGTAGTAGCTTTATTTGAACAGCCAAATGCTTAGCATACTATTCAGAGCCTTTTGGACATTAAATTGACACAGTTTTCCCAAAAAAACCAACTTATCATTTATTTGCAATCGCCTCAAAAAATGTTTGAAAAACCGCCGCTTAATATCGTCAAGTTAATTTTTTCCTTGTTGGGCATTGCCAGATAAATGGGCCACAATTACAGGCTGAAGGCCTGACCAACTTTTATTCATACACAAACCCACACAATAATGTCTATCAATGTGTATGTTGTATGTGTGCTTTCATTATCTAAAAACAAGAAAATCACAGACAATCAGTTAGAGAATGCGTGGGGAAAAAAACTCGTCAAGAGTTTGTGCTTTAATGGCACTGCCACCCAAACAGCACCACAAAAGTTACATTTGCCAAGGAAGAAGATGAAGAGAGACGGATGGGGTGTCGGAGTCATTGTGCGGCCAAAAAATTTGTCGGCCGAGTTGAGTTTGGTACCGATTTTACCCAGTTTTGCCACTTCCGTCACTTTGCGAGCTTGCAGTCAATGACTACGTCATTATTTTTATTTTTTGGCGCAATCAGTCAACGTTTTATATCCGGAATATAATTAGGTAAGCACACAAACATACACAGTCACACACACACAAACACACCAACACAAATATATCGGAAATACGCTGACTGTTTGCAAATACATAGAGCACACACATGCGTTGTTTGCATTTCTGGGGAGGTGGGATATATATATGTATTATTTTTTTTTTTTTTTCCAAAGTATTTTTTCACGAGCACATGCTAATGTCTGTTATAAAAAAAGAATTTCGCCACTCACAAGCACACACATACAAAGGCACAGTCACATGCAACAGCTCTAACTGCAGCCGGCATGGATTTAGTCAGGAAAGACTTCTGAAGTCTGCCACTTCAACGAGGCACTCAGGTCTGTTTATTTGTCGCCCGACTGCCCCAATTGCTGGTCTTTGCCTTTCTGTTTGACGTGAGCGCGTGTCTGTGTTATTTTTGATACCCTTGCTCATCTGTAATAATAACTTTGGCATAAGATTAGTCACACCTCCCGTTTAATAACGCGATTTTGATAAGAAGTTACTAACCTTATTTGAACATTAACGCGCTAGAACTGGTTTGCTTGTTATGGCTTTAAAGCAAAAGGTAAAGCAAAAATGAACCAAAAACCTGTCATTTTGAAATTCGAATGGTGTTTAAAGTATATTCTATAAAATCCATTTAAACATTAAATATGTATGCAGAATGATTTTGTTCAGGCCTTTAATAAAAGTTTGCTAAGTTGTTTCTACATTGTATTTGATTTAAATCAAAGTAAGAGTGTTGCATAGTGTATACTTGCCTCGATGTAGAACAAATATCTCTTCAGTTTTGTTTGTTTGTTGTTGTTGCTGCTGCTGCTAGTCTGAAGATTGTTGTGTTAGCACAAGGAGTATGTATGTATTGGTATGTACAAGAGGTCAAGCTTTTGCTTTCGCCTTCACTTTCGCTTAATTGCTCTTGGCATGGATAAACAACAATAATAAATAAGGTGTAAAAATCGATAGAATTAACATTAAGTGAAAATACAAGACAGCATTAAATCGCAATTTTTTTTTTAGCAATTATTTGTAATTTATTTGCGCAATATATCGAGTCGAAAGAAGTAATAATAAGAAATCAAAGGTTATATTGCAGCATCAAAATGAAATTATTTGATAGCTGATTACTCATACGCCACGTGACAAGTGTTTTTCGCACGGTTACGATTGCAAACAAGGCTAACAGCATATGACAAAAGCATTGCCAGCTAGGAACAGAAGCTGGTTAAATTGAAAAGAAACACACACACACACACACACACATACATACACAGACGCACAGTACAAAGGCCAATGTCAAAGCAAACAACAACAAACTGCTTAACAAGAATAACAGGTGGGGTAATAGAAGAAGGAAAGGTGGTAAATGGCAAATAGCAAATGGAAGGAAAGTGGAAATGAGTCGAAACAAGCTGCAGCCAACTGGCAATTGAGTAAATTTCATAGAGTGCCACCCACCTTTGGCTGCATGCCGAAAAACTGGCAAGGAATATAAAACGAACTCGTTGCGTGAGAAATTCGCTGGCGAAAAGATGAATTGTTGGCAGTCTTAACGTAGCTTAGGCCCCATTCAACAGTCCCTCCTCCAACTACAGCTACCACTTGCTATAGATCTTGAATGGGTGCGCAAAGTTGGGCACTAGCTGGGGTGGGGTGGATAGTAAGGGGTTTAGAGGCATCGAGCAGCAACCAGTGAATTGAAGGCACTTCAGATTGAGTTTCGAGCGCAGTAAATTTTTCAATCGACTCACTAATAAAGGCAATAAATATTCCATTCTATTCCCTTCAAGGCGATACACAGTTCAATTTTTGAACTTTTTGCTAGACAATTTCGCAGTCATTTTGGATGAAGCATTGGCATAGATTAGATTCTTTAAGCCATATTTCTTGTTACCAGAAACTAAAGAAATATTTCGTATTTAAGTGCATGTATGCAGATATAAATGTGTAGTTAATATGCTAACGTAGCTAGAGTTAAGGAAAAATTTTAAAAAAATAAAATGCTTTTAGTTGCAGGTTTTTGGCTACTTTGTTAGGTCAAAACTATTATCTTTAAGAAAAGGAAAAACTTAAATTGAATAAAGCCTTCTTAATTGATTGTTTTATAGATATAACTTGCTTGTAGTTTTGAATTTACAATTGCACTTATTTAATAATTGCTTTAAGGATAATTTTGATTCATGCTTGTGGTTTTTTGTGTGTATCGTTTGTATCAGCACTGTTTTACAGTACAAACAATATTCATTTGAGGGAGCTTGAAACGACTGACAGCGAAAATTTCATTACATTTCATTGCATTTCACGTTAAATTCAATTTAACGTGCTGGTATTTTCTTATTTTTTACCCCGCACCAAACAGCAAATAGAGCAAAATAAAAAAAAAGGAAAAACTTTGCACTATTTTCTGGTAAACATTTCTTGTGCTTTTCACTTTCTCCTTGCCTTTTGTTATTGCCGCTGCTGATGCCGCTGCCGCTGCCGCTGCTGTTGTGGACCAGCAGTAAATAAAACCAGCAGCGGCACCAGCCACCAAGCAAAAGCAAAGAGTGAAGAAATTTTCTGCAAAACGTTTTTCCCACCCAAAATGGAAATGTGTCACACAATGTCGTTCTCGTTGTCGCTGTCGTTGTTGCTCTTGCTCTTGCTCTTCCTCTTGCTGTTGCTGTCGGTTGTCCTATACAATTTCCAGTTACAACTGCCAACTGCCGCTTCTTCTTCTTTTACCGCTTCGCTTCGTTCAAACGCTAGCTCGGAAAATGTGTTAAACGCATAAATGAGCTACAGTCAAGTGAATTGCATGGCTATGGCTTCTAAATTGCTGACGTTGACGAACTGGCCATAGTTTAACTTCATTTAGATGCGAACGCAAAAATCTGCGTATTATTTATAGAATACATATCCCCTCTCCCATTTCTCTACTCTACTTCAAATGACCAGCTGTAAAAATGGGTAGAGATTTTTTTGTTATTGTTTTTTTTTCTTTTTGTCAAAGTTTTGCTATCTGCAAGTGTGTATGCCACTTAGCTAAATTGAATATGGAAATTGATTTTTATTGTAATTTCTGTCGATTATTTATATTGAATGGCGGTCGTGGCCTGACTTAAAACATTGAAATAAGACGGTTCTGCGCCCAACATCGATTTGCCATTCCTTCTCTTCTTCTTCTTTGACTTCTTCTTTTCCCTCGTTTTTCTTCTTCTTTATTATTTTGTGTTTTGCTACTTGCCCCAGGAATCTGGCTAAGTAGATAGTCAAGTTCTTGCGCGCAAAAAAGTTTATTGAAATATTTAGCCAGAAACTTAAGTAATAAGTTGCCAAATCAGAACGCAAAAGATTAAACTCCAATAAAGCTAAAAACCAACCCACGCCACTGAAAACGCACAGCAAAGAGAAATTGAGAAAAAAAAAAGGAAAAGATGAAGATGAAGAGTTACTCGCGGGCGGGCAAAAAATAAATACACTTTAGTAATTTAACCAATGAACAATGTTAGATTTTCTTTAGTCCAGCATTGCCTCTCAATTTACATGAATATAATGTTATGACTATTAATTTAATTGTTTTTATTTTTTTATACATTATTTTTTAGATATAATACTTGAATTTGAAAAACAAATATATATAAATTGTAAATTGTAAAAATTGTAATATTCAAAACCACCTTTTCTTTTATAGCAAAAGATAATATAAGATACTTTGTATAACTCTTTTAAGGCTTCGGCTTGATGCAGTCTAACACAAAGTAAGGCACGTAATGGTTTTACCTTGGCTTACAAAAAAAACCATCTTTTGGGCTGCATGCATAATTACAAGTGTAAATGCCAGCTTTTGGTTGCTGCTCTACGTGCCGATAATGATTCTGCTTCTGCGCCCGCTGATGTTGTACTACAAAAGAAATTACTTGCTTGAGTTATGTCTTTTCGCAAAAGCCGAGGCTGAAGTACTGCATTGATTTCTTTTTTATGTCATTCTTTGCCATTTATTGTGCCAGCCGTTAATTATTTTTACACACAATATCAGTCCCTTATTTTTGCTTCCTCTCTTTCTCACTCGGTTTGAGATGGCATCAACGTGGAAATGAGCCTGTCTCCTGTCGGCCAATTATCGGTCATAATGCTCTGATTTAATTTAAAAACGCTGCATGACACTCACACACACATGCGAATATAATAAAAAGATGCATCAGCAGCAAAAGCATGAAAATTGCCTCCGTATTATATCTTGTTAATTATACCCTCGAGCTGGTGGTAGCTCGGCAACTATGCAATTTTCACTCTTAATGGTTATGCCCAGTTGCCCAAGGCCACCTTTAGTTCGTTCGTTTGCTCGTTCGGCATGTCCAAATATTGCAATTTATGACTTAATCCGCGCTTAACCACTCACTGTCTTAGACAATGGCATGCTCCGGCAAAAAAAAAAAGATGAAGCTCCTGATTTCACCCGCTACTCGTTGCCCGTTGTCCGCCGTCCGCCCTCCGTCTTCTTACCACCTACGTATGTGCCACCCACAGTTGCAATCGTTCTTTGGCGCTTGCCTTTTGTTTGCTGATTGCACTACGTTGTGCTCATCGGTTCTGGTTCCCAATCTCATTCTCATTCGTATTCTTCATCATTCGTTGTTGTTGTCGCACAGTGTAAAACTTTTAAATTAAAAGTCTAAAGCTGGCTTATGGCTCAGTTTATATCCGCTTAAGCCGCTTCATTACGAAGACCAAGGGAGAGTAAAGAGTTCTCATATTGCAACTGTGTTTAGTGAGTGCCTCCATTTCTTTGGCTCACAAGTAAAACAATGCAATTAGCTAACTAATATCGATTGCTCTATTATCCTTCTTTCCTTTTAAATGCCACTGTTAGCGAGTATGACTAAATACGTTAGAGAAATATTACAGTACTCTTGGCTCTTTTTATGTTAAACAGTTAGACTAATTTTGTTACAAATTCCTTAAAGGCATTCAATAAGAAATATGTGTGTGTGATTTTGTTGATGCATGTAGCTAATTTGACATCTGTCGTTGAATGTTTGCCTTGCCTAAAATAAATTAAATTTCTTATGTCAGTTAAAAGAACGTTTAACATTAGAACCAATTCCATCCCAAAGCAGAAACGAAGAAAACAGCAGACGCAATTGTGAACCTGCTGTGACACTTGTCAGAATCAGAGCTAAAGGTCTAAAGTTTCTCTCTTGGATGCAAAGAAACACACGAATCACACATATTCTCTTTTTTATGTATGTATGTATGTATGTATGTATATGTCTCTCAGGTCAAAGGGCAACCAATAAACGAAATCCGCTAACGACAGCAACTGTTGCAAGTGGCAGCAACAGTTACGGCCATTGACTGTTTATATATTGTCATGTCCTTACCGCAAGTAAGCCTAGTACATTGTCAAAAACAATGCACAATTAAAGAGTGGACATTAGAAAATCAAAACGGATCAATAAACAAATTTCTATATGCATTTTTTTGAAAATCTCAGCTCATTTCGACTATAACGACTTCTACAACACTAAAACGCTTTTTACATACCTAGTTTGTCCCATCCTTGAATATTAAAACAAAACTCCCAGGTTTATAATTGTATCTATGCAGAAGAAATGTATTTTATTCGCCATTAGGAGACTTAACTGTATTCTTAGAGTTAACGTATCCTCGTATTCAAAAAGGCCCCATTTTATTTCACCTTCCCTTTTTAATAATGAGTAAAAGCTTGCATGGAGTTCTAATTGTTACTTATTCAGTAAACAACTTATCCATTCTATAGAGTTCAATAAATCTAGCTGTACATATTAGATTTTTTCGTAGTTCTGTACCTAATAACCTTTATCGTTGCTCGAGCAACTATTAATAGTACAGTACTTCCAGTACAAAGATCATCATTTTCTTGTGTTTTTCTCGGATTTCCGCCCTTTTTGCACAAATGTTGGATTTAAACAATTTATTTTAAATCGTATAATCCCAATTTTTGAAATAAAATTATTTTTTGAATACCTTTTAACCTTGTATTTTAATTTTAAACTATATTCGACTGTTAAAAGTTGCATTAAAAAAATAAAATCATTTACTCAAATAATAAGCTTCACGTTGCACAAAGAATACAAAAAATGTGACTGTGCATTTGATGACCGAATTCAATTTTAAATTGGAAAGAAACTATGATTTTATGAATACTGAAGTTGAAGTTTCCAGGTACACAACAGGATCGGCTTGGACAAATTCTACCTGTTGACGGTAAAGATTTTTTTCCACTTTCTTAAATCATGCATACAGCAGCTTTAACAAGACTCACAAACCAACCGGCGTTCTGAAGAGTAAAAAAGTTTTGTCACAGAAATCACAGTTTAAGTAGTAGTACAGACACACGCGGATGTAAAGAAAGCAAATTAACACTGATAAGTCGTTACTGATTTTGCTTCTTTCTATTTTCGTATAGCATAGAAATTTGAATAAAGCTTTTACTGAACGATATTTTAAAAAACATTTGCTGTGCATCGACTCCAGTTTTTCAGTCAGGTTTAAAATTATTTAAAAAAATTACTGCATAGCGTACCATATGTAACAACAATATGTAAATCATATGATTCTGAGACGTTTTTATTTTAAAAAACCGCAAAACAAAACAAACAACAGTTGAATAATTAATTTGTCAAAAAATAAAGCTATTAATGTAATAGTACCAATATTAGACCCAAGTTCTCTCAACTCTTAGTTTTACTTTCTTTATTTAAATAAACTTAACAAATCCCTTCGCACGAAGATGAAAAACACAAATACGAAATGATATTTTTTCTATAATAGTGTTTTTAAAGCCGCAACAACATAAAACAAGTTTACAACATACCAATCAATAATTGGGGTTCACTTTCGTGAAAATATAAAACTCAATGACTGTGGGGTAAAGACACAGAAAAAAAAAAAACATTAGAGAGTTAACAACCTGGAGGCAGCTCACACATGTGCAATATACAAGTGCAACGGACTATGTGTCCAGCGGCACTAAGCTAACCAGAACAGAACAGACCAAACCAAACCAACATGGCCTGATCAGGACTCTGAGTAGGGAATGGTAACGGTAATGGGACCATGACCGGGAACAGAGCTGACCAGACGAGCAGCCTAATTAGTTTTCATAGGGATGCACACGTGTTCGCTAACCTGATGCAATGGTCAGTCTAGTGACACAAAAACAGTGGATGCGGGGAAGGGTGATCTATGGGGTGGGCATAACATCAACTGAGCGTTTCCCCTACGTTGCTTTGGCGCCTGCCGGAAACGGATGCGGATGCGGATTCAACGTGCACAGCAGTTGCAACAGTTGCGCGTTGTTGTTGCAGGTTTCGCTGATTGCACAGGTGTGCAAGTATGTGTGCGTGTATATTTATGCGTTGGTTTTAAGTGCAAAACGCATCATGTGGTTAATGGACTTTAATTGCCCTTAGCTGCTACAGTACACAGGACACAGCATACAACACTATACACACAGGAAACGGGTGCTCAAACTTGGCTAAAATGCGGTTTAAAAAAGTATAATTTTTAAAATAAAATGCTTAAATATCTTTGTATTACGTACGTTAACAAAAATAATTTAGTATTAAAAATAATTTTTGCCATATCAGGGCAAAGATTTTTCCTAGTGCAGGTAGAGAGGGTAAGTGGCCTCATGCGAACCATTTAACTTGATTAAAGTTTGTGTTGCTCCGCTGGCAAACTAAATAAGCTGCCAGCTCAGAGCTTTAAATGCGCTTCCGAAACTTAACAAAAGCGAAATGCGACGCGAACGCACCTAACATGTAATCGTCCTTATCCCGACTGCAAAATCAACTCGGTTCGTTCTACATACATACATACATACATTTAGATATAAACTGTATTAAACTGTAACTGTAAATCTACGACACACAAAAGGCCAACATTTGCCATTTGGCCCTAGTTCTAGTAACCATTCCCATTTCCATTCCTCTTTTCCTATCCATTTCCCTAGCGTGCAATGAAAGCTTTAATAAATTTTACTCGAACGCAGTGCGCATAAAAACTCCCGCGCTTTTCAAATGCAAATCTCATTTACAGAGCAGCAGTTGCCACTTTTCTCACTCTCTGTTGCCTTGCCTTGGCAAGTGCTAGGCTTTCAAATTAAATCACATTTTACAATCGGATTAAATCTAAATTTAAATGCCGTTTGCCATTAGACCGCAAAATATTGCGGACCAAACCAAAATCAAGCCAAACACAGCCTTTGAAGAAAAAAAAAAAAAAATTTCGTTTTTGCTTGTTGGCTTTGGCTTTCAGTTTCGAACAAGTTTTTTTTTCACAACTCGTCGTTGTTTAAATACGTCACATGTGGCAGATTGTTGTTACCATTTATACAGGAACATGCAACACAGTTTCGAGTTGTTGTATCGAATTAACATATAACAATTTTGGTTGCCGCTTGTGCATAAAAGTTGGGAGCGGACAAAAAATAAATAAATGTTAAAAAATAACACTACACGTCTGCAGTGTTGTCAAATTTAACTTTTTATTCCACGGACCACAAAAATCAAATATATTCAGAAAATATTTAAATACACATCTATCCCTGCAATCCATCAAAGTTTTTAAAGCTTTTAAGCTGTACGATTGCAAATGCGATTATAAATAAGTTCGAGTATAGATTTCACATATAATAATCTAGGTATATTGTATTCAAATATTCAACGTTAACTAATACAGTCGTTGTACAGGGTATTTGTTAGCCTTTTAATATCCTTCCCAATTTTGTAATAGCGCATAGAAAAACCCACCTAGTAAATATAATTTACAATGAAATAAAATGTGACAGTCAAAAGTTTAACACGCTAACGCCGCGGGAAAGCATTTGCATAAAAAACTCATTATGAATTTCAATTTAGTAGCCGACAGGAACTTGCAAGGATGCAGGCGACAGTAAAAATAACAAAAGGAAAAGAAATAACAAGCATTCAAAGCGTACAAAGTCAATGTCGTTGCATTAGCGGATGTAACATAAAAGCGATAACAAATAAAAAAAAATCAAATTCCTGAAAACAATAGCATTTAAAATATGTTAAAAAATATTTTAACAAGTGCAGGTTGTGAAATAAAATTGTATTTATGAACTAAGTATGGATGCGATGTCGCATGGTGCTTTATGTTGAAAACTACAAATAACAGCGACAGTCTGCGTATACCTTTCCAGAACGCTGATTTCCACCAACAAAACTCATTACCACGTTTCTACAGTTTTTTCTTTTAGTAAAGTTTATTTTGCGTTGAACTGTATTTGCTTTTAGTTTATAATTGCAAAATTAAAATTGTATGTCATGTATGAAATAATGTTATTTAGTTAAATATATATAACTTTGTAAATCAAACAAACAGGAACTTAAATTATATACGTATGATTATATTTGTGTCGCATTTATTCAAACAACTGCCGCTTCTTAACTATAGATGCACAACACAAATACTTTGTTTGTTTGTGGTTGTGGCCAAAAAAAAAGGAAATAGAGTTTTACACTTTTTCCATATGTTGTTGTGGTTATAGCTGCTGTTACTACTGTACTGTTGGTGCAGTAGGCACTTTTCAAATTAAAACTGTCATTGTGCGTGCCCGTCTAGACCGCCCATTTATTTGCATACAAAGCTGCAGCAAACAAAAGCGAAACCCCATCGACAACAACAGCAGGAACAAACAACGTGCAACAATGTGCAATGTCAATGTGTTGTTGGTCTTGAAAATGCGCAACACTCGAAACACAACACCCCAGTACTGTCTGTGTACCATGTGAGCTATGCGGCATGGAATGCCATTTTTTTTTTATCTTTTAATGATAAACTCGCGAAAGTGGCAAGAGAAAAGAGAAAAGAATGATGAAGAGATGAGTCAATGGGATGGAGTAGAGGTCGAATGGCGGTCGGGAGGTAGAGTGAGTTTTTAATCCGTTGACAGCAGAACGAACATGTGATAAAGGCTCTGCTGCTCGTCGCATAAATCATTGTGCATTTTGGCGTGTGTAATGAAAATGCTTAACAGCTACTTAAAACGCAAACAGAACGAAGAACGCCAAAGTGGCAGAGAAGAGGCAACCAGACAGCCAGGCAGATGTTTCAGCCGCAATACAATGCGCGTGTAAATGACACTTGAAGCCGCATTGTACACGACTCGCAACCACTCGAAACAAATGAGCAAGGTAGGGAGAATGCGTGCAAATTTTTGGGGTTGGCCAAGGTGACAACAATGGTGTCATTAACAGTGCCAGGCCGTTGAAAATATACAACAACAGCAACAGCAACAGCAAACACTACAGCCAAAAGTAAAGAGCAGCTGTCACATTTCAAGTGGCTGACAGCTTGGCAAAACAAAATGGCAACCAACTTTTAAATTAGCCAACATTGTTGAACTGCTTAAAAATAAGCACGTGTAAATCTAAAGTGTCTTGACTTTTTGTCAACGTTTCGAGCAGCTTGCAGTCACATTGTTCTTGCCCCAACATTGCCTTTTTAGCACCTCCGGCAAACCTTCAAGTATCGCAAAGAAGAGCAAAAAGTTGCAATCAGCCAGCCTGCATTTAATACATTTGACTAATCGTTCAAGTTCTGCGCAATACAAAAAAGTACATTTTCTTTTGGGCCACATCGTCTTTCCTTCTCTCTATACTCAAACCATGTTTTACCTAGCATACATATTAACATACGTATACATATAGTATATGTCTTGTTAGCCGTGTCGCATGATATATGAGATTGCTACACATCTACCTAAGCCCAACAAGATATTAATTTATGTGCGTGTGCTGGCATGTTGTGATAAATTTGTTGACAACCGTAAATTTAGCCACTTTTCAAAATTGTTTTGCCAGCTTTCACTTGAAAATCTTTGACACTGATTTTGAAGCAGTGCTCTAAAAAGTGAATTCAGCTGAAGCAAGTTGTTTTCTTGTTGGCCTTAAGTCAAAAAATTCTTTCTATTTAATTTTAATCTTGGGGATATAAAATGGGGTGTTGCAAAGTTTGTTATATGCAGATCTTTGGGCCAATCTGCCACCGAGAGGTTATTAATTTAATTATTACTTACCCATCTCTGCAGTGAACGTAGCGCCACAATTATGAAACTTTCTTTATACCAAGTTGTAAGTCTCCTCTCCAAAACGGCACATATAGACAGTTGGACATGCTGTCTACTGAACACTGTTGTTAGTTAAGCTCAGAAAGCAAGCAGGCCAAGTCTAAACGTTTTTTTTTTTTTTTAATTAAAAAATGTAACAACTTTCTAAATACTAAATAAAAAAATTGTTAATTTGTTAAAGAATTTTTTTCTTGTTGAGCAACTTTTACAATAAACGGTTTCTTTTAATCTTATCTTTCCAGTTAAGTGTAAATAAACTTTTAATAAATCTCAATTAAGGGGTTAATAAGTAAATCCCCCTACAATATGTGTTTTCCCATTCATGTTTTCGAAAGGAATAACACTGGAGAAATGATAAGAAAATTCATAGAAATGTCTTGTGCATTATCGGAAACTGATTACAAAGCTTGACGAATCGTCGATATCAGTTCTGCGAAAGTGATTTCATACGTCTTAAATGACGATTAGGTATATGTACAAATACACAGTGTTCAAATCATGTAAAATGCTTAGACAACTTCAATTGGCACTCAAATTTAACAAAGGGCATTAATTGAGTTGCTTGTAAATTGAATGAATTGAGCTGAGAACATGTGGCATATTATACTCAACCTCAGGTGATTCAAGCTGGCGTAGAATATAAATAGCTACAAAAATAAGTTCTTATATCATTTGCCATAGTAGATAGATAAGAATGCAGACACCAAGACACCAAATAGTCGCTGTCTGATAAGCCCAACTAATGGGACATGAGCATTGATTAGTAGGCAGGGAGGCGGCCCATATATAATAGCATGTGCCTTACGCTATAACCTCGAAAAAGATATCATGCAAAATGTTGTCCTAAGACTGCAGAAAGCCAATTAACAAAGCAATTGCTTTGTACATTGTCTTCTTATCACAAAATGCTGCAAATATTTCTGCACTCTTGGAATGAAGACTTTTCGGCTATAAAAGCGAAATCAATGTAATATAAGCAATTAGTAAGTTGATGAAACTTCAATCACACAGTATGCACATTGTCACACGCGTTCTTTTGCTTGCAGCTACAGTGCTGAGCGTAAGTCTATTCACCGTGATTTTCAATACATCGAGGCCTAATAACTGTTTTTAATCTATAGGCCAACGCCTGGCCCCGATCAGCTGCTGATACATCCCTTCTTCGCATGGTAGTGGCCCAGTTGAGCTCTCCTCTTGGCGATTCTCGCTCCTTGACACCAGCTGAAACTGCCTGTGTGAATAGGTACAACAATGCTACTAACAAGATCAGCGATGAGATGGCCAATGCTACCAGCAAGTGTGAGGAGGCATTCAATCGTACTCTGGTGGACAACAATCAAAAGAGTAATGTAACTGTGAATCAGATCCGCGCACAACTGTTGACTCTGCAGAGTAATCTGCAGCTCTGCAGCAATCAGACCGACAATCTTCTACTTATCAACTGTACCACATCTCACGTGAGTATTTCTTAACTTTGCATTTTTATACATGTTTTATTATTATTTTCTCTTCTTAGTTTGACAAGAATCTGCAGTTGCTGGATAGCACAAACTCATTGGCCTACCAGACCCAGTCTCAGTTTACAACCAACTCTTCAATTATTCAAAATCAGCGCTCCAATTGCATCAGTTCCGCTGTCAGCGAATCCAAGGTGAAGTCCATTGAGGCAGCCAACGACTTTGACACCTGTATGGCCAAGGTTCCGTATCAGCGTGAGTTGGTAGCTAAGCAGGAGAAGGAGCAGCAGCACAAGGATATGCAACAGATCCAGCATGAGCAGAAACCAGTTCAACAATCAGAACAGAAGCCAGTGCAGCAGCCAGTTCAGCAGCCAGCCCAACAACAGGTTCAGCCAATTGGCAACTAATTTATGAGAATTTATGAGCGTATTTATTGATATGCGCTAAATAAAAAATTGCTTCAACATTCATTCACCTGACCTTCTCAATTCAACAATCAAAACTTCACTCAAAATACAGTATATTCATACTTATAAAATTTGAATCTATTATTACTCATCAGCGCTGTTAAGAGGCTCAAGTGTTTTTCAACAATCATTGCATTCCCAGAAATCCCGTCTACGAGTATAGATATCTTATCAAACTATATTTTGTATAATATATATTTTTATATAAATATATGCAGATAATTGTAATCATCAATCAGGCTGCATAGGTTTCTTATCACTGAGCGGAAGCCTCGCCAAAAAGAACTTTCTTACTATGTTACTTCAAGTAGTTGTATTATTTGATAAATAATAAAAAATAAAGACAACAACAAACGGCACAAATAGAAAAAAAAATCCAAGTCGTCATTAATTTTGTGGCCACATTTGATTTAAAATGGTCAGGCGCCACATTGGCCAAGTTAGAAACGACAGGAATCGCCAACATGGAGGTTCTCTGCAAAATAGTGCTGCTTTGTGCAGTACTCTTCAGTGCGAACGTAAGTACTAGCTTTATAAACAACTAAGAAAGTATATAATCAAATTAAGTAGATAAGATCACTTTTTTTTTTTGCAAACTCAAGATACAAAGTGTCTGAAAAGTTTGATAACAATTTAGACTTAACTCAAGATTATAAATTTAATTATATATATTACTTACATCATTTTCCACAGACCATTTCGACAGCTGAGCCCCAAAATTCGAATGCTTTTATCAATAAGTTGAATTTCAATAATCTGCTTTTCGATGCTATTACGGGAGATCCTAAACTGCCTGGATCGAGTGCATTGAATAATTTTAACAAATGTATCGAAATTCACACCATCAAAGATATTGAGATATTGATGATTGCTGGTAACAAGCTGGGTCAATGCGCTAATATCAATCGACATGAACTGCAGACCTATTTGCAACAACAAAGTTCAGCAGATGTAAAAACTACCTTCCAGCAGCAGATGCTCAGCTGCAGCAATCGCAACTGCTATGCGGATTTGGTAAGATATTAAAAAATAAAACAAATTTTCGCTGTCCCTAACGGATTGTGTTTTTTTTTTTTAGGTCATGAATCTGTTTGCTGCTGTGCAACCCATAGAGAGAAATTTCTTGCAGGTCAAACGTTGTGTCGTCCATGAAATTAAGAAGACAGTGTGGAAATTGGAACAGTCTAACGTTGCGTTGCAGAATTGCATTAGTCAGATTGGTGAAGAAGCTGCTAACACCACAACCACTAGCCCTCCATGGAATAACACAACTCCTAGCTGGAATGTGACAACTGAAGGGCCTCAATGGAATATGACAACGTCTTGGTCCACACCAAGCTGGAACTGGACAACGCAGACCCCACCAATTTGGAACTGGACTACTCCAAGCTGGAACTGGACAACACAGCCTCCACCAAACTGGAACTGGACTACTCCAAGCTGGAACTGGACCACGCCTGGCTTGAATGAATCTACTCCAAGCTGGAACTGGACAACACAGACCCCACCAACCTGGAACTGGACTACTCCAAGCTGGAACTGGACCACACCTGGCTTGAATGAATCCACTCCAAGCTGGAATTGGACCACGCCAAGCTGGAACTGGACCACGCCTGGCTTGAATGGATCTACTCCAAGCTGGAACTGGACAACGCCGACCCCACCAACCTGGAACTGGACTACTCCAAGCTGGAACTGGACCACGCCTGGCTTGAATGAATCTACTCCAAGCTGGAACTGGACAACGCCGACCCCACCAACCTGGAACTGGACTACTCCAAGCTGGAACTGGACCACGCCTGGCTTGAATGAATCTACTCCAAGCTGGAACTGGACAACGCCGACCCCACCAACCTGGAACTGGACTACTCCAAGCTGGAACTGGACCACACCTGGCTTGAATGAATCCACTCCAAGCTGGAATTGGACCACGCCAAGCTGGAACTGGACCACGCCTGGCTTGAATGGATCAACTCCAAGCTGGAACTGGACAACGCCGACCCCACCAACCTGGAACTGGACTACTCCAAGCTGGAACTGGACCACACCTGGCTTGAATGAATCTACTCCAAGCTGGAACTGGACCACGCCTGGCTTGAATGAATCTACTCCAAGCTGGAACTGGACAACGTCGACCCCACCAACCTGGAACTGGACTACTCCAAGCTGGAACTGGACCACACCTGGCTTGAATGAATCCACTCCAAGCTGGAATTGGACCACGCCAAGCTGGAACTGGACCACGCCTGGCTTGAATGGATCAACTCCAAGCTGGAACTGGACAACGCCGACCCCACCAACCTGGAACTGGACTACTCCAAGCTGGAACTGGACCACACCTGGCTTGAATGAATCCACTCCAAGCTGGAATTGGACCACGCCAAGCTGGAACTGGACCACGCCTGGCTTGAATGGATCTACTCCAAGCTGGAACTGGACAACGCCGACCCCACCAAACTGGACAACTCCAAGCTGGAATTGGACCACGCCAAGCTGGAACTGGACGACACCTGGCCTGAATGAGTCCACGCCAAGCTGGAACTGGACAACTCCAAATTGGAATGCCACAACTCCAAGCTGGAATGTGACAACCTTGACCCCTACGTCGAATAACAGCACGCCAACCTGGAATCAGACAACTTTAGCTCCCACATGGAATGAGACTACAGCCGTACCACAGTTAAATGCAACAACTTCGGCGCCCAACACTACCCTTGGTTGGTGGGACAAGCTGTTGCATGACCTTGGTCTCTAAGCTGTGTTTTTAGGAAATATCCTTCTGTTATTTCAAAAAGAATTAAATAATGAATTGATTAGCATTAAAATGTGTTTACTCAAAGTACGCGAAGCCCTTTAATTAAGTCCGTGCGGACCAATGAATGTCCAGTAATATGATAAGCTATCAGCAAAGATTGCAAAAATAAATAGAAACGATGGCTAGCAAAAAAAGTGTTTATGGCAGTGAAACGCCGCAAATAGGCAACGCCCACATAGAATCCAGCCTGACTTAGCCATTGCCTGATTAAGATTTATTAGCCAACTGAGTCAGCCACGTGTCGCAGATGGCTGCACAAAATGATGGATCTGAGTGAAGCGTCAGCAAAGTATTGCATAAGCGGCCAAGTAAAGTGGCAAACAAAGCCAAAAGGCTGCCAATAAGTGAAGGAAAGCAGAAAAACAAACAACAAAAAAAAGCATGAATCGAAAAAGTGAGCCAGCAATAATTAGTTACACTTGGCGAGGCTAAATAATGAGCTGGCTGTCAACATCTTGTGGCTCCGGCCTTGGCATCAAATATCAGACTAAACGGTTTTCCTTTTCTACCTCACAGTTCCCTGTAAATCAACGATAAAATAATCATTGTAAAAGCCCATAGTCTGAATCCAAAATTGTGCCAAAAAGTTTAATATTTGCAGGTGCAGTGCAGGCGCAGGGGCTACGAACAGAGAACGAGCATATTATTCAACGCACACTGACAGCTCGACGTGGTAAGCATTTGCATAACCATTGAGCTCAACGCAGCGTCTACACCATGTATGGTTGACTGTGCCAGTGTGTGTGTACACTCTGAAAAACGTTTGTCAATACTCAACTTATTGGTTTTAAATCAAATGTGCATCGCTTTACTAAGAGTATATGGATGTTTTTTTTTTAATATTTATTTTATTAAAAAATTTCAAAAAGTTCTTTTATATACTTATTTTTCGCGATGACTTTAATTGCGTTTTCATTATTTTTATATTCTGATTTTTTTGTTTGTTTTATTGAAGTGTAATTTGCTATGCTGGGCATACGAAGAGAATCTGACCTAAACAATGAGAGTATGCGCAAAACTTTTAACCTCAGCACCAGTAGATAAATCACGTTGGATCATCACCCCTAGCATTCATTGTCCACACTAAAGCGCATTGTGTTCGTGGGTGTGTGTGTAGAAGGGCATTCACACACACACATATACGTTGCAGGTGCTGCACATTGTGTTGGTGCTTTTGCTAAAGCTATAAATTACAACTGAGGCTGTGTAAATATTTCAGTTTTTTTTACTTCTTGTTTTTACTCAATGCCTGATCCCTGGCAAATGATGGCGTTCCGACTAGGGAACGAGACTTGAGTAAAGTTTTAATAAAAATGCGCAAATTCAAGTGATCAATTAACATTAATGGCAAACGGCAAAGTTCATAAAAATTTCATGCGCCAATAACTAGAAAAGAGCATTCAATAAATGAGCCAAACAAAAAGAAAAACTGACTAGATTACGGACAAAGGGTTTGCTCACCATATAAATTTGAGCAGATTAAAAAAAAAAACCAATAAAAAACAAAAGTCTAGCCAAAAGGTACCCTATGTTGGATTATCAAGAATATTAATCAGTACACAAAATTTAATTTCATCTTGGCTAAATCGTGCTTACCCTGTAAGCCTCTCTTGGAATAACAGCTTAACTGTGGAACTTTTTTTTATAATAGCTTCATACAACCAAAGGTCGCTGTTGCAACCCCTGCTTGGCATACTAAAGTGCGTTATCCCCGCGAAATTTTGAAATCAAAAAGTTTTGAATGTAAAACATAACCGTCAACTTTAATGATCTGAATGCCCAGCGGCTAAGCGACCGTTACCCTAAATAGACAATCAAGATTTTTAAATGATTCGCAGCAAACAAAGCGACGACAGAGACCTTAGAAGCGAACTGACCTCTAACAGCGAACTGAAAATTAGTAAGTCATTAATGTAAAAGTCCGCCCGTTAAAAGGCCAATAGGAGCACGAAGAACGGTATTCAAAATGAGAGGCGCTAAGTCTCTCAACCGGCTACCTGCTACCTGCCACCTGCTGGCTGCTGGCTGCTGCTTGAGCTGTTAAGTGTGAGAGACGCAGCAGCTGACAGACTGACGTTTGGGTAACTAATAGGCCTTATTTGCATGTTAATTGCTCTTGACTAAGTCAACAGCAGCAGCAGCCACAGAAAGTATTCTAATAACGGCAGCACAACAAGAATAATGAGAAGCGAGGCAACACTTTAGTACCAACAACACTGACAGTAGACAGCACAAAAAAATGCGAAAACATGTAAAAACTTAACATAAACTTATCAGTAGCATTTACAGCTGACAGAGCGTTGCTAAAAAGTAGGCAACACGCATTAAAGTAATGTATAAAATTTGCATGCGCAAAAAAGTATGCAACACTTTCGTGAATTTTGAATGCTTGTACATCGTGTGACCTAAACATAATTATACGCTAAAGCTGTAGAATAAAAAGTTGAGGTAATTTCTTGCTTAAAGTTCTGAAACCGGTTGCTGTGCAAGCTAAAGCTATGTTGGGAATGAATCAATAAAAGTTGTGATTCTATTAATAATATTTATATAAAGAACTAACAAATTCTTAGACCAACCATCGTGCAGAGTATTTTGCCTTTTTCTTGTGATTTTACCACAATTACTTTGATTGTCAATTTTGGTTATGTGTTGGGCTTTGCCACATATTGCATTAACTACAACATAATCACATCCGCTATAGCCAATTCTTCAAAGGCCTATTAAAAATAGTGAATTAAAAAAACCAGAATATGATGTATAAGGAAATTTAACATGATTGAAAACGAGTTAGATTATAGCTCAAAGATGAACTGTCTTTCAAATAGACTTGACAGCAATCAATTAAGTATTTTTGAGTTGCTTCCTGATTGCAAGCGCCAACCACAATGGTAACCACATTAATTGCTCATAAAGTGTGCCTGCCCATTTTGTTGAATCGATCAAAGTTAATTGGCATGCAACCGCCATTTGCATGTCATGCATATTTAACAAAAAAAATACAAAAACATGATGGAAAAAATAACAAAACGTGCAAACAGCAGCTAAATTAACATAACCAAACGACAAACGGCACGCAATCATACACAAAAAATAAAAATAGCATAAAAAACTTAAGTATTATATAAAAGTTATGTTCCGTGTATTAATGCAATTTGCACATTGTTCGTAAAATTGTGAACTTTTAGTGCAAACAACGCAAATTAAATAATGCGGTATCAAACTAAATACCCCAAAAATTAGGCACATTATTTGCTATTCATTTATGCGCACGCGACCTTTGAAATCAACTACAACAACGTATTTTCAATATTGCAGCATGGCAATTTTAGATCAAAAAAGAATCAGCATAACAGCTTTTGTTCTGCTGTTATGTTTCATCACATTTAAAATATAAAAACACAAATAATATACTCAAAATAGCTCTTGAAGCTCTTACAGCAAGATTATCTTGTATAAGCTCTTCTTTTTATTGTGATAAATAGAAAATTAATTCACTTTATCGTCACATATCTTGTGTTAGTATATCAGAATCCATTCAGCTTCCTTCCGCTGTTGGCACGTGTCGTGGCAGCCTTTATGTACCGTATACATTTTTAAAATTTGCATGCTATACAAATTGTAATTAGTATACTGCGGCACGGTTTGAGGCGAACTAAGCTCATAAAAATGAGAGCCGAACAACGGCGAAATGTGTTCCACACGCACCGTAAATACAATTAATATAAGTTTGGACCAGTTGAACCACTCAGTAGAGAGTTCTGTTAGGCATGTTAAAGTCCTTAAATAAATAACATTCACTATTCTTTATTGTTTATGTTGCACTTTCTTAAAAAAAAACGCAGAACTTTGAACATCGCTCAACGCTTTAGAACTATATTAGTGGCTTTAATAGGCGAGCTTGTAAATTAATAGGAATGTCCCAAGGCTGTTTTTGACAAATGCATAAACAATGGATGAGAAAGACTATTTGTGAAAGCAATCATGGTTTTCACTTTAATAATTTTCACTTTAATAATTTTATCAACAAAATTCTGCATTTAAGAAAAATCGCCAGAGGATGCAAAGTTTATATTGTGACAAGAGTGATTATTGATTAATTAACTATGCATTTTAAGAAGCATCTGGTTTATTACCCAAATGTGCATTTATCCAGAACACCGCAGGCATTGCCTATAAATTATCAAGTGCTTGGATAAGACGGCAGCTTAGCGGGCTCTCTTTAAGCATTATGGCAAGTAGAAGATGCCACAGTTACCGCCGCATTGCCATAAATTCTCACGCTTAATACAATGTCTCCTCAGCCTCAGTCAGGACCATATAATGGTCTAAGTAAGTAAGCGGTTGGCGCTAGTCAACACTTGCGGACGCGAGTCTTAGCCGCAAATGCGCGACGCTTCAACTCCATTAAATTTCAATGTGGTGCGGTGTGTTTTGGGGCAAACGGTGGATTTAAATGCGCAACAGTCGCAGTTAACAGTACCACGAATGGCGTAAAAGCCATCAGGCTGGGCACACACAAAAAAAAAAATGTCAGATGCCAGCACAAAGTAGGAAAGATGCAGTTACTCTTTAATTTAGTTTCGAAGCATAACAAAAATGTACTTTCGTTCTGTAATGTAAGCTTATGAAGTATGCTACATTTAATGTAAAATGAACTAGTTAAAATCACTTTATTTTAATTATTATTTAACTTCATGGATATAGGTAAAAGATGGTATAACAAAAGACACAGTCGCTTAAGTCGATTGTAAGACTAGAGGGTATAAAATGAAAACGCCATTCACTAAATTAACATTCATAGTACATGCAGATCTGGATCGTAGTTTAACCTTAAAGTTGTTTATTAACGGCAATTTTATGACATCCATAGTTGGTTTAAATGGCACTGTGATTGAATTAGATCGATACTTAATGCTCTTGGTATTGAAAAAGTTGTATCGCGAGCTTTTCGTATATTTAATTAGGCATACGCAGCAAGAATTGTTTTCAATTAAGATAATGAAATATGTTCTGTAAATTATTTGCTTGGCTTATAAATTAGTTAAATATTAATCAAATTCTGTAACTATAATAATTTTGTTCCCTAACGTGAGCATAAACTATTCAATCAATTGGAAAGGAGCTGAAACAAAAGGCCAGTTCAAATTCATTATTATGGCTAACTAAATTCGTATTCATATTGTGGATTGCGCCAACAAATTCACATAAATTTGCGTATTTTAACTGCATCGCTGTAATCGCTTTTTGCTAATGTGGTTCAACCTTTTTTCCCTTCAAATGGCTGTTTTTTGGTAACGTGTTTTTGTTTTATGCAAAATATGTGCTGGTGTGGCAGACTTTTTGCGGCTAGTGTGGCCGCCTGTTGTGTATGTGGATGCGGTTGAATGCATTTGTTTATATTGTTGAATTCTGCCATTGCGGCTGTGGCGCTGCTTTTTGAACAAAATCACCGGAAGCCTTAATGGTCATTTAATGTGCCTGCAATAATCGTAATGACCTATGTACGTACTAACAGTCATACATTTTCATTGCATAATCGCTCATATTTTATAAAATTATCGGCAAATTATTAGTCAAACTATTCGCGGTGGTTTTCTATAATGCACAATTTATGCGCAATATTTTTTTAATTTCGTTAAAAAAACAGTTCGTCTCTTTAGCTAAAAAAAAACTATGCTCGTATGTATTAACATATATTATAGAAAATTGGAAAAAATAGTATTCCAATGATATACAAAATAATTTCTATAAATTTATAAAAAAAAATAAATAACAAAAAAACTAATACTTTTTATTTTATTTATACGAGATTAAGTTTAATTTTTAAATTATCTATAAGAATATGAGTTAAAAGCCTGAATATTGAAAAGACTTCGACATGCACTGTTTATGAGAAATATTTAAAAGACTTTTGTACGAACTTTGACTTCTCATTTGTGGTGGCGGGAGGAAACTGAAAGATTTCTCAATGTGCACGTTTAACCCTTTTTGTTATTTCTTTTTAATTAAAAAGCTGCCGCTGCTCCAGATGCAAGCATGCAAGGGACAAACGAAAGGAACTGGAAGGCTGGCACGCTGGCACGCTGGCACTATGGCAGGCTGTGCACTAGAAGACTGAGATTAATATCAATGTAATGCTTGCAACGCCTCGCCTAATGCAGCCAGTTTGTCAGGGCCAAGCGGAAAGCAACTGCCAGCATGGCTGAAGGCTGACATTGAAGCAGATGCGTGGGTAGAAGAGGAATGAAAGGGGGTGTGGAATATGCGTACAATAAATTTCATATTGCCAAAGGACATAAGAGGGCATGTATAATATGCAAACACAATCAACGCGATTGTTGTTAGCTGCATACGCAACGCTCAGAAAAAGAGAAGGAGAACGAGAGATCGAGACAAAAAGGGAGGAAGGAGTAAGTTAGTTACAAAAAAGAACTCCCAATGAAGTAAAGTCGCCGGCAAACACTTTTACAAACAGACAGGCAGCATGACAATACGAAACAGAGTACAATGTATGTATGTGAATACATACACACTTACAACTAACTGTAAAGCTAAACTTTGAAGTGCCAACCAGGCACATATTGTATATTGTATATGTGCGTGTGCGTGTGTGTGTGTGAGTGTGAGTTTAACTGTGTGTGTGCGCATAAAGCAAAGCAATATAAAAGGAAATAAACCGGCGACAGCTCTGCCAGGCAGCCCGCCTGACTATAAGCAGAAACTAAACGAAAGCATATAAAAAATACAACAAGAATAAAATGAAAACGAATGAGAAGAAAGAAAATATATGTGTATGTATGTATATATAGAAAGAAAAAGGAAAAAAAAATACAAGAGGAGCAAAACTTTTTTATGTGGAGACGTGCAGAAATTTTTAATTTGCGGTTTGCTGCTGCTACTGTAGGAGCAAAGAACAAGCTCGAGAGAAAGAAGGATGCGAGCGGCCTTTATGCGTGCACAGAAGTCAGCAGAGCCCGAAAAGTAAAGCCACTACAGCCAGCATTTGGAAAACAGGCAGGGAGGAAGGGACGACTGGAGACTTGTATGCCGCTTATTATGATTTAAATATTTTGTAAGCCTGAGCTCGAAGGCTAAGCTTCAAGTGCTCAACTCAGACAAACACACTGTACAGCATAAGGTTATAATTAAAGTTCACGAGGTCAAACATCGATGGTGGAATAAAATAGGACCAGTCGGCTGGTGGCTTCTGCTATGTTGCATTGTTGCAGCGCTTGACTTTGGTATATTCATAGCACAAACTCAGGCGTGCACACAATATTCTTAGCAGCAAACGAGTTAAGTGCACTCTAAAATATGTACGGCGTTGAGCTTTCGACGCACGCATTTAAACTTGTTCTTCTCACAGACCGCGTGGCATGCACAACTTCGTTGGCGAGGAGTGGGCACATGGCATCTGCAGGCAGGCAAGTTTCCGCGTGTCTTGTCTGTCATTTGCATATTTAAATTGCAGCTAGCAGATTGTCATCAGCGCGTTTTAAATGTTGATAAATGCACGCCATAATTTAATATATCCGCTATCTTTTTCGCTCTTTCTCTCTCCCTCTCTTTTTTTTCGCTTTCTTTTTTTCTCTCTCTCTCTCTCTCCATCTCGCTCTCTCTCTCTCTCTTTCTCATGCTATTGTTTCATAACGCATTATCTTTGTTTGTCTTTGTTTTTGCACAGCACATTTTAAATGCACAACACAGCGTATGAGCAACATGCAACTGATGCTAACGGCAAGCTTCGTGCAATGATTAATAAACTTTACACAATAAAAATGTTGTTCTCAAATACTGTTTAAGGCTTTTTTTTTATTGAATTTAATGCTTTACTGACACTCAGCACACATGCCGCGTAAATATTGCCAAATATTTAAATTAACTCAAAAGTCAATATAAAAAACAGCTTTAGTTAACTGATAATCAATTAAATTGCAAACAGAACTTAACTAACAGTTTAAACCTTTGATCAAAATTTGCATTTCACAATGTACACTAGAAGATATTAATATATATTTTAATATAATTAATACTTTTAAATTCCCATTAAATTTTTATTTCATTTTATTAATTTTGTAGTTTGCTTAAAAAAATATTCTTTGGATATCTTTTGAATAAAGTATTTGATTAAGTGTAATCTACCATCGTAAAATATTGTTAGTTAATACATATTCTGTATGTGATATTAAAAGCAGCGTTGTGTTAGCAGCCTGCTATTTTTCAATAATTATTTTAATAGACTGCCACCTGGCTAACTTTGGTTGGCCACAACCACAACTGTGACCAACCTTGTGGGCATGAACCCGAATCGGTCGTATATTGTGTATTGGGCCAACTGCCAACACTCATATCAGAGACATTTGCTTGGATAAAAGCATAAAAGCAAACGAAGCTCATTAAACGAACAAACACATATAAACGGAAATGCAAATATGCCAGCGCAAGCATTATAGTTTGCACAGGACAATAAGAGGACAACTTCAACTACAACTACGAGCAAGGCAGCAGCAACAAAAACAACAAAGACGAGAGAGATGACAACTCAGGATGTGCTACGAGTGCGAAGTAGCCATAAAAATTGCATGCGACAATTGCTGGAAGTACAATGGCAATCGTAAGCTCCATTGATAAGTATTATGAGTGTTATAAAGTGTGATAATTGCGGCCTGATGACCACTCCAAAACTCTCTTCCATACACAAAACAAATAAAGATATAGCGTTTTATATCTATGTACTCAGCACATGCTGGGGAACAGCTTAATGTCTTGAATGAATATTTGAAGGAAATGCTTTGGTCAAGTTGAGAGGTACTCGAATTTGATTTTGATGTTGATTGATCATGTTCAAATATTAATGTAGCATTGGTCTACTTAATCCACAGGTCAAGTTGTTACATTCTCACCGTATAATGAACTCTACAACACTTTGATTTATATGGTCTAGACTATTTCGGCCACATTAAAGCCAAGCAATTTACTTTTAATTTTTCTTTTGCAGAGAGCATTTCTCGCATAAATGAATAAATGTATTTATGTTGTACGGATGCTAATGTTTGTGAAATGAAAGCTTAGTTAAAATGAATATTCTTTTCTTACGAACCTCCGTTTGCAAATATTTTATTTTTATTACATAGCTTTCATTTTGTTGTGAGTCCAATGACTGACTTGCAATATAATATTAAATTAAAGTATTTACATTATAATTATGATACTTGGCTCAACTAAGTATTAATATGTACAGTATTTTTTCATAATAAACAATAAAAAAATATAGTTTTGAGGGAGTTTGTTATGTTATTGAACATTTTTTACGAAACATTTATCTTTTGCATTCTGAAAATCGTTGTTAGTAGTAAGAAAAATTCAATAGCTATTACATATTAAAGCTATAATCTTTAAAACTTAATGGGCAATCATGGTCGCTTGAACTCAATACAGATGTGCTTTAGTGTTCCACACACTAATAGTTTACTTTGTTTGAGTCGATTGAAAATGCCTAGATTAGTGGCAAATTTGTCAAGGCGAAAAACAGTGGAGAGAGTTGGAAAGCAGTCACCATATGGCTACAAGCGCCACAATATGGCCAGAGTCAACATAGAATGAGGTCAACTATGGTCTGGGCCTGAGCCATGGCTAAGTGCACGACTATGCTCAAGGCATAACTTTGTGGGCATTGCCAAAGTATTTTAATTGGATTTGGTATAGAAGAAACAAGAAGAACAGAAACCAAAGCTTTTTTTTACAGGATGCCACAAAAATCGTTGCAAAGGGCTTAACATTTAACACAAACATTTATAATAAACTAGCTGCTAATTTACTTTGACAGACGGTCAGGCAGGCAAGCATTAATACACAGACACACATACAAACACGTAAAGTTGTTTAGGGCTTTGACGGCACTTTACTTTACCGTTTGCTTAGCTGCTGTCGAAATCAAAGCCCAACATTGTCCAAGCTAGCTCACAATAGAAGCAAGAGAGGAAAAGGGAGTCAAAGAGTGCGAGGTAGGCAAAGAGACAGTCTGGATAACTAAGAGGGGAGTGGACAGCAGGTTGCTTTTTTATGAGGCCAACAGCAGTTACTGGTTGTCTGCTTAGCTTTTGTATGGTACGGTGCTAACCTGTGTCAATTTATGAGTTTCATTATTAAACTTTGCCACCTGACGCACATTTACTAATACATACAAACACACACGAACACTCACACTTACAAGAAAGAATAATTGGCCAAGTGTTAGGCAGTGGTGTAGTTAACAAATAATGGCAAAAAATCAATTGAATTGTAGATGCGGGGTTAAGCATAAGCGTAAACACTCGCCCCGACCCAAACTAAAAAAAAATACCGTAAACTTAAAAAGGACATTGGCCACAGGACATCTAAACATACACACTTACTTGCATACTTATACTCATTTCCCTTTTTTTCTTTCCGCCTCGCTTTCTGTTCGTTTGCTTTTACACACACGATTGAATGCGGAATTTATGCGGCGTTATTTATGAAAACAAAAACCGGAAGCAATATTTTTGTTTCCTTACTCCGAGTGTGTTTATGCCTGTGTTTGTGTATATTTTTTACTTGTCTATTGAGTGGCCAACGGCAATGTGCCCGTCTGCCAAACCATTATCCTTATATCTTAACACACACACACACACAGACAGTTATAGTTATTTATGCGCTCGGGCAATGCAACGTCATCGTCATTGTCGTCGTCGTCGCCCCAGTGCCTGCATGGTTTCTACGATCTGGTAAAGTATCGAAAAGTATTGTTATAGCTACATAGTGGCAAATGGTTAAGTCTGATTGTATGTTTCGCTTATTAAGCATTTGTTATACCTTATATGTAATAGAAATAAAAACTTGCAATTAAAACGATACCTTCAAGAGCACCTACCAAGGTCAAACATTTTTAGCAGATCTATCAAATAGGTAGTGATTTCTGTGTGAGTGCAATAAAAATCTTAATATATAAGGATCTAAATATTATGTTTTCTGTATAAAGACGCGTTTCTTGGGAATTGTTTAATTAATTAACGAGCGCATGAGTATTCTTTAAATCAATGTTTAGTTTTATAGTGAAAGACTTGGACATCAGTCATTTGGGACCGCAGTTCACCACTTAAGGCATGTGAAATGGGAAAGTAGAGTAGATCACAGAAAGGACTATATAAATTTTCTAAATAAAATCGTACAAAAAGTGCGTCAGGCTCTTGGTTTAAATAAAGAACGTCCAGTTTCAATAGCCGTTTCCACTAAATTATGTCTAAAAGTGTTGCCGTAGGCACTGAGTGCACAATGAACATAAAAAACTAGTTTGAAGCCCAACCCTGCTCCTAGCTTTATTGCCATCCCGACTTGAAGCGATGTCGACCAGCAACGTTTTGGGCTGTGGCTAAGTCGCTTTCCGTTTTCCGATTCGTCATTTAGTCGTTTATTATTACTTTCTTTCATTCTTTCATTTTCCCCTTTTCTTTTTTTTCGGTAGCCTTTTTTTGTTGTTGTTTACTTAGGCTTAGGCACATAAAAATCACGCACTAACAAACAAATAAAATGCTGACAGCATTTATTTCCGTTTCCGTTACAGTTTTGAGTTAAACACATGCGCTGGGCTCCTATAGACATAAAGTACAATAGAACTATACATATACATGTTTGTGTGTGTGCAGCTGAACGGATGTATTACAATTTCAAAATGTGGAAAAACGTACATTTATGGCAAAGGGATAAGTCGGAAGCAGCAGCTAAGAAACCCAAAGATCCGACTGCTTCTATTTGCTTAGCACTGCCTATCTTATATGTATGTGAGAACATGAACATTTCCTATATCCTTCATTTGATTTTAATGCTAATTTTGTAGTTCCTTTGTGTGCTTGCGGCACTACTCAAAAAACAGCCGCAAACTTCAGATTGCCTGACACTTTAGATACTCCTATTGTGCCAGTAAATTAGTAAGGAAACATAAATGGTCATATTCGGAGTCGTAAAACTAGAGCTTTGTGGTGGGTAGCCGTACGTTTGTACCTAACCTAGCATGTTGCCAAAAAATCTGATAAATAGTTTTAAAATACAAAAATTCTTACTGCAATCACTTAAAAAAAATTTTATTTTAACAATGGGTTTACAGTTTTTTATTTGATTAAATTGCTAAGAGTGAATTTCTTAAAAAATCTGATTGAAAATTTTACAGATATTTAATAAACTGTCGCAGACTCTCATAAAAATGCAAAGCCTTTCAATGTAAAGTTGATGAAATAAATTTTATTTGTGATCCAAATCTAAACACCCAACATATGTGAGTCGATACACTTTCTAGTTATCTGCCATCAAGCATTCAAACGAAATTTTTTTAAAGCATATAGTAAGTAAGTAAATCTTTAATATATTTACTTATCCTTAACTTAAGCTTTTTTATACATTTAAAAACAAATATGAGTTTCGTTAAGTGGGCATAGGATTCGCTTATGGCAGCATTTTTTTGGTGCCTCTTCGATTTGATTGACGCAAAGTTTTAGAATAAACATTGGGCATGTGCGTGCGGGCAACTTAATAGCCTGCGTCGCGCAGTTTGTAAATATAGTTAATTAAATTTAAATATTTGCATTGTGCGTCAATGCTGTATGTGGCACACATTTTGCGGCATACTCACATCGCGTTTGTTGTGTGTTGCTCTTGGCTTTTCAGTTTCACAGTGGGGGCTGGGAATAAAAACCGCAGCGCTTAACACACCAAGAACGGCTGCTGCCAGTTTTTTTGTATGTACACACAGCACCTGTATGGCATATAGCTAAAGAGATATCATATATTTGAGCTGATGCTGCGTATGGCAGCGGAAGCCTTTTTTTATGTAAAACTTATATAAAGGGACTATAATCTCAATCAAATTTACCAATAACCATAGCTTCGAAAGCTAAAAGTTGACATTTCTTTTCACTTATAATGTTTGATTTTTTTTTTAGGAATATTTAACTCACTTTTTTATATACTTGGGAGTTGTTGAATATGTATCATTT
This sequence comes from Scaptomyza caliginosa, assembly GCA_035044725.1. NCBI lineage: Eukaryota > Metazoa > Arthropoda > Insecta > Diptera > Drosophilidae > Scaptomyza > Scaptomyza caliginosa. Next base: position 1,506,624 of record JAWNNR010000004.1, on the reverse strand, counting down.
AGTCGGTTGGCCAACTCTTGTCCATTTTGGTAGTCAATGTGTCGTTAAATTTTTAGCATTGACCAACGGGTGCTGCTGTTGTTGTAATGGTTTTTGTTGCTGCGGCTTTTGTAGGTGGCGTGAATGGTGGTCGTGGTACAGGTGACGTTGTCAACTGGTCAGTCGCAGGACGCAATGTGTTGTCCATGGCATTAAAAATAAAAATAAAGGAGAAAAAAAATTCGAGCGCTCTCGAAAATTTATTATGAAATAATTCATAAAAACGCATGCGGATGCTTCGCACCATTTCATGGAGGAGCCGCTGTAGCTGCCAGTACAGGTGAACAAAGATTTTTATTTTTTGGCTTTTGTTGCTTTTTGCTTAATTTTTGGATGACAAACAGCCACAACTGTCTGCTGCTGTTGTTGTTGCTGTCGCGACAGTTTGGACTATAGCGGCTTCCACCACCGTTAACATTGCGTATACGTGTTACATAAATGAAGAAAAAAGAAATTGTTAAATATATATTTATGTATAATATTGCTTGCTCTGCACTGTTTCAATACAACATACAACTGTGCCTTATTTGAATAATTTAACTTTTTGTTGCAATTTATACCTTGAATCACTTAGTTGCACATTTAAAAATAAATTCAAACTCTATTTTTGCCCCAGTTCAACTGTAACGAAACGCGCTTTTGCTTTTGGTTGAGGCAATATTTGCTTTATTGGCCAAACGTTTTATACATTGGCTAGCATTTTTTCGGGGTCAGCAAATATTTGCGGTTTAACTTGTCAATTTGAAGTGTATTAAAGTGGCATACACGATGTTTTTGTGCAGTTGTTTTTATCAATATTTCACATAAAGTTCGTTCTGTTGAAACGATAAAAACACTTTGAAATGTTTGCAAGTTTCAAAAAAAAAGGGAAATGTATTTTAGGTCATCTAAAAAACTTGGAAGACTTACTGCTAAAAACTGTTTAACTATTTCAATATGGTTTTCTGATATTACATACCATTTGCGTTCTGGTACCTTAAACACTTACAGATCATCGTTTCCTCATGCATATTACACAGATAGATAGATAATTTCGCTCATGCCTTCATACATATTAAGCATGTTCTGGTCTAACACGTTGATCCGAAACATTTTACCCAGTCTCAATTTTCCAATGAATATTCACGAACTATTTGTTTGCTCTTCTTGGTGTCCACCATTTCAAACTGTATGTTTTTTAAAGTTGCCAATTAGGCGATTCCAAGTTGGATAACGGAGTTCTCCAAGAAAATAGTTGTGGTATGTACATATTTATAGTGTTTGCTGCAAACCTGTAAAGGGTGCACATAAAGCAAATAGCAATAAAGCAAATCGTCAAAAGAGTTTCAAAAACAAACAGAGCAGCACAAGAGAAAGATACTCGCCCTGTATAAGGTATCCATTCATCCTTTCAGCCAGCGCCAAGGCTGTGGCTGCTCTTTTTGCAGCAACTCTTCCACACAGCACAGCATCATTCACAATTTGTTTCAATTTTAAATGCCTTGTCGCGGGTTTTACACATACACACACACACACACACAAATACTTATGTTGTGACAGCAGCTGCTTGAGTGTTGGTTGACTTCAGTACGTGTAGTTTTAGCGGGCACTGTTTGTGTGTGTGTGTGCGTGTTTGAGTGTGGGCGTGCCTTTGTGCCTTTCGCCTAGTGGCGAGGCTTTAGCTTTAGCTGTAGTGTACAAAAACGAAGAAAAATTGCTACTTTTCTATAACCGAAGATAAAAATGCCCTGGCATGCTTAATTCTTCAAAGATGCTAAATATATATTTGACTTGAAAACACATTAAAAAACATACAAAATTAATAAATAATATTTGATTCTCATCTTTGACTACTCAATAATCAAGTATATCTCTAATGTTCTTAAACATAATTCATTTCAGATAGATAACTTTTGATTTATAAAGTTACGTCTGAAATTTAAAAAGTAACGATTTGTGTTACAAAAGTAAAGATCAAATCGGGAAACCCTGTGCAAGTGCATTTGCAAAAATTACCACTGAAAATGTTTCGACGCTTCTTTTGAGTGTGAAAAGGTTGGACCCGCACTTAAGCAATGTCAACGGCAACGGCAACGGTTATAGCAACGGCATCAGCATCGGTTCCTAGGACTACGGTTTCTAGGTTTGCTACTGCGGCTGATGTTGCTACTACCACTTTGGGTGCTAGCTGAAACTGACTCGTCTACGAGGAGCCAAAGAAATGCTAACTTGAACAAGCCGGAACAGTGTGTGGTCGTTTGTCGAGTGCTAAAGTGAGGGGAGCGGACAAGGGTGGAGCAAACGTATTTGCTGAAAATGTAACGCTTGTTAAAACAGATAAGAGCGCGCACAGGATATATGCACTCCACCCAGCCAGCCAAACAGTCAGTGAGCAGGATGGAGGAATGGGGAAAGCAGTGGGCCAACTGGCAACTGTAAGTGCCAGTGCTGGCATGATAAATGACATGTTTCATTTGACATTTTAACAAAGTGTTGAATTTTTGCTGCTTGAAATGCTTTTTGTGACGTGACGACACTTTTTTTTGCCACTACTTTACTGCTTGCCATCCAGCCAAGTGTTAAATAAGAGCCCAAGGACCCAACAAAATAACTGCATAATTTTTCAAGCACATTTACCCAGTGGCAATATAAAGAAGGAAGGTTCAGCTGACACACCAAGTCGTTTGACATTCGATTGTTTTGCATTTACTGCTGTTGATCTGCAATGGCTAATGATATATTTATGCCCTTACGGCATCAGCCTTCCGTTATTTGCAAAAAAAAAGTAACAAAGTTATCGCCCATCAGCAAAGCTCTTAAGCTATGATAAGAACAATAATGCCGCTGGCTTATATAACTGAATTTGGCCATATTGCTTAAAGGTTAAGGAATCTTCTTAAAGGTATGTACGTTTGAAATTGCTAAGCTAAAGTGTAAGAAAAACTCTTGTTGCAATTATCTTACATACTATGAATTTAAGTGCACTTATCCGCTGCTTGTCGATGTAGTGCTTTTTTTTCTCTTTAGAATTAATTTATTTGTATGTCTACAAGTTCTTGGACCAAGCCTGCTACGCACATTGTCTCACATAATTTATCCATATGCATTTGTTTAATATTTATGGTGGGGCCATATTTATCAGTTGCGGCCACAGTGCTACAAGAATTTAATAGTTGATTTTGTGGTCGAGTTGCTACTAAGCATTTATTGCTTTATTACTTGGAAATTTCGGTTGGAGAGCATGTGTTGATTTCCATTAGAATCGTTTGCATTAATGTATGGGGCAATGGCAATTTCTTGGCCTGGCTAATGGGATAACAAATGACAATTGTTGTTGATCGTCGTCATTTATTTCGATTTTCGGTCAAGCTAAAGTTGTAGGCTACACACACACACACACACACACACAGCCCATTGGCCATAATATAATAATAATGGCCATATTTGGTTAAAGTAACTAAGCAGCACTTCTCCACCCTTACCAATCTATCCCAAAGAAAACATTCCATTAAGCTACTTGTAAACATATGTGCTTGTGTACGTACGTACGCATGTGTGTATGTATGTATGTGTGTATGAGCCTTTGGACTTTGGCTAACATGAAACCCGCTTGTTGTCATGCGATTTCGCATTTTATTGACATCCAGTGATTCTCAATGTGAAATTATGTGCTTAATGCCGCACACAAAACCATAAATTATGATGTCCACAACTACAGCTAAATAGGAGGAGACAAAAATAGAGAGAGAGAGATAGTGAGAGAGTAGAAGGCAAAGGAGGACGAATAGTAAGGCAGAGAATTTCTCAGATTTGGCGCTGTCAATGAAAACTAATTGCCCCAAGCTTAAGGCAGCTGCCAAATATAACGATTTACAGTTAAGTCTTGAGCTTTATTAATACATAATAGATGTCCCCATTGTTTTTCGTAAAGGGTATAGACAGATAAGTTTTACAGCTCTGATTTTCATTCTCTTTATAAAGAAAATATATTAAGATAATTATGTTTACAATGTTTTGATGTAAAGTCTTAGCTCGCATTACTTTTAAACGAAAACCAGTCAGTAGGATTTATGGAAGTTTAAACAGATTAAATTGTGTTTGGTTAATTATTTATAGCTTTATATAATTTTCATCTCTTTATATTTTTTTATTGAAAATTGTTAACTAACCTTAACCTTAGGTAGATATATTATTTTGCCAAATCTGTATCATTTAATATTTAGTATTTACTAGAGAATTGAGTCTTCAATCAACACCAAAGTTGAACTATATTTCATGGCTGTTGAAGTCTATGCCACATTATATCCATTAGAAGCGCCAGCACGCAAAATTTAATTATGTGCAATGTGAATTTCTGCAATATTAACGAGATTGTTGTCTGGCGCTGAGTGCCAAGTGGATCGATCAGGGAGCGTCCAACTGTAAGGACGGCTAGGGAGGGGCACTGAATTTAATTTCAAATTATGCTCGCATGTATTTACGTTCTTTTGAGACAGGCGCCAAGTCGATAACAGCAATAGCAACAACACTAGCTCCCGCAAACGCCTCAAGTGCCTACAGCTTTTGGTTTTTGTAATGATTATGGAAGCCACATGTTTTAACAGCCACCTGATTTCTCCCCTTCCCCTCTCTCTTCTCTTTCTTTCGTTCTCTCTCTCTCTCTCTCTCTCTCTCTCTCTCTCTCTCTTTCTTAGCCAAAAACACGAAATTACATGTCAGGGCAGCTGCTCTAAGCACTTGAACACGGGTTTACTCAAGAAATTAATTTCCTTGGCCCACTAAAATCTAACGATAATGTGTGCAATTCGATAAGGTTTCCTTACCGTAGGCGTCGTAATCCACATGCGTGTGTGAGTGTGTTTATTTGTTTGTGTGTACAGTAGATGTGTGGGCGTGGGAAATCCGTTTTGAAGCATGTGATAAAGCCAGCCATCTTCCCCTTTTTCGGACTGCGTTGTACAGATTTTGCTGTTTATTTAATTTAAGCGCCTGGCATACACACACATACACACACACACTTGTTCTCACACCCAAGAAACACACACACACACACACATGGGTTTGCTAACCCCTGTGATGATGGCCGCGAGCAACAGGAAACGCCGTCAGCGGCGGACTGTGCTCGTCGTCCAGGCTGCGTTTCCTTGACAGCCTCCTGGCGAAAGCATTCGCCACTGAAAGCACTGAAATTGTTCTTGCGGTTTGGTTTAACAACACTCAAAGAAAAAATGTTTCCTAATAAAAAGAACATTCTTAAATAAAAACAAACTGTAAACATTTTCTCTACAATTCAAATAGAATATGATCCCCATTATGTACTTTTATTATTTTTATTCTTAGTTTTCTTTAAAGATGACACAGCTTTGGGCTATTATTGATTTTTAATTATTTGGTTTTAGCATTTAACTGTTTAATAGTGCACTGAACTGCGTGTAGGGCGAAACTAATACCAGACAGGCTTTATATATTATCTCACTCAAATTGAAATTATTTAAAGGAACCCATTTGTTAATTTTTAAGTTCATAATTAGCAATAATTTACAATCGACTGTCAACGTATAGTACTTTTTGCCACTGGGGAGAACAGCCTTATGTGCCTTAAAATTTTTGCTCAGATTAAAGCAAACACGATACATTTGAGTCGTTTCAACGTCAGCTTGAACTTTATATATTTCACAGAATGTTCTTTAACTCGCTTAGAATTAAGCATATTGATTTCAAATATTTGTTCTACGTGTAACCGATAAACATAACATACCCATTTCCTCGCTATTGATTAAATATTTCTCTCTGTTTGGACTTCTACAAAAGCCCATTTGGTTTGGTCAACTTTGGACTTCATGCTGCTGTTGCTCTGGCTGCTGATATATCATATCAAACAGCACGTCTTTGCCGGATAGTTGAAAGGAGTTGGCACTTGGCACATTCCGTTAGCCACATTCCACTGAAGCTTGGCAATATTAAATGGTGATTCATTTGGCACAAGAGAAGGGGGCAGCATCATTCGCTGCTGGCACGTGGCTTTGCATATGACATTCGCGCTGTTTTCATCATCGTGTTAAATGCCAGCGAAAGCTAGAGATGCGGCGTATACGTAATGTGCCTTGTGCACTTTTAATGCTTTCCATTCTCTTTGCTCACAGCATCAGCATTAAAATCAGCATCGATTTAGCCTCTGGGCACTGACTGCACACTCTCCATTCCCACTTGTTCTCTTTCTTTTCCGGAGAGCAGAAGCCGTTACTGCACATGTTGAAACGTGTTAAATTTATGGTTTGATTTTGTTTGGCAGCGCCAATATGCCAAGCAGCCAACTCGACACTCATCCCCCCCCCCCCCTCCCTTTCCTTTGCTTCACTTCAATTTGCTGCCACAACCCGATGTGTCTCATATATTTATGGCAAATACGTGCGCACATGTGCCACATACATGCACACAAAGTTGAATCTCTTTGCCCTGAGCAGGTTGTTGGCTTCCAGCTCGCCAACTGTCCGCTGCAACTTAAAAACTCTGGTTTTTCCCCTCTTTCTCTTACATTGCTTTTACTTGCTTCTTGTTCCTATGTGCGTATTGCGGTGCCCGGTTAAATGATTTGACCAGCATTTCAGCTATATGGCTATATACGAAAGAATTTATCATATGTGCTAGAACGTGTCTGCTCATTACATTTTTAAAATGCATAGAAAGCGTATCACTGTGCAATTTACATATGTACTTGTAGTTTTCAAAATAACACAATTTATTGAATGTTAAACAAAAGCTGAATGTCGCTTAAAACGCACCATTAACAATGTCTACATAAGGATTGGATGTATGTATAATATACAGAATTTGTTTCTATCTACCCAATACACACATATATGATTAAGAAATCTGCTTTTAAACGTTTTTGATTGTAGAGTATCTTTCCGTTGATCCTTATGTGTTTGAGTGCGCTCTGCTGTTAGCTCCATTACTGCAATTACTGCAGCTGCACGTAAAAATCACGTAAGTTTAAATTCACCTTAACATCATTAAGACAAAGTGCACTGCTTGTGGTTTTTGCCAGGCTTTTGCGCCCCCACAGTCAACTCAAGAGGTGAACGGCTGGGTGGGAGGACGAACGAGCGGGTCGTAGACTCTGTTGTAGTCAAAGAAAGCAGTCTAATGAAAATTTAAGTGGTGCATGCTTGATTTAGCAAATGAGTTGAGTGCCGAGCCTGAAGCAGCGCCAACAGCCAAGCAGCAAACTTAACACCAGCAACCTACCCACCGCCCTGCAAGCGCCCAGCAATCATCTACAGCCAGCTATTCAAGCCACCCAACATGCAGTGTCTAAGACTTACAACGGCACTAAGCATATATAAAACGTAATTTTCAAATTAATTAAATGCGCGTTGCCTGTGCGATTTTAATTGCAGGTTGCATGCAACTTAACACAACGTTTCATTCACCTTCCCGCCGCTCTCTTTCACATACATACACACATTCACTTCAAACTGAAAAATGCCACAAAATTCATATTTCGTGCTACTCGCAATCATTTTTTGAAGTTACGCATAAATGCGATAAGATTTGCGGTTCTCGGACCAATTATCCTAGCAGATTATGTTCCTATCGAAACGATTTCATAAGCTTCTACCTTTAAGAGTTCCTAATCTTCTCAATCCCCTCCTCATCACCTTCATCTAGCCGTTAAATGGCATTGCAGCCATCCAGATGCTATATGCTGTAACTGTAACTGTAACTGTAACTGATATTGTTACTGAAATAGAAATTTTGTTCCTTTAAACTGTAACTGTAAGCGAAGCTAAAACTGACCGTTGGCTTAGCGGGTGGCACGTCCCCGCGACGGAAGTGTGCTCTATCTCCTTAGGCCACTATGCGTAACCTTTGAACCATTAAGATAAGCGAAACAGAAACGGACCAACCGAAAAATGAGAGGAAGATAGATGAAAACAAAACACAAACAGAAAAAAGTAATAGGACACAAAACGTGGCTGACAAAGAAAAGAGCGCAAATGAATTATATGACTTGCCTCTGTTAATTAACTATTTAAAGGGCATACTGATTATCCTCCATTTGACTTGGCTTATTGTTACAAAAAAAAAAGTTTAAGTTTTTACATCTGTAATTATTTAACTTAATATTACTTTAACAGCACAATATTTTTTTATATATTGTTTCATTTAATTATTTTTTTTTTTTTTGTTAAAATATAGGGTATTTGTAAGTTGAGTACAAGTTTTGCTTGGGGTCTCATTAGCACGACTCGGCCACAATCGTCGGCAAAGTTTTGCCATTTTTTATGAGACCAACAGCAAGTTATGGCCATATATCTTAAAGGTCTTGAGCGCAGCTGTGAAACAATGTGAAATCGCCGAGCCGCAACTTAAACCAAAATCATCGTACAACGAAATCCAGAACCCATAGCGAAAACCCGAAAACCGAATGCAAAATGCAAATCATTATTTTGGTGAGCTGCAAGTTTAGCAGCTGCTACATCTGCTGCAGGCGAACGTGCCTGCTATGCGCTGGCGTCTACCCGGCTACCACTCTTTGCGGCACTATCGTTTTATTTTTTTTTTGCCATAGTGTTGCCATTGCTGCTGCTGCTTGTCCACGTCTCATTGCGGCACATTCCGCCTAAGTATCGCACTTGGAAAACTTATTGATGCGCATAAATCAGTGCAACGAGTACAGAGACCGAGTTAGAGTTGGAGTCAAAGTCTCTCGCACTTTGTCGTCATCATCCACTCTGCATGCCAAAGCACTGCAGTAGAAAATTAGAAAATAGTTCCCTTTTCTCAGTCAGAAAAGTCCCAACTGACATGTCGAAAAAGTGCGAGTTACATTCAGCTCAATCCAACACGTATCTGCATATTTTGCTTTTATTTTGGAGAAGATTTAGTAAAGTAGCTGCAGCTGCCAATGAAGTCATTGTAAAAAAGACGTGACAAGCTCAAGTAACAGTGGAAGCAAGTGCCGCAAATTGCAATTAACTTTAGACGCCCTAATTAGCGGGTCAGAGCACAAGGGAAAAAATACAAGAATACATACAAAAGAACGTTAAACGCGCCCCGAAATCCGCTTTAAGCGGACAATTAGCTCAGGCGGCAAAAAAAAAAAAAAAAAAATAGAAACGATTAACGCAAAAAATGTGCTGTGAATACAACAGGCAAAAAACATGGAAGAAAGACTGACACTACAGCTTGCTTTACATTTTTAAGCATACATTTTTCACCGTACCCCTCCCACCGGCTTACCCCTGTGACTGTGGTGTCAATTAGCGTAGCCATCGCCCAGCACTTTACCGAAGACCGACAAGCAAAATAAAGCTTCACTAGTTTCACATTATCAATTGCCCACATCATCAATCAACAGCTTTGCAGGTGTAAAGCACCCACTAATGCTTGTCTATGTAAGCGTGGGTGTGTGTGTGTTTGTGTGTATCTATGTGTGTCTGTTCTTGTCTACTTTACCATCGCTGATAATTTGTTCAAAGTAAAAAGAGATCTGAATACTGACAAATGAAACTCAACAAGCGTAGCAAGCATGCACCTTAAACTGGTTGAACGGAACAGAATGGCCGACTACCGAATACCCTGCATTTAAAACACCTCAAACATTAGTTTTATCTTAAAATATTCTGCAACAAAAAAGTATTGTTGCTTAATTCAACTCCGTTATCAGTGCGAGCTAATGTTAAACTCATAAATAAAACAAACAAAAAGACCTTAGTCAAAAGAATTCGACTAGGAGATACCCATAACCCTAGATTACAGTGTACAATGTGTGTTGTAGTATAATACACATAAGTCTGGCAAATGGCTGGTATTCCGAATCTGAAGAATATTATCTTCTTTTTATAGTGTCGAAGTTGGACGAAGTTCAAGCAGATGGAGAGAGGGACATGGTCATGTCGACTCTTCCGTTGATACTGATCAAGATCATATATATATATATAGTTTAGCGCAAAATTTGTATAAACTTTTGTACCCATTTCATGTATTAAAGGTATAAATAGGATGTGCCATAAGACTTGTAAAGGTGAAGCAGAGACCTCTTATATGTTTTCAAATAATTCGTTGAATCGAAACAACGACAATTTCAAAATCCTTTTCTCCTACGTGCTCAATTTTAATGTTTCTTCAGCGGATTTCCCAATCAATTAAAACAAGAATTAATTAACTTTAATGTTTCGTAAGCCTAAATTTAAAATGTTTACATTTAATATATCGAGCTATTGACAGCTAGGGTATCCCCTCTTTGGTATGCCTATATAAAGCCAAGTACTATTTTATTATCAACTGATAATATTATAGTAGTATCTTATCGTAAAATGCAAAAACACAAATAAACCGTGAGCTAACGATATCTTGTGATGTGGTTGCTTTCTCGTGATGTGGTTGCAGAGCTTTTTCTGTGGAACTTTTAAACATTCTATGATGTCATGGAAAGCAGATAGAGCTTTTGTTTAGAGGGAAAAAGACGTCACTCCACCTCCAATATATATATATACATATAAAATAAAGTCAAGTTTTAGCACAAAACTGACTTGGACATAAAACGAGTCTCTTTTAATTAGCTCGCCCGCAGAATAAGTCTTGAAATAATATGCAGATATATTAATGAAAATTCTGTGGGGGCTTTCAAAGTTGCAAGAAGTGTTCATAAGAATGCAATGTTTGCAGCACCCTTGCATATTGTTCGCACTTCATTTCAAAATAACTTTTAACTTGATTAAAAAACGGTGACAACAAGCGGAAAGCGGAAGGAAACAGCAACAACTTTCCTGCCCCCTTAACACACCACACAATTTAATCTACGCATCTGAAGTAGGCGGACAGCAAGTGTAACGTGAAATCTTATGCAATTAACTTAAAGCCAACTTGACTTAAGGCAAAGAACAAGTGCGCGCCAAGAGGACGTGGTATGGGTAAAGAATGAGAAGATAAAGAGAGGTGGGAAGCAAAGCGTATACCCGTTTGGAAAACTAATTGACATCGTTGCTCTGGCAGCACTGACAGCTGGCGCAGAAATTGTTGCCGCGCCGACTACTTCGCTGGCGGATGGGTCAAAATGTGGCGCACAAATATTTTCACAATTTCAACTTCTTTTTATTTCACTGGGTGCTATGTTTTTTTTTATACTTTTTTCATTTTGTGCCAACAGTTTTAATTCAATTTTTAGCCGAATTCAGCGCCATGTCGTTCATTGCAGGCGCCAATTTTTGCTTGTCCCTTTTGCGGCCTGTCTCATTCTAGAGACCAACAGGAGCAACTATTGTCGGTGTCATTAAAAAAGTTTAGTCCGATTTAAGCGCGCTCGCTTAATGGCCATGATTTTAATCAGAAAATGAGTTAACAGCCAGCTGGTTGACTTCGACAGCACACTGAAAATTCTCTCTCTCTCTCTTTTAACTCTTTCTTTGTGACTGTCGGCTTTGATTATTGTTACGCTTATATGCAATTACTTGCACACGCTGAAATGACGCATTCGCGTAGCTTGCCGAAGAGTTTGCCAAAATATCTTGCGTGTCGAGGAGGAGGTGCAGAGAAAGCATGTGGTTCAGCTAGGTTGAAAGTTGAACGCATTAAAAAGTTTTATATGCGCAGCAGCAACGGAAAATTGCTTGAGCCGCAGGCGCAACTTAAAGCAAACCTTATTCAACATATTACTGACACAGCTGCAAAATTTAAGCTAGTGAAGAAGTGGTAGGTGGAGTTGTGCTAGTCAAACTATTAGCAGTTCATCTAGCACTCCTTTATTCGTAAAAATTATGCTGGCACACAAAAAATTAGCTAGGCCACATGTAAAAGATACTTTACTAGTAATTAACAGGGTATGTGTAAACAAATAAACTTGAGACTGTAAAAGCTAAGGATTTTAGATTTTGGCCATAGGCTCTACCATACAAGATCATCAAATCAAATTTGTCTCAAATTATCGATTAAATTTTCTGATTTTCGATAAACACGTGGATTCAAAAACAATATATGTCTAAACTTGAAAATTGTAAAAATGTGTTTACAAAACTTTAGACAATATTATAAAAAGCTATACAATTTTCATGGAAGAAATTGAAAGTACAAATTTAGCTACCATGCCTTAAAGAAGTAGAGCTTGGCCCAGACTCACTCACATACATACATAACGCCAAAAATTATTTTACAGTTTAAGTCTAGAGCAAAGGGTATCTCGAGTTTTTTTTACTAGAGCTTTTTTACATAGATTGAGGTTATGTCACATTAGGAATAAATTTGTTTTAGGCTCTGGTTTCTATGCAGCAAAAGATCAAGCCTTTTTTTTAGGACTTTTTTTTTAATTTTGGCCTTGAAATTCGATCCGTTATCGATTCGATCAGTTTTAATTCCATGGAAGCATTGGCGGGAATGTATTCCATTCAAGGGGTGCCATGGTGTTCCATTCGATCGGTGCCATAGTGAACAAGGGCGTCCTAGTTGAACAATCGGAACCAGTGCATTCCGTTTGAGTTGGACACTCAGAACCAGTGCATTCAGGTTGATCTGAACAATTTGAGCCATTGCATTGCGTTTGGGTTTGTGTGCCATTTCCCGTTTGGCTTTGACTTTGGCTTTGTTGTCCATCTCCAGAGACTTGTGCTTGGCAGCCGGGTCCAGTTTGCGTTTGAGTCTGTTGACCATTTGAAGAGGTCTGGGTATGAGTCCCAGTGCTGTCATCCGTGCAGCTTACTGCAACTGGTAACGCCTTTTCAATTGTAAAATTTAACATGAATGTCGCTCAGTTTTTTGCTACCTCAATATTATTACATGTACGCTGGTCAGCAAGATTATAGCCATGGCCAAAAGGCAGACGCTGCCAATAAACCTCATGTTGAACAGTTTGGCTGGCACTGAGTCAGTTAGCGTGCGATTCAATTCTTTTTATAGGAAAACACCAATCAATACTGAATAGATCCTACGATAATTAACATTTCAATCGTTGGTTACTTTTACGCTCAACCCTTATCTCTTTTTTTTCAAGAGGGAGATTAAATATTGTGTACACTTAAGAATTGGGATTATTGATTAAGGTCGTGTAAATTCAAAGTAAGTGTGCGAGCTTTGCTTTATGTTAACGAAGAGTTGTTAAATCGAAGACTGAAAAAGCTTCGTGTTAGGAGAGAAATAGTTCAAAATCGAACTTTAACTGATTCTTGAATAATGTCACTGTGCTTATACACACGAACAGATAGACAAGGTCCCAGGATAAACCACTACTAGCCTTACTATTGTCAAACAAAACTTACAACAATCAACTTTATCTTAACAATGTTTTTTAAAATATGCTCATTTATTTCCTATTTTTATACAGGATATCTCGACTCCACTTAGACTGTAGTAGCTGCTGTCGAAGCAATCACAACTGGAGCAGCTGAGCTTGCAACTGGTGCAGCATCTGAGCCAGTAACAACGCTATCAGAAGTTGAAGCAATACTTTGGGTAGTACTAGGGGGCACTACTGTAGTCGAGGAGGAAGCAGCAGATGTTGTGGGCACACCGTTCTTCAAGCAACTGTCAAGCAGATCGTAGGTTGCAGCCGTGTCGCGAACATAGTTGCTCTCAGTAGTGTTGGTGCACTGGTATTCCTTATCCTGGTTGGACTTGATGGCCTCGGACAAACTGTTTGCCGTATTGGCTGCATTCGTGGCAATGTCATAGATCACAGCGACATCGCCTTGGGCCTGGTAAAAGTTTAATTATTTTCTATTTAAGTGGAAATCAACTAGTAAAGTTAAATAAGTGAACTAACCGCATTAGCATAACAGTTAAAAAATACAGTAGTATCGTTGCCAGTACTGTTGTCACAAGAGGAAAATGCGCTGCACAAGCCGCTAACCTCCTGCTGATAAACTTTCTGATCCTGCTGGGCCTGGGTTGTCAGATTGGCCAGCTCCTCGTTGTACGTGGTTATGCATGCCTGATACGAGTTTGAGAAAGTGGCTGCCACTTCATTCAACATGGGGAGGTACAATGCAAAGCATTGGGAGGTCACGTCTTCTGGGACCATATCCAGATTGTTAGTATTAACCCAATATTTATCCAAAGTGCCTTGCAGCTGTGTTTTTACAGAACTCGGCTTGGCCTACAGATGAAAAAAATTCAAAACTTTCATATTGCACTTATTGTTAGTTAGCTAAATTCACTTTTCAATTACTTGGACATTGAGGGCAACGCCGGCCAGGATTAGCACACTGCACAGAAGTTTCATGTTGAGGCTTTCGTTGAGTTTGTCAAGTACTACTGATTGTGCCCTCGAACTGGCGTTTATGCTTTATATAAAGTACGGAGCACGTTAGCCACCAATACATGATTGATGTGAAGTGAATTTGTTGTCGAATTGCGTCTAGCAACCAAAGAAGCCCAGAAATTGCCAAATCAGGCGAAAGGTGTGAAACCCGTTAGGTTCACCGATCAATTAGGTGGCATTAAGTCAACACGAACGTAAACGCAAAACGACCTATTGCGAAGGCCTCAAATTGCTTTGCATGTGCATTTCAATTGGATGCCAACGTATCGCCAAATACAACAGCGCTACAGGGTCAATATCCAAAAATACCATACAAATAATACATAATACCATACAAAAGCACACTTATGCAAATACTGACTGATAACAGGCTTACACTGATTACTGCTGGTTCTTGCCTGGGGTTAGCCAGACTAACGAAATATTAAGCCAATATATGCGCCAATTTGTCTACAACTCAATTGTATGCTTATCGGCCAGCGAGCGAAAAGATATTTCAATAAAATGATATATGAAAATTAGGCTTAGATTGAGTTTTTATATTATTGAAATGCTTAAAAGAAAATTGTTATTTTATTTGCATTTATTGTGAAAAAAATGCTTAATGGTTTTTTATACAGATATCATTATCAATAGTCGAGTTGCTATACCTCTGTTCGCCTGTACTCATGACTATTTAAACACATCGCTGAGCTCTTTTAAGCTTACCGGAAATTAAGTGTGTTTGACTAATTAAAGTTTTGCTTTAACACGTCAAACTTTTGAGCTGAAAACTATTAAAGTTAAACCAAAATTCGATTGCGATTTATTTCTTTCACATGCCCATTGAACATTTACAAATCAGAAATCATGATTTACAAGTATTGAACATAGCTTTACGAACACTGAAAAGTATGCAGCACTTTTTATACTAATACAGTTTTGATAGCACTGAGCTTTTCACCAGGCAATGCGATAAAAACAGACCACCACAAATACGTTGACAAACAAACCATGAATCAATGTCACATTAATAAGTAAGCCCTATAGTTGGGCCTTACCAAATTTCTGCAGTTTAACATTAGCCCCGAACCAAAACAGACATGAAAATCATATTAATCACTTTGTTAATGACCCAACTGCTGGTAAATACAAGTTGAAATTAAAATCATCTCACTAAACTTTACAGCAGGCAAAATCACCGTATCGCAGTCTGAACACTCTAGCAACATATTTGGAAAGCCATGATCTGGCCGGAGTGGGCAACACAAAGCAATGTTTTGCCAGATATCTGCCGATGCTGGAGCAGATGGGTACAAGTTGGTCCAAGGATTACAATGAGTGCCAGCTGCAAGCGACCAAGGTGCAAGAAAATATTCTAAGCACAGTGGGTGGTATGCAGAAAACTATACGAACGGAGGCATTGAGCGTTGGCAGCTACATTGAAAATTGTCTGAACATCACAGATGTATTGGGTTACTTCAACTGCTTTGCCCATTGGTAAGAGAGCAGTAACGCAGTAGATAAGCTAACAATGCCTAATGCGATCTTGTTAAAATTTTAGTTCAAACTGCAGCTTGTCTCTATGTACTCCATATCCGTGAATGCATCGGAGATATTAATTAGTCTCAATGAAAAGCTGAATGGTGTCGACAAAGAGCGTTATATATGCACAAATCGTACTGAGGAGAGCTATGTTTTGGATACAGCGAGTATCTTTGACGCCAAATGCCTAGAACAGTCTGCAAATGTGGCTAAGATCACAGATTAAAGTCTTTTTTATTCATTACTAAGGTCTAATATCAGATTTATTTCTATGGAGTAGTGACAAGTTGACTGCGACATACGTGCAGCTCCTCGTAAGCCAGACGCATGCTGCTCATGTACACCACCTGAGCATCCAGAGTACAAAGCACGAGCGTCTGCTGCACTACATCGTAATCTTGGCGTAAGCGAGTATGGGCGCTAGTGGCATTGCGGTTTATCTCCGTAACCAGGTCCAAATTACGACTGCCCTGTATTGAAACATTAAACAGTTAGTTATACAGAGTAGGTTAGAACATTCATCTGTCTAGCAAACTTAGGTAGCATGTAGCATTTATACATTTACCAACAAAATGTTTTTATTTTATAATTTGGTGCTGCTTATGTTTTTCTTTTTTGTGCAAATATTCGGGTTTTTTCATCCAAACTCAAGTGTTTGTTCTTTGTTAGATTATCAGTTTGTTATTGAGGCTTAAGCTAATAATCTTTTTGAATATATTATTCTTGTAAGCAATATATATATATTTTTAGAGCTCTAAAGTTATGGTTTAGAAGAGGTAAGCTTTCTATTGGACTAGGTGGATTAAGAGCTAATCATGATAATAATTTTGTGTATAAACTCTAGATTAAAGTTGTTGTAGTAATTGTACTTACATTATTTTTGACACACTCAAAGTACTCAAGATCGTTATCAAGTGAACCGCACAACTCTAAGTTGCCACAAAACATGTTACGTCCAACTTCGATTTGCAAACGCTCCAGTTCCTCATCGATAAACAGATCAAGCTGGGTTTCGTTTGCCGTAAGCTCACATTGTTCGTATTCTTTGGCAAAGGTACTGGAGGCATTCATGCTGGACAGCAAGTACTCATCATGACAATCCTCGAGCGTTGTGTCTGGCCAGGCTGGTGGCACACCCGCCTGCTCTGTGTCCAAGCCTGTGCCACTTACCCAGTCTAGACAAATAGATGCTAGGAAGATCAGCCGAACAGAGAGCAGCCACCGGCGTCGTCTAGTCTCGCAACCCAAATAATGTTTAACTTGTACCGCACACATTTAGCTATCGATTTTGAATGGCTCTACGAGAACAGACCCACGGCAGTTGAGTGTGCTATTGAAAAGGTATATAATTGAACATTTCCTACTAATTGTAGTTTATAAGCGGACGTAGCAGTCGTATAAAAACTAAGATTGGCGTATCAATCGATAGGTGGGCATTATTATCACTTCGCAGTGCTTACAAGTTATGGGGGGGCGATTCAAGTCGAGTGCCATGCGGGTTCCTGAACTTGGCATATCCATCGTTACACTGAAAGAGATCGATTTCATGGCTACTTTTATTTGTGTAACCCTCATGACCAGAGTTAGTTTATCTAGCTAGCTTATCTAGTATTTGTTTCAATTTATGATTAGGTTAAACACCACTGATAAGCATTATCAATGACTGTATTTTGTCAGCTCCCTATAAGTATGCAAGCGATGAAAGGTATTTTTCAATTATATATCAATTATTAGCTGATTATGTTTATTTTTGAGTAGCTTTCAAACTGATTAACAATTAAAAACATTTTAAAAATATTTCCTAAGATTGTTTAACGCATTTAAAAAGGTCTGCGGCAAGATCTTGCCAATATCCTCCTCGGGTGACTTTTCTGTTGGTGGCTCGGTGTTTTGTTCGTCAGTGCTCGACACGGGTG
This sequence comes from Scaptomyza caliginosa, assembly GCA_035044725.1. Taxonomy (NCBI): domain Eukaryota; kingdom Metazoa; phylum Arthropoda; class Insecta; order Diptera; family Drosophilidae; genus Scaptomyza; species Scaptomyza caliginosa. Next base: position 1,488,912 of record JAWNNR010000004.1, on the reverse strand, counting down.
GCTCCTCAGTGGAGACGGCTGGCTCCTCAGTGGAGACGGGTGGCTCTTCAGTTCCCTCATTACCGCCTATGCAGACATTGAAATCCGAATCACATTTCTCCAGTTCACGCGCATAATCTAGGCGAGCATCGTCAACGCATGTCTTTAGGTCAGAATCGATGATACTGTACTTGGTACTGATGGTGTTAAACTGGCTGTTTGCATCACTATTCAATGTAAACATAGTTTTATAGCTGTCAGCTGACTAAAAAATCATAATGGTAAAGCATTGTATAAATACATAAGAAAATTTTTTATTAACGTTGTTTTCCAGCATGAAACAAAATTATTAGGACCTGAATTCACTTTTAAATGTTTCTATACAATAATTAAAATAAAAAAGCTTAAGACAATTCCTAAGCATTCCTGAAAATAAGATTTTGTACAATCTTTATGGGCTATGGCAAGCTAGATTGCAATTGCAAATATATTAATGATTGATATCATAAGGGTTCCTCAACTGAATTAAATATATTTTTACAGAAAATCGTGATATAATATCAAAAAATCAATTGATCTGCCTGCAGAAGTGCAAAAACTATTATTTTCTCTTTAGTATTAAACTAAGACAAGTAAAGTTTTTTTTAAGCAAGGGCGTAAGATATGTGAATCTCTCAAATGTAAACTAAAAATTTTTCTTTTGAATTTATGTAAAAATTGAGTTCTTTAGAGCTTAATTATTTCTTATGATATATATTAAGTTTAATCTTAATGTTTTTCTTTCATTTACTAAATACGTACGCTTTTCCTGTAGCAATCAAAAAATTCAAGACCATCTTCGATAACATCGCAGGAGTGCAGATTACTACACATACCATCACTACGGGATAACAAATCGTTGCGCATGTTGTTGCTCTGAGCGGTCAATGTATTCTTATCTGTTTGAGCTGTGGATACGCAATTGGTATAACAACTATTGTAGTTGTTCAAAGTTGCTCTTTGAGCGTCAATGTACTGGTCGAAACAGTTGCTAATCAGATTCGGATCATCGCTGCCATCGCTGTTAGCCGCGATCAACGAGCGCATTGCCTTTTGTTGCAGCTTCAAGAATGGATGAAAGTCCACATGCGTCGGTGAGAAGAAGGCGCTGCAGCAGGCGGCAAACAGCAAGCACAAGGCAAGTGATAACTTCATTATTTAACTAGTACGTAACACTCTTTTACAGTACGCGATTCTTGGCGAACTGAATTGTATTAATTTGACTGATCGTAGAATTGTGCAGGCAATGCTTATATAGTCGAAGAGACAATAGAAACTAACTTTCTAATAACTAACTATTTCTAATAGATTTTTGATTAAAAATTAATCAAGCTCTAAGGCAGTTTATAAAGATTGTCTCAAGTGTTAATTAGTTTTTAACGCATTTAAAGAAAAATATACAAATACTACTACGAATTTTGTGTGATCAAGGCCTCTTTTTTGACATTGCGCAAAGAGTAATTTACTACTGTGCAATTGTACAAGTTGTAGAGGTAAGACTGTCGCTGCCGTTTATGATAATCACTTGGGCGTTATCAAGTGAATTTGTTTTAATGATTGTGAATCGCTAAGCTTATCAAATCATTTGCCAAATAATATTGTGAAGAATAGCGAATAAATTAAGTAATATTGATGTTTAATTGAAATTTTTTTAAAAGTAGCTTCAGTACTTAAAGTATGAGTTTCTTGATAGCAATTGCTGTCCAAATGCCACGCTTTTGATGCTTTGACTCTGATGCCATGAAATCGTTAATTGTGAATATTTACGTTTTTTGTATAAAAAGATTTTGGTTTTATAACTGTTTGCCAGTTAGTAAAAACAGCTGTTGGTAATATATCTCAGAGTTTTATCTTTTTTAATAGCATCCGTAACACTTACAATATTTTCTTATCTAAGTCAATTAAAGCAAAAGGGTTATAACTGCATTTATTTTAATAATAAAAACATCTGCTTGGATTATTTTAAATAGTTTATGGCACAGTATATTGTTTTTAGTATATTTTATAAAATATGGTTAATTAACAGTACAAAGAATTTACTATATCCTTATATAAAGCATAATATAAAAATTAAGCTTTTACCATTTTGCCAAACTTGACTTTATGTTATTTGTCTAACCTAAGAAAAAACATATTTTTTGTGTTTTTTTTTTTTTTGTCTTTTTGCTTGAATCGGAAATACTTGTTTGCTAAGATTATAACAAACATTACCAGACAATCATTATACCCTGTTTAAGCATTTTATAGTTCAGGGTGTAAACATGTGTTAAGTGTAGCTATCTAAGATTAATTTTTATAAGCTGTGTTAACTGAGTCAATATGTATCTAAACAAATTAAGTATTATACTGAAATGAAGAAGAATGTAACTTAGTCGTACAACGACCGCACATATAAATAAATATTGATGTCGCCTTTGCATTTTAACCATAACAAAGACGACGTTTACTACATACGGTATTAAAAATCGAATCGAATTAAAAATCTGCAACATGTACCCAAACTTGTGTGTCCTGTGCCTCCTGCTTATGACTATTGGCCAAAGCCATGCAGTTCCCCAACCGTTGCTGCCAGACGCTCGTCTTGATTTGGAAAACTCAACCCGATCGCTCGACTGCTTTAATACCTACCTGCCCCTGCTGAATCAAATTGCTGAGACCTACAAGGCGGAGTATGCTGAGTGTTTGAGCAAAGCCGATGACGCCCGTCTTTATATCGATGAAAGCACTGCGTATCAACGCAATCAATTTTATGACTCTGCAAACAGTGCCTGTGTTGGCTTGACAAGGTGCAATGATAAATCTGCAGCAACTGAATACTTTGATTGCAACACAAAAGCAGTAAGTGATATGACTTTCTTGATCTCTCACAAAGGGAATATCTGAATATGTGTCAAACGGTATTTTTAGGCAAGTGAAACCTCTAAAACCATGTTTGCGCTTTCAGCAGACTCTGTTGAGGAATTAGCTGCAATTAGGTGCAAGAGGAATATCGTCAGGTAGAAAGCGCTCAAAACAAATGCACCAGTATAGCGGATCGCGTCTATATGGAGAAACAGGCTGCCGTATATGAAGATTTTGACAAATGTTACAAGGGTGCTGTGTAATTTGAAAACAGTTTTGGCAAACTAAAGAGTTCTCTCCAACTCCTAGGAAATCAATATAATAAAATAATTTATTAAAAGCCATGATAATTTGCACTACGGCCACGGTACGATTGTCTGATCTCTTTAATATAATCGCATGCGAGCGATAATTCTGTTGACCCCTATTGATCATAAGATGCGCAACGCAACATAACCCAATTTGAGTACTTGAACTTGGATCAACAAATGGATCAAGCCTATTATGATATCATTGTGAAGCAACAAGTGTATTAAATAGCCCAGCGAGCTATATTGTTTAAGTATTTTATATATGGGATTTTGAGTTAATTTAGTTTAATTTTATACTTATATATTTAAGCTAAGCGCTTTGTTGCATCGATACATTTGATTATCATCACCATACTGCTAATCATCCAGTTAATTCACTTCGATAGGCCTGCTGACAACGATGGTATTAAAGAAAAACTTCTAAGGTTGTAAGTATAGCCCGATTTAATCGCAATATGCAATATTATGAAATACAGCGCCCAACAAGTAAAGTAATTGTTAAATAAAAAATCTTATCCTACATATTAACTTAGAATTATATTATAACATATAGAAATAAATGAATTTCATTCTCTTAAAGCCACCTTGGGTTAACAGCACCATTTATTGATTTCTACAAGTTGGACGGGTATAGATGATAATCAATAACATCTCAGTTTTTCAAATGAAGAAATGGTGTTACACATATCGGTTGTGTTAAAGTTTCTCTGGTTCTTGACCATAATAAGTTTGCTTATTTCAGTTTGCATCAAAGACGCATTATTGTGCGTGCAACCCAGATAACCGATTAGAATCGTTGTAACCGGACACAATCGTCAGCAAATTTTATTCAAGCCAAATGAATACCAGCAGAAATCAGTTGAAAAACAAGATGGGATATTTGCTCGAGCCCTTAAGTATAAAAATGTAAGCTGTATTAAAATCAAGTTCGACGCGCTAGTTTATTGTTAAGTAATATTATAGTTTGATGACATATAATAAATTCTAAATTATTCCCTAGCACATATATGCATATCTTTCAACGTTGTCAGTATTATACTGCATAAAGTAGTCATTGCAAGCACGTTTTAACTGATAGGCAACCAAACATCAGGCAACAGATAAGTGTAACTTTTAGTTTATCCCCAAGTGCGCTGTTGTCCAAGTTTAAACAAAATGTTTTTTAAACTTTGGCAATACTGAACTTTTGCAAATTCCACTGTATGTTGGTATTATAATGTTGACCAAATAACTTAAGTCAAATTAAATATTAAAAACGTTTAGTTGTAATGGGTTTAGATGTGAAATAAATAAAAAAAAATAAAAAAAGTTATTAATGTATAGGTATATAAAGAAGTATTAATATCCGATTTAATTGATGTAATTTTTATTAAGGTGCCACAAAAATTCAACAATTAAATCAAAATTTCAAAGCATTTAAATGGTATAGAAGAAAGTCAAGGGAGTTTTTAGATATTATTATATGTATTTAAGTTTTAAGATATTAATATTTTAGATCATTCCCTCTTGACTTATTGTGCGCCGGCCTAATGGCTTTTGAACCACTTCTTCATGTCCGCGACCATTTTTTTAATCTTGTTTTCCTCCTGTGCAAGGCGGGACAGATCCTCTTCAGGCAAGTTTTCCTTATTTTCAGGATCCTCGGTAGGAGTAGGGGTTGGTGGTTCAGATGTGTTGGGATCATCTGTTGGAGCAGAGGTTGGTGGTTCAGATGTGTTGGGCTCATCTGTTGGAGCAGAGGTTGGTGATTCAGATGTGCTGGGATCACCTGTTGGAGCAGAGGTTGGTGTTTCAGATGTGCTGGGAGCTAGCGTTGTTGACAATGGTTCCAGACCCTTGTTACATCTGTCAAAATCATCAAAGAGGGTGGCCTGTTTCTCCACATAGACGCGCTCTGATGCATTTGCGCATTTGTGTTCGGTTGCATCAATCTGAATGAATTGCTCTTTCACATCAGTCAATTCTTCAGAAGAGTCGGCGGAAATCGAATACATGACCATGGTATTTGCATTGCCCTGTAAAACAAAAGGCATATGTTTAATATTTCAGTTGCGCTAGAAGTCAAACGTTTTTAAGAAAACAAATCAAATTCAACTTACGGCTTGAATATAGCACCCGAAGTATTCAATGGAGTCCGCTAGTTGAGTGCACGCGGTTAAAGCGCTGCAAGCCTTTTCTGCAGATGCGTCGATATTCGCGCGAACTGCTTTTGTGCTTTCATCGACGGCTTCACGGGAGACTTGTGCATCACTAACACACTGTTCAAGTGCTTCTTTGAACTCCTCACCAAGTTGCGCCACGAGAGGCATGTAAATGTTGAGGCATTCGAGCGAACGTGCAGCATTATTCTCGCTGGTTTCGCGGGAAGCCATCATGAACTTCATGAGGCCGATTTCTGGCATTAGCACTTTAGAAACAGCTTGGCTAAGGCCAATGGCCAAGAGCAGAACACACAATTTTGTATACATATTGTTTTTTGTTAGCACCTTTTGATTTGCTGTAATTCAGTTTGGTTCGTTTGCTTTGAGCGTCGGATACGTTATTATGGAATGGTTATAGCAACTTCAATATTTATACTCGCTTTGCTCAAGTGGCGCTGTTTATAAAAAAAACAAGTGTAGTATATGCCGTATACATGACATATTATAGTTTTTTTTTTACTTTTGATTCGACTCTATCACTTAAGCTATCATGTTATCAATGTCGACCGACATTATCATGCTTATCATTGGTCTGACACTCACAAAAGTCGGTGAAAAACATTTCCAATGAAACAATAATCAATCGCCGACTGCTCCCCGCCCACTGCGTCACAGCAATCTTTAAAATCTTTATAGGTCCCATTTCACCTTAATAAGCTGATAAGTTACACCAACCAGCTTATGTATATAATGTACAAACATCTTAGTGGAGGTGCGGTTTTGTTTTGGTTTTTTGAATGTACAGCAAATATAACGTTAGTAACAGTCTAAAAATAGAAATCAAGTTAACTTTAAATATCGATTTAAATTTTTTTTTTTTATATTTGACAGTGTCTAAAAATTAATTGAGCTGTACTATTATTAGCATTTATCTGCCATCTATCGAGTGTTTATTTTGAACATGGGACCGCATTTGTTTCCCATGAAATTGATTGCAATTAAAAAAACTTTTAGCTACCCTATCAATATTGGTGGTTTTGCTTAGTTTCATATCAGCACGAGAACGTCATCGGTCCTTGCTATTGGTCAGCACATGGTATGCCAGATAAGCAAAATTAAAAACAAAAACTATTTATGAAAATTTGTTAAATTTAGATGCCTAAATAGAAGTTTAGTAAAACCTATAACAAAATAATATATTTAACATCGTCACTAACATTGATCGTTGTTCGTTGTACTTAACCCATTAAATCTAATCTTTTCACATGTGTGTCGTCCTCAGTTTCTTATCATGCCACGTGTTTGGATCACGCTGAAATAAAACAATCAAACAAAATATATAAAAATTGATGGTCACCGTGTTGCGAATCATATAGCAATTGATTAAGATCAAATAAAACACCAATACAAGAAAAAAAAAATAAGTAGGATGTTTTTAATAGAGTGAGCTCGACTAGAAGATACCCTTGTTCCTAGATTTACGACGCACGATTATTGCTTCCGTATATGGTATGTGGTGACTGGTAACTGATCTTCAATATCTCCACTGTTTATTTATGAAAGTTGTTCGGGTTTGTATTATTTTGATGTGTGTGTGTATAGAAAAGCTTTTGACACCAACTTGATCTGCCTAGAGTATATGAAAGGATATTTTTTAAATCAACTTGGCTGTTGAAGCTGGTTAAGATTATACACACCTTATAGAGTCGGAGATGCTTCCTTCTGTTTGTTAAATACTTTTGCACAAAACATTTATTGTAAAACTGCTGCAATTTGTTTTCTTTTATTTTAATTCGTTTTGGGTAGATTAATTAGCAGTTTATCCAAACAAGGAACCATAATATAAGGATTAATCAATTTTTTCAATTCACGCATAGTTGACAATGAGCTTTTTCCAAATTCCGCGTTGCAACGAAATTGAAATTTATGCAGATACAGCATAAGACTAAAGATCTTTGCTATTTCGTTAGAAATTTCATTTTCATTTACAGTATTCGAAAGCAAGCTTAAAAATCTGGAATAGTTATTTAATTATTTTTGCAGCGAACGTTGTGCAACATAAAGCAAGGGGCGTGGCAGCTATTACTAATTTGCATATCTTAATTGCATTCTTTGTGCGAACATGCTTCTCACTGAGCCAGGCAAACACAACTCGAACTGCATTAACTTTTTACACACAAACACTGAAGAGCGCACCTAGGCAACGCTTTATATCAGCAGTTTGCTGCAACCTGTGGCAAGGACGCGCGACAACACTGGGGACAGTTATTAGCTTCATCTAAGGGTAGTAGAAGTGCGTGAGGTTGTGCATTGGGCTGTGGATGTATGTATATATGTGTGTGTGTGTATGTGTGTGTGCCTACATTTCTAATTTGTTTTAATTGCAGTGACAACAATGCTGCAGGCAACAAAAACAAGCAGAACAGCAATCAACAGCCCATGCATAAACAAACGCAATTAAATTTAAAAGAAAATTGCCGCTCGCCCAAAGGATATCTCCTGTTAATTAAATAGATTAAAAACTATGGCTTTAAAGTAAGCAGTATGTTTTATTTATTGAATCAAATTTTGGAAAGACATATTCTTTTCAAACCTTTATGTTGCCAGGAACTGTTTAAAAGTCCAGATACTTTTAGATACCTTTTCGAATATTGCTAACAGACAATAATGACCCTTTTTTTGGTTCATGTTTATTATAAAATTTGTGTTTTTTTTTTGTGTATGTCGCTTAAAAATATAATTAATTTAAAATCAAATGCGAGCACGATAAAGGCTTTTATTCAAAAAATTTCAAATGTTTCAAAGTATTTCCTTACAAAATGATGAATAGTAAATCAAGTAATACAATATATGCAGTATAAAGTATACTCACGCTTTTGAAGTAAAAATAATTATTATTAAAATTGCATTAATTAAAGTTTTTGACACTATCCAATTAAATGTGGTTTTTTAAATAAGTGTGTTTAATGTTTGAGGGATTGAAAAAATCTTTTTGAGATTAGAGATTAGGTTTGGTGCAGCAGAAGTTGTGGCCGTTACCGTTAGCAAAGCCGAGCTGGTAGTTAATGGATCCGATGAAGTTTTGGCTGAAGAAGTTGTACCTAGATCAGTTGTGCTAATAGTTGACGCAACTGTAACTGGTGTTGTCTTAAGGACATTCGTAGTTTTACTTGGTTCTTCAGTTGTTGTGGTCGATGTTGTTGGCACTGGTTGGTTGCCCATCAGGCAACTTTGTAAGCTAATATAAGCCTGATCCGTTGCAAGTTCATAGTTGAGCTTTGAGGTATTTGTGCATTGTTCCTCGGTAAACTGAATCATTTGAATGCGTTGCTGCAACTGACCATAGTACATGTTAGCAGTTATGGAAATGTTGTACATCACTTTAGCATCACTGGTGCCCTATTAAAGAATGTAATATTGTTTATGGAAATAATGTTTAATAATATAAGTAAAAATTAGATCAACTATTTTTAACTTACCACAACTGAGAAGCAGCCTAGAGCTTGCAAGCTACTTATTTGATTGTTACAACTATTTATCAGCTGGCAGGAAGATTCTGCACTGCTGCTCAAGTAGCTTAGCACTGGCCTAAAGCTGTCATCCAGCGTAGAAATCAGCACTTTCGATCTATTTTGACAACTCTGGAATTCCCGCTCATACTGCTGCAGCAGTTGATCGAATAGCACACTGTAGTATTGAAAGCATTCCAAGGAGCGTGATGGATTATTTTGTTGCAAGTCGCTTGTGCTACGCATGGCTTTCAGAAGCTTTGATTCAGCCGCTGTTTGACTCGGACTTCCACAGGCGAGAGCAGCAAGGCACGCAATAAGTATTGAAACTTGGCCAAAGGTAAACATTTTAGAACTCGTTTTTAATTACTCAAGTTTATGGCTCTAACGTTCAGTGAACACTTGGGTGGCAACCAATGGTGCCCACCATTATATAGACGGCAATGGTTTTGATGTCAAAAAGAAATTAAATGCATTAAGAGCTTAGGTGTTTTAGGCATGACAAGTTAATGATAAAAAATATATCGAATTACCTTATGTTTATGGTATCTAAGATTTTTGATTGAATATGTAATATAAAATGCTTCATCAAATTTCATATTGTTTTAAAATGATTAAGATTTATATTAAAGATCTGCTTAATTTTTGGTGGTTATTTTGGCCTTTTTTTTGCCTCCAAGCAATTTATATAATATATAATTTGTCGTATGCAAGAAAAAAATGTTTTTATGTATTATTTATATTAAAAAGCAGTCAAAGAACTTGTTCTGTTATATTAAATAGTTCATTTTAAATGATATTTCTCTAGAACTGCCTCGTATTTGTTATCGAACTAAGTCACACGATACATTGGCCCGGCATTAACAATTACGCAACGAATAACTGAAATGCCGACAATGAACTCTACTTGAGTGTCTGACTAAGCACTCGAAACGTTTCCGTTCTATTGCGAATGCCAAACATCTTATCTATGAAGGAATAACCAAATAGACATATATAAATAAGTAGACAAAAGCCCGAATAACAATAAATTGTGCAATTCTTGGCGATTCTTAAACGATTTCATTGAAATCACTTAAAAATGTTAACTTAAGCAAATTGCATAATTAAATTCAGCAAAACAAAATGAATTTTGGCAGAATGAGGTAAAGTTGATTAATTGCGTAGCTCATAAACAAAATAAAATGCGCATACGAAATGTTACTGCTCGTCTCTCGTTTCATGTCCCAAACGCAACCCAGCAAGCTGATAGAATAAGCGCTATTTATTTTCACTTTAGTGCAATGCACGCCATTTTTCAGTAACAGTTTCGCTTAGAATGCATTTTCAATTTCCGAATTTTTACCGCTCTCCCTATTTGATGGATGTCGAGCTGCAGCTCGTATCCAGCAGTCGCTTCACCGGGCGTATGATTAATTTTATTTACTTAAAAGCAAATGCCTTGCCTTCCGACTGCGCTGCATACTAAGCACCATTGCCGTGGCAGTTGCAGCCGAGGCTCCATAACGAGCGAAGCTGCAACAACTGTGTGTGCCTCAAGGTTGCCAGTTACTAAAGCTGTCAGCGAAAATGAAGTTGTGGCAAATGTTTTACCGTTCTTTCGACATTGAGTTACGTTGAGTTAACTCTTGATGAATTGTCAGACATCAGGGCGCTAAAACACTGACATCTGAGTGCCTGAGCGTCAGGATATCTTTTTCACTTGTCGTTGCATCTACAGCTTGAACTATAGTTGCTTGCCAAATGGGCAAATTGGCATGCGTAACACTTTTGCCCTTTAGCACTTGAACGTGAGTCGCTTAGGTCAGGTTAAGTAAACTCTGACAAGAAAGCATTTGGTTTATCACATTCAATTATCAAAGTTTATTTAAAGTGTTCTAATTAGTGGCATTGTTGTGAGTAACATGCGATTTGTTCTTTCACTTACCGATAATATGTCCAGTATTATAGTGATAAGCTCTTCCGTTCTTTTTCCAAGGAATACCATATAAAACCAAACACGTTTGAAACCAGACAGATAAGATTCTAATGATATTATTTTTTAATTTACTACGTATTTATAAGTTTGAATTTTACACAATTTATGGAAGTATGAGCATAACTATGCGATTTTCCGAGTATACCTATTATTATAGGAATAACTAATATAAGAGACCATAATTTTTGCATTTGCATTTTTGCTCATCTAATTAGCTGTACACTACGTTAAAATCTTTTGTAAAAAACGACTAGCTTAATTAACTGTAACAATAAATTATAATGAATACAGCGAATGAAAACTAATGGTCTAGTTTAAACGATTTTAAGGTGAATTATTTTTTTGATTGATTGTATTCGAAGAAAATCTCACAGGTAGGGTGGGGTTAAGAGTGTTTTTTGTTTTGCTTTGCATTTTATATAGATGTTATAAATGAATAGTACTTATCGCCTTAGTACAAAAGGAAAATGAAAACAAGTAGACAATTCGAGCGGTAAACAACAGCTAAAAAGGATAATATAATTATTAGTATATCGATTGATATCACCAATAAAAACTTTAAACATGATCGTGTTGTTGAGTGTATATCTCATAAAGATAACAACAAATTTGATAAACAAAAGATTTAATAACGTACATTTAATTTTATTGTGTAAACTTGAATGCGAATAATATATATTTTTAATGGCATTGCTGTACTTTTTGGCTTACGAAAATGGGATAGTTACATGTACGCACATATCATAAAAAATTATTTTAAAAAAGGTGTAGATAGAATTTTTTTTATTTGATTCAAGATACGAAAATCATTTATTTCATAACTTTTTTTAACATAAATTGAAATTCAACACACACAACTTATGGATGATATCTGGTTGCAAAAAAATTACTTTATATAACACTTCACATTTGGAATTTTCGAGCTTTTTTTGTTGTATTTATGAAGTATTATTATTAAGACTTTTCTTAGTTTCTGAAAGTCATTGATAGCTATCAGCACGTAATTAAAAAACGACAAAAATTATTATTGGGAGATGCGTCAGCCGACTCACATGTATTAATTTCTAATGAAGGACAAACAAGTCAATATTATTTCCGATAATTATTTTTACAGAGCGCGTTACGTATACGTCGTACTGATGTCACTGTTAGTTTTATTACCTATTTGATGTCTACTTAAAGCAACTGGGCCAAATGCTGGGGGATGGGAGCGCAACAACGCAAATTGTTGTGTTGCAATAACAAAAGATTTTACGATTGTAATAACAACAAATGCGCGCAATTAAACACACTATCAAAGCCAATGCTTGTGGACGTTGATGGAAACAAATTGATGTGAATGTGGTTGTGGATGAATGTGGCTGGACATGTGGGATGCTTGTCGTGCACCAGTGCAAGACAACAACAAAAACCAGCAGCAACAACACAAATAAATTCGGAAACATAGACAGAAACAGAAATAGAAAACGCAATCACAATTGTATTAGTTGGTTGGGTGGTGGACAATAAAACTTACCGACGTTTGGGGCACGCTTCCAGTTTATGAGTGCGCGTGAAATTCAATTGAAGCGCGTGCTCAATATTAGTTGTAACGCGTATAAGTCTGCTGTCCCAGCCATAAACCAGCATATTGTACTCATATTATTGAAGGGCATCAGCAACCTAGTCACAGCAGCAACAGCCACTGTCTATCATTGGTGTCAGCTGCCATGTCAAGAGCCACTCATTACTCTACACCCTGTACATATACTACAAAAAATTATAGGTGCAGTCTTACGCTTCAGTCCGAAAGAAAACCTTAAAGCCTGTGTTCTTCTTTGGGATAGAAGAGTTTTAAGATATATATAATATAGCTCATCAGTAGGGTAACTCATATTCATGTTTACTGATCTATTTTATGCGATATCTTTGCATGTAAGTGTCAACTGAAAAAGTCAATGTTCTGTGGGCGTTTGATTGTCAGCCATGGTATGTGCGTCAATTTGCACCGATTAGTCGTCAGTGCCGTGGAGTATATAAAGATTATACGACGGCTATACTCAGATACCATATCAAAATGAATATATCATAATAAAAATACAAAAAAAAACATAGCTAGTATACCTTAGGAACGACACAACCAGCCACAGCGGCAGCCTTTGCGGAAATTAATTAAAGTAATGCCATGAAATGTAATGAACTCGTCACACCGCCCGACAACCTCGAAAATGTCCATAGCTGCAGCTAATGGTAAACGCACTTCAAGCTTTATTGGCCAACTGGAAGAGAAAAACGTTAACCTGACTTACTACCTAGAACTTACCAACTGGCAACTGACTGCAGGCAGCTGGCATAAAGTGCAGCTGGAAATGGAACGCGCATAGTAGGAGGAATGCTGCATAATAATGAAAACTTTCGCCTTGTTGCACACTAAGCACACAACATGACCAGCTGCCAAGTGGCTTGTTGCCTGCTACTTGCCTCCGCCATTGCTAGTCGTTTGTGAGAGAGTGCAACAAATGGAATCCTTTCTAATTACATTTTTACTTTTGCTGAAATATTAAACGAGTGGCGGCCTCTCTTGCACGTAATTGTTTCTGCATTTTAAACGCAGCCAAGCTAAATTCTATAACAGTAACTTCCATGGTTAGTCAAAGCTCGCGTTTATTTTACATTAATGCTGTTTAAATATAATATTATGCATTCTTAAACATAAAAACAAAACGGTTGGCTAATTTGTATTCAACTGATAGGCTTTAATCTTATTTAAAGGTATTGCCATCTTATTTTAACTGTGCAATTGCTGTGCCACCGAAGCTTAAGCCAGCCATATAAATGTAACACATTTAAAAAAACAACTTGGCACGGCTAAACAAGTTATCGAGATCCCCGAACAAGCAACTGCACCTAGTATATGAAGGAAATGAATTTGAGTAGTGCGAAAAGTCAAAAGTTGCCAAGGGTTGCCTATGGGTAAGCTAGGCTGATAACAACAACCACAACACAAGGCAGGATGACTCCGAAACGGAAAAGTTGTCAAACAAAAAATGGCTTAACTTCAATGGCAACAAAGCACAGTTCATAATACCTGCAATGTACATAAAAAGACTTTCAGAAATTGACGATTTTGTGGCAGCGTTAGGACCGAAAAAACCAACACAAAGAGCATAGACATTGTTTATAAGCTTTATGACATAACTTGGCCAATATCAAACTGCTCCCGATGTCATTGACGTCAACTCAAGAATGCAATAAAAGAGCTTAGACCAAGCAAACCGGTTGTGTACAACTTCAAAAACAAACAAATGAGCGCAGAAAACTCGAGCAATGAGCGAACCACAAGTACGAAATGCGAATTGCTGCTGACGATGGGAAACCGCTCGTAAAATTTACAAGCAAATTACATACACAACAACGATAGGTTCAACCAACTGTTCCAAATTTACGTTAACTGCTAGCCAATGTTGGGTGTGCCTAATATGCTGCTAACGAGCTGCAGTAATATTTGAAAAGCTGGCATAAGGGAAATAATTCAAGAGCTGCAAATTCTCTTGAACAATTTTCCTGCGAATTGTCAATTCGATTCCATGCTGAAAGGTATGCTGCATATTTTCATTCATTTAACCATGACAACACGCACTTATCTTGCATACTTGGCAGCTCACGTTTGTAAATTTACCAAACTTTATTGGCTAACAGAACCAGTAGCAAAGCATTTTAGTCTTCTCAACTGAAGGCAGTTTTAACGTTTAGGACTGAACTCTGGTCTTGGAAATGAAAGTCATCTTAAGAAACTAAAATTGTGCTCACTGAATTATAAATACATTGTTTATCAGGCACAAAATTCGTATTTTGCTATTCCGTTGTATTTGTTTTAAATAATTTATGTGAAAATTAAATTTATTTCCAAATTCAACATAGTTTTTGTGCCCAATTATGGCTTAGTATATGGGCAGAATGTGTGGTTTTATGCTTGAATTAAAGATGACAGGATATGGAAACGAGTCTGTGGAATTTGAAGTGTTAGCATGGAAATGATTAAATTTGCGCCGACGCTACATAGTTGTTGTTCTGGTTGTATCTATGATAAGCTGAGCACAATGTTTCATGCTATGTCTCATAAATCAAGCCGAAATTCAAATGTTATCAGCATGCGGAATATTCCCAAACTACGTAATAGGGACTGCTTTCGTATATATCGTATATATTATTATGAACGTGTGTTGGTTCGTTCCAGTATAGTAGATAAGCAAGCGGGCTGCTGCCCAGTAAGCAGTTGCCACTGCAGCAGCAGCAGCAGCAGCAACCATTCTATATTCTATATTATAAGTTATACTTGTGTTTGTGTCGGTGATTATTTTAATGTCTAATGAATTGTACTGTTTTCTTTTGCGCCTGCTCGGTGGATCAGTTCGTCATGGAAACTATGCAGATTCCGTATATACAAATACAAGTACAGGTAATAAGTATATAGTTTAACATTCACGCAGACCAGTTAGAGAAGAGCAACTGCTATTCGTGTACTGCATTAAGTAATTGCGTGTTGGTAGCAACAAATTCGCACTCAGCCAAAGCTTTTCCCACCAACAAAGTGACGGGTTACCACTGACAGCTGCACACAGATTGACACACACAGCTGCAAATAGGTGGCATATCTAACAATAGACGGCAGCACTTTGTTGTTTTTGTTGTTTTTTAATATAAATATACACGTTGCTGCCTACTTTGAGGCGCTGCGCCAGCGAACATCAGCAGCATTATAAATGGCTCCACTCGCACTTGTTGCGCACTCATTCTTGACTCGCCTAGCATAACGCAAAAAACCCGTGCGCGATCCCAACTCCAATTCTTACATAAGGATCACACACAACGTGTGAATGGCAAAGACAAAGCGACAAATCTTAGATTTAAGTATTTGACGAAAATACTTTTTGCCGTACCTAGAATACAAAAACAAAAGTGAAAAACAGAAGTTATACCATCTCTGGAAAATTAAAGACGAGAATACACATACGCCATGGTGTCCAAGGCATTGGTAAGTACAGCAACAGTTGCCGCAACATTCATACAAGTTTTGAGTAAAAAACCTTCGGTGTAGAATTATAGAAGCTAAAAAGTTCCAAATTGAAAATCAGGTTTTTACATAGAAATATGAAGTGTACAAGGTTTAAGCCTGTTTACGGTTTTCCTTCTACGAATTTGTTCAAGTTACACAAAGGATGAAAACGTCTGTTTGCTAATTTATAAACAAAATTACTTTTATACTTTATGTACTTTTAAGGTACTTAAATATCACAAATTCTTTTTAAGCTTTTGAAAATAAATCATTTAATAGCATATTGCTTAAGAGATTAATTCAAATATTTAATATTTTTGTTCAACTCCAAAGCTTGACAAAGCTTTTCACAATTGTATGCTTTAAGCATGAACAACCATATTAATTAAAGGTTAACAAAACCAAAGGTGAGAATGCATTTTAATTAAATAATCAACGTAATGCAATCTAAAACAAAATATCATCAATTGTTAGATTTTAAAAACATTTTTAATGCGTTGCAGTCACTTTGGAGAAGTTGAACATAAAATGGCAAGGTGCCTTCAGCATACAAGCTAAAATTGAATTAATGCCATGCAACGAAATGCTGATGGGCAAAAGCCGTCGGACATGTAAGAAAAACACAAACACACACACACACTCAGGAACAGTTGTGCACATATACACATGAATGGATATGGTTTGAAAATTTGTGAATTAACAAAAAGCATGGTTTTGCGCTGGTACAAATTTAGTTGAAAATTCAACAAAAAGTTGTTTAGGAGGGTGATGGGTGCACTACATACTCGCACTTGTTGTTTGGATGGATGCGAATTAGTGTTGCCACTCGACAGTTTTTCCAACAAGAAAGAAAACAGGCTAGGCTCACACAAAAAGTCAGCAAACTCGCCCAAATCAGTGTTGAGCTGTGAGCTGAGAGCTGAGAGCTGAGAGACAGACACCAACAACAGAAGCAAAAAAAAACAACCGACAGATGATAACAAAAAGTGCAGCGACAAGGCACAAAGTGTGAGACAGGCTGAGGAGTGTGAAAAGGCGTTTGCCAAAACAATCCCTTGAATGCTTAGCGTGTCAGTTGGCTCGTTGAAAAGCTGTAAAAAAAAGTATGCAAATAAGACATCAAAAATGCCTTAATGAAAATACAGCCTGCAGTCACAGTAGGACAAAAAACAAGATGCAGCAAAAATAGGAAACAGCTACATAGAGCTAAAAAATCGCAGCATCTGCTGTATGATAATAACAAAACAACAAAATCTATTTAAACAAAAGCGTGCAAATTCGACCTGTTACAATATGCATGTGCTTTTGCATACCATCCAAAAGCACACACACAGCCAAACATACTCGCTTATATTGAACCACATCACCTGACCCACCCAATTTGCGTTTGCTGCCAAACACGAAAAAAAGGGACACTAAATGCTATACAAGAGCGAACCATTTACCCTTTGTCCATTTGGCGTGTAGCGAACATAGATTCCATTGTAGCAGCCAAAAAAAAAAAAAAAGAAGACAAATAGTCGTGGGACTGCAGCAGCAGTTAAAATGGCATGCAACTCAAAAGGTACATGCAAATATATACAAAACTTAACTGTAGCAATAGATCGATGACATTAGCTTAGCTAAGCAGTAAGAAAACAAATCAAACAAAAGAAAATATTAACTTTACGATTTTACATATCGTATGTACACAAATCGGTTCTAATTTAATGAACACTTCACAAGGTTTTCCTTTGCAATGCGTTTGATTCATGCAAGGGATATGAATAGCCCTGCAAGAACTGATGTAATATACTCGTTGTCTATTTACCGTAGCCAAAAGAGCAAACAGACAACAGGAACCTAATGCTGGGTGTGGTAGAAACGTTGGAAACGTCAAATAAATTTTGCAATTAAAAGTTTCACTCCTTCGAAAACATTTGTCAACGCAAATAAACGTAATTTAAGTTTATTTTGCACCTCGTTGCGCAAATTTTCTTTAGCTTGTTTCACAATTTTTACCCAGTTGCCGTTTGTTCTTGTTGAAGCTGTTGTTTTTGTTGTTGATACCTTAACTTTTCTTCTCTGCTTTGTGTTTTTATTTAGTTGGTCGCGTTTTTGTTTTGTTTGCTAAACAGGAAGCTGAAGCAGTAGGGACAAATGTGTGTGTGTGTGTGTATGTGCGTGTGTGGGGAGGGGAAGACACACTGTGTAGCTGGGAGGGAACGGGCATAAAAGCGTGGCAAGTATGGGGTATGCATCTTCCGCAAAAAAAGTATAGCTTGAATTTCATGTTGTTTTAATTACTTTCTGATTTATTTAATGTACCAACAATGGAAAACACTTACACACACACACACCCAAACAAATACAAATGTACCAATGTTGGTTGCTTTTGTTGCATGTTTTAGTCCATTGTGAATGGTGAAGTGCATTGTGTACGATAATTATTTGCATTGTCACCTGGGCGAGCTGCCACAACTCCAAAAACTAATGGCATAATGGACAAACATGGAAGGAATGGCATAGAATGTGGCTAAATATTTTGAAACCAAATCGCTGGCCAAACAGTTAAATTATATTTTCATTATTTAAGTGCAATGCCAGAGACCCAAACAAAGCCAGGCCCAAATTTCTAATAACAAACCAACCAACTTCAACTCCAACAACAACACCAGCAAATGCCATCACATTTCGTTTTTGCACAAATGAATTAGGCAGCTCTTTTGCATTCAAAATGTTGTTGTACAGGTAATTTAATGGTAACTACCCCCGCCTCACACCTCTCCGCAACATGACCCAACCTTAGATCTGGTTGCACGCCATTGCATTGGAGCCGAAACGCTGACCAAACTGTATGCAACATTTTCCAATGTTTATTATTTCAAGCATGCTTGTTATTTGCTATTATTGTTGCAGCTACTAACCCGACACCCCGACTTTAACATGGCACATTGCCCAACTGCGTCCCCTGCGTCGCTTTTAAATGGTGGGCGAAGTGTATCATTTTATGTTTTCGTTTTAATTTTGGTTAGGCTGGATAATGGAGAGTGGTGAATGGTGGTCTTAACGCCCAACATAACATTGTATGTGTGTGTATGGCTACTATAACACAAGAACACACACAAGTACACAACTCAAAACAAGTATAGTGTACAAAAGCAAAGGTAAATTGCATACTTAAAATTCGGCACATGTTTCCGTTGAAACTCGTTCTGCAAAAGGTAACATGAATAATTTTTTTATTGCCCCAGGCAAAAATGTAAAACTTTATAATTTAAGGGATGCTCCCAAAATTTGGTGGTACAAATCAGTTAATTATTAATTTTGACAAGCATTCATGTATGCATAAAGTTATTATTCAAACGTAAAACATCTGATCTTTTGAACGACTATCAGATACCGAAAGTACTAGAAATATACTCGTATTTGTGTCTATATACATGAATAAAATTATATTTGTAAAATTTGTTTTATCTACTAAATTAAGCGACTATTTATCAGGTGTCAGTGGCCTTGAATATGCTTTATACATCTCTAAGACAATATAAGCTTTTGCAATAAACACTTCAAGATTATGTACTATTCCTTATTTGTTTTAAACATAGTTATCTGTCATATTAATTAATAAAGTATGGGACCTATTTATTTGTCACTGCGATTTATAAAAAGATTACAAAATGTTGCTGACAATATTACACTTTATGAGTACATCAGCACCATAATTAATTAATGCAATATGGCAAATAATGCGCTATAAGGTGGTTTTAGCAAGCCTACCTATTAAACCACAGCGCATAAATGCATATATTAATATGCATACAAACCAAAAACTGCAAATTGCAAAACGCATGCTTAAAAAAATTAATTGGAATGCAAATACATTCACATACAAAGTGATGCAATTTAATTGCATACTTTTTAGCGGGCACCCGCACACCAATTAAACAAATATACCTATTCAAAGGTAAGTGACTGCACGTGTGTGTGTGTGTGTGTGTGTGTGCGTCCGTTTGTACACTTACAAAACTAATGCCTTTTAATTAAGTTCACACGTGCTACAATTAAATCTTTAACACTAATTGATGAACGTGTGCGAAAACATGTCCTACCGAAGTATTTTTAAACGTTGCCACTCAGGCCCAAAAAAAAGGATAAAAAAAGAAATAAAGCCAAATACAAAAAAATTCTCACGTAGTCAGCAAAGCAAAACAAATAAACGAGCGGCGAAGGTATACCAAAAATTGTGAAAGCTACTGGAATCGTGTTAGGAAAACATAAACAGTTTTTTTCTCCATATTTTCTACGTTGTATCCTTTCTGAATTAAGCAAACATGCACAAACACACAAACACAAAGAAATAGATGCTCTTTCTTTAGGTTTCTCCTCTTTTTTTCGGGTCCTTTAGCCCTTTCCACTTAATGTTCGTTTGTTATATTACTGCATGCATATTTGGCACGTTTGCGCCTCGTCCTCCTCGGCCCTGACCAGTTCCTGCCTAAGTGGGCGTGACGACCGTGCGTATGTGTATATTGCCCTCTCTATCACATTCTTCGTGTGTTGAAATAGTGCTGCCTCTGCTCTTGCTTACTGGTAGAAATTCGAAAATTATTTAGCAAATTAACAGGCTGACAAGTCAACTGTATTGAAGCAAACGTGCCGAGGGCTCCGGTTCTAAGTTATGTGACCAGATTGCCTAAATTTATGTATTCCATGCATTTGGCTTTAACTTATAAACACAACACGCACAACGTTTTCCCAAGCTTTGCCCACCTGAAGAGCTTGTCTTAAGTATGCGCAACATGCGAGACCATTAAGCAAAATTCTCCCATTGTTTTCACAATACTCACAAATAAATACAAGCAATGCAGCGCTTTTGGCACATATTTTCCGGGCTGGCCAAAAACATACATTGTTTTACATAGTTGGTTGTGTTAATACAACTAAATATATAACTAAAACTATTGTTAAACAACTTTAAAATGGTTTAGTTTCAGTTAACTTTAAGACAAATAAATCTAACTTGCAATGCTTTTGAATATACGAACATGTGATGGTAAATTTCTTTTGTATTTAAATGTAAATCAGTGAGCTGGTAACAAAAACAAGTAAGAAGACTTTAGTTGGGAGAGTTTAATACACGACCCTGATTAAATGTTTGACACAACTTTAGCTTTCAATTTCTTTGGTATTCAGGGCTTAGCAACATTTTATATAAAATTTATTAAACATTTTTTATATTTTCTAAATAAATACATTTTTAACAATTATCGATTGCATTTCATAGCTGCAATGAGTTAACGATGATTATAAAAAAAAGTTGATCTGTCTATGGCTTAGAAAAGTACGGTTTTAAATGTGAAGCTCTTGGCTTTTGAAGTGTCTAAGGTTACCGCGTTATGCTTTATATGATATGATATACGTTTCGCTTTGAATTTAACACAACCTTAACATGAGATTCCAAGCAAATGAAATTAATAAATAGTTGGCCGGTCTGAGGTGTAGCAAACCAAATACAATTATTACTTATTTAATACTAAAGCTTATGTTATTTGAAGCTTTATAAACTTTTTTTAATTGTGTGAATAGAAATTGTGTAAAGCTTATATTTTTTTTCTTTACTTTATCAAAAAAAGCAACAACTTTGATTCCAAAATTCTTGAAAACTTTATAGGGATTTACTACTAGAAGTAAAACTCCACTTTAAAGTTCATCACACAACCCATAAACTTACTTTGCTATACATTTGAGTAGTTGCCCAACCGCAGCACACAGATGCCTCGATTTGCACTTGGACTGTTTGTTGTTGGCTTTTTGTGTGTGTGTGTGATTTTTTTTTTTTTGTTGAACAACTTTTATAGTGTGTGTATGTGTCAGCTAAATGTCTTGTTAAAGCCGGGCTTAAATACTTACACAGCAACAGTTGAGCTCAGTTTGGCTCAGTTCAGTTCAGTAAATCCATTGTTGAGAGTTAACTTCATTGGCTAATTAAGTTGGCTTTCATTGTCTCGCTTTTGGACACGTGCCGCACGTTAGCTGATTCGTAAAAATGGGAAATAACAACGAAATGCAATTTCATAATAACAGTATACAAATACAAAAAAGGCAAATAAACAAACGGCGCGGGCAAAGCAAATGAATAATGAGATTTTCATATAAAGTTAATTAAAAATTATTGGCAGCAGTCAGCGCATCAAGTGTGTGTGTGTGTGTGTGTGTGTGTGGCATTATTAAGAGAGTTGATGACGTTGCCTAAGGAACCGCTGTATGCGGTTATGGAAGCTACAGCTACCACTGCCGTTGCAGCTGCCGTTGCCGTTGCCGTTGCCGTTGCTGCGGCTTTCAGGCCACGCCTCAAGTATGCACTTGGCATAATTTGCGCAGCAGCCAGAAACTTGCCACACGCTCGTATATCAGACAGCAGGCGACGCTGACTTCGACAAGTGGACGAAAAGGAGAAAAAATATATTCGTTATATATATGTATTTGCACGGACGGATATATATATATCTACGGGATATATAAGTAGCTGCAAAGCCAACGAGGTCAACGACAGCAGTGCCAAAAACTGGACACTCAGCGGAGCTCGAGTGTAAAGAGATGGGAGATGGAAGGCGTGTATGTAAAAGGGCGTTGCCTGTATACTGTGTGTGATGGCAAACACTTTGTGGATAATAAAACAATTAAACGCAAACTCAAACATTGCCAAAAATGAAAACAAACTAAAAAAAATAAAATATAGAATCGCAAATGCACAACAACAAAAATAAGAAAAAAAATAGCAAACTTCGCAATGCATTGCATTGGCTGCCAAATGAATTGGAATACAAAATGGGAAATAAACATGGAAATGGAAATGAAAATGGTACTACTGTTGGTATTGGATGTAGCCATTGGATGTAGTCCGATGCTGCTGCTGCTGGTGTTGCTGCTTGTGCTGAGCTAACCACATTTTGCATGGCTGCAGGCGGGGCGTATACTTAATCAAAACCAAAACAGACACGCTAGGGGATTGGGGTGCTTTTGAACCCGCTGCTTCTGCACCCATTGCACTCTCTACTTACATAGCGTTTAATTGGAATTTATGGTTGACATTCGGCTGCCGCAGTTAGAGTTTGCCGCTTTCCCGCTTTGCCGCTTGTGTTTCACACACAGTCGCCGCTTTTGTTGCTGTTGCTTCTGCTTCTGTTTAAAATTAAGCAACATATTCAATTAGTTATGTAAATTTAATGAGCCCAGACCACTTTGCGCTTCGACGCCTCTATCCTATCCCAGCTCTTCCCCGGCTTATACTTGCGCTGCATTACGTCATTTGTGCTGCTCCAATGCGTACTTGAGTGACGTTATCCGTTGAAAGTTTTACACGCGCCACAAGCACATATTCACACACACACATAGGGGGTTGAATCGCCTTGCTTGCGTTAAGGCTAAGGTTACTTTCTGGCGGTGGCTAGCAGGCACGCCAAGGATGCTGCCGATGCTGCTGTTGCTGCCAGCTGTAAATATTTCATAACCATTATGACCCATGCCAATGCCTTACGTGTCACTCTTAGCGCCAACTTTCAATGAAGCGTTAAAAAAAAACGTGCTTTAGTGCTTGAAAACTTATTTCAAATATATATGCATGCAGTAATTGCTTGCAATATAAAATGTTTAATTTTTTAAAATAACCCACAAAGCAAACGAACTAAATATATAACAAGAGTATAGCATTTTACGAGTTAGTATTTTTACAAATTTTATAAATAAAACAGTACGATAAACTATTTCCAAAATCTTTTGACGTGGCAAAATTTGTTCCAATTCGTTTTCGCTTTGTGTTTAAATTTATTATATCAAGCAATATTCAACTAATTTTTTATCAGCTTATCAAAAATATTTTTATATAATTTTAAAATTCAATCGCTTAAATATGTGGTCCATTGAAATTTAAAAAAAAAAATATTAAGTTACAATCCAACTTAATTCCATTTCAGCCTTTCAGCAACAGTTATGCAAAATTGCAAAAATGTACTTTCTTAACAGAACTATGCTAAAACAATCTAAAAAAACGTATTTAAGTATTTAGCAATCGGCTTTACTGACAGGTTTTTTTGGTTATTTTTTTTAAGGTTTTTTGCCTATCTTTAGGTTTCTGTTTTGCATTTGCTTTTTTTTCGACAGAATTGAGATCGAAATAAAAACCACACAACATCAACATTTATTTCCATAACATGTCGCCTAATTAAGCAATTCTAAATGGCAATAAAATCTTCATGAAAATAACATTTTTATCATCCCAAAGAATGAAGAATCTTCAGTCAGCTTAATAAGTTTCTCAAGTGACTGAATGAATCAATGAGACTCGAGTGCCACTCACTTACACTCACTTACATGCCACATTTTCAACACAAGCACATACACTGTGTGTATATATATTTTTCCGGGCGTGGCCTGCCAATCAATTTGTGGGCGGTTTGTTGCTGATTTGCCACATAATTGCGGCATTCAAGATAGACAGAGCAAGAGACAAAGAAACAGTAGTAAAATGGCTTTAAATATTTAGTAGCTTATGCGATTTTACGACTCGCTTGCCGCTTAAAATAATATGACACAATGGGTGGCAAAGTTAGCAGCTCAACCATAAAATAAAAGATAATCATTATTTTTCTAAGATTGCACATAAATTTTTCGCGTGTGCGCTCGAGCGTTCGCCCAGGAAATGCATCAAAATTCGTTATGCTCCGATGTATGTGTATGTATGTACGAGGAAATGCGCCAGCGCACAGGAACAGCAGGAACAGGAATAAAGTATACGTTACGTGGCATACATGCATGCCCGGATGCAGCGGTTGTCCGTACTTCGTAGTCCGTAGTCTGGTTTGGGGCTAAAAAGTGGTCGGGCGTTAAGATTGCAACGCTTGCAGTTGCAGTGTCCATGGCTAGTCCCGGATGCAGCTCATTTCACTCGGGCAAGCGCAAAATGTAGCAACAGCAAAAGCAGCAGCAGCTACAGGATCAGGCTTCCATCGACCCAGTTGATAAATATAGATGGACGAATGTGCCAAGTCGCTTGATTTAATACATTTTCAAAAAATATCGCTTCATGCAAAGTGTTTTACATGCAGTCAATTTAATAAAGTGGCGCCTCAAAGTGCCGTACGCACAAACATACACACATATCAGTATGTGTGTGGCGGTATGTTTGTGTGTGTATATGGGTATGGTAGCGGAAGTCTCTTCGTTCCATTATAACTTGCAAAAAAAACTGTATTCTTAATTAAATGTCGGGTAAACGAAATCTTAAACATTTTTCAACCGCATTTTATATACATTTTAACGAAAAAGACCGAACAAAGCCGACATTTAAATACACTTTAAAACACAATGTAATACATAACAAAAATTATAATAATTTGCCAATAACGCTTAAGCCAAATGAAGTACAATAAACTACTAAATAAAATCATTTAGCCACTTCAAAAATGTAGCATGCTTAATAACAAAAAGTATAATACCCAAAGTTAGTATGCTCAAAGTAAAAGTTGATGGCAACATCAGAGAGTTGGAGGCTTTTGCTGCTTCTGCTGCCAAAGTGATTAAATTGAGCAACCATTAAAATAAATATGGCGACAAATGGCATAAGTGTTCGTCGAAGTAGACGGAAAAGCTCGTTATGACAAAAATGTGTACAAGTAAAAAAAAAAAATTAAACAAAATATGTGACAAAGAAGAAAATTGACAGACACGCTGGGTGGAAAAATTGTGTTTGTAAGTGTAACAGCATCTGCTGGCCTATCTGTCGTTGGTGGCCTGACTTTGTGCTGTGAACTCTGATTTTTTTAATAACGTGCCTAATTGAATTCAAATTAGCCGGCTAATCAACTGGCACTATGCAAATGATTGAGTCTGTCCGTTGCCAAGTGCCGCAGCTATGAGAGGCACCGAGCTAACAGAGCGACGACTACTACATTAACCATACCAGAGAGATTAAGGTGTGGAAATAGCCAGCATAGCGATACAAAAGTTATACAAAAGTTTTCATAGAATTGCTTAGTTTAACTACATTATACAACAAGTTTTTTATTATTTAAATTTATAGTTAAACTAACTAACTACCACTGAGGTATTTGCTAACTTAAATCATTTAACCTTCTTTGCTCTGCTCCATCACGTTTATCTTGTTACCGGGGAACAACAACTGTATTTGTTAACCACAACCACAGTAGAAACTGTTATTTAAGCCCTGGTAGATTTTGACTGTGCCTAAGAAATAGACTACTCGGTCATAGCTCTGAGTGTTTTTTGGTATTGCTTGTTACCCTTATTGTGAGTACTGTGGGTGTTGTTAAGGGTGTTGAGTTGGATTGTTGCAAGTTGTCGGTTGGCCTAGCAATCATACTAAAAACACTACCTGATGGCTGTTGGAAGTATTTGTTGCTCTTGTCTGCTGACTGCCAAGTGACTTGCCTATTTGCTGTTTTTTGTTATAACGGCACCTCGCAGCTCCATTTGCCCTCGCCGTATCCGCTGGTTCCGTTTCACTAGAGCATTGGACAAACGTAAATCTTTCCGCACACTTTAGCAATTTATACATAACCGCTGGCATTTATTGTCACATTTAGCTCGCAGTTCACGGCGTCACGTCTGCTATTTACATTTTGCCATCACAACAACAACAGCAACTGCAACAACAATAACAAATGAAATCTAAAGCGGTAAGTAGCTGGGGCTACAAAATTGTCTGCCATTTCTCTAGCATGATGCCCGCTTGCGATAGAGTCATCTCATTTGCGGCCCGCGGCTGTCCGACCAAAGTTTTGTGACCGACCAAGTGTCACGTTGCACACTTATTAGCGTGTCTTCCATATATTTACTTTAGCCGGCGTATTTTCTTCGTCTTATTTTCTTTTTTTTGTATTTTTGAGTTGGTTGCCTTTTGTGAATTTGACCAACTACCAAGTTGATAAGATGACAGTGCAAGAATTTCAGCGCCCAAAAAAATTAGAAAGAAATCTACAACATTTGTGAGGGACACAAAATTAAAAACAAAAATATACTTAGCAAAGTTGAAAGTCTGAAGAGAACTTAAACTGTGTTAGGTTAGTTAAAGTTTTCCTCAATATGGCCTATACTAAGTAAGGACAGATTAGAAAGGAGCTACTGATAGAAATATATTGAACTCTTAAATCCAATCGAATAAAAGCAACATAAGCCCAAGCAACTGCGTAAGGAATTATGATAAATGCTTTCAAATAAATATAATGGCAAGTTTTTATCCCCCTTCCTACGACAACATCACTTTAACATTTTATAATTCTCGCTATTGCTATCTCCCTTGTACTTGTCATTTGCATGTCGCATTTAAATTTGCATTTGTCAGCCATAAGTCGCGCATGCAAAACCGCCGCCCTAGCTGATTGGCGTACATGGTAAGTGCCAAGCGCTTGAAATATTTATCATATTGCGCATACGTACAGTAGGCTGGTTTTAAGAAACATTACCCTTGACATTTATTATGCCGTTGGCTGTTAGATGATTTATGCTCATTAAAGCTTAACAAACAAACAAAGCAACTGCCATCCAGTCGCTTGACGAATTACAGCTATCATTATGCTCGACTAATTGTGGGCTGGACGGAGTCGTTTGTTAAAGTCAATTATCATTGGCATCGAGCGGGCCAGCAAAAATCAGCAGCATAGATTCTCCAGCATTGGCTGACAACTGGCTGGTTGACTAAATCCCATAACACGTCTGAAACCAAAAGCTTAGTGTCATAAATTAGAGCTGCTGATCGCCTAAAGTAGCAACAACAATTGATTCCATACCGCCCATGCACACAACATACGAAATTATTTATATATATTTATTAATGTATATACATAGAACATACATAGATAGATATACGACATTTATCAAAATCACGCCGAGACCTGGTCAAAGGCAGATGTCAGATTTAATTGGGTTTTCACAGGCGTTTGCACCGTAAAAGGCTATTAAATAAACGAAAAGCCAAAAGCTGAATTCGAACGCATTGAAAATATAATTGAGCTTTCGCACACCAATACACATCAATACACTTCAACACACACACACACACAAACACTTACATATAGTCATAAATAACGCAAGGACTTCCGTTTGCCATAAAACTGATGCGCGCGACAAAGCGAAATGGCGCCCAGCATTGGCAGTCGCTGTTTCCGCCTTCCAGTGACGATAGACGACAACAAGGCGATCAGCTACATAAAGAACAACGCCAACAACACTTGTGCACAGTCCTAAAGATGCCAGCCCCAAAAATCGTCGTAAATTTCAATCAACACCGTCCAACTGAAACGTATACCGAAAACCCAATGACAAACAGCCGCTGTATTGCCTTTACAGCCCCCTTACCTCTCTTCACACGCCATTCCTTCACTTCCTTTAGCTGGCTACAATATGACAGGCTCTAGTATTTATGCGCCTGCCACGCCCCAGACGCCTTCAAACAGCGGCGGCGGCGACTTAACTCATGTTTTATTGCTGCAAATCCCATTTTTGAGCATGAATGCTGACAATAAAAGTCATTGAGACTCTACTCCAACAACTTTCAACAACACTTCCAAAGACCTCACCAATCCCCATCCCACATTGTGGGATTGTGTTTCAGCGTGTTGGTTGATGGCCTTGCTTCAATGCCATTTAATAATTTCATGTTGTGCAAGCATGGCCAACAAATAATACAAGCTGAAAGTGCAAGTAAAATCATAAAAATCTGCAGCTGATTTTAAACCCAAAAAAATATTAATTCTAGCTTTAACCCTTTGATGATTCAATTTTTAAGTTTTTTCCCATTTCTAAATCCAAACTTAAGCCCATTTAATTAGTGATTTTGTATAAGCTGTATTTAATAAAAGCATATATGATTGCAAATGCAATCACTTGCGTAAGCCACAGTCATTGCAAAATTGTAACTTGGATGTTGGCTTAAAAACCCTTAACAAGTTGTTGCAGCAACATAGCGCTAAGCAGAGAGAGGGTGACGCCATGAAATGTGTGGCAATATACTCGTAAATCATTAAAAGTTCACTCGTAAAATGCCAGCCACATGAGCGACCAACAAAATTCGAGCCACAAATTTCAGTGTTGGCCAAGTAAACTCAATAAGCCCATCTGTCCATGTCTTTATGTATTAAGTGTGTGCCAGTGCTGTTGGGGTGTGTGTGTGTGTGTGTAATAACATTGTTCTCTTGGCTCTTAGCAGTCATTTTCATGGCTGTCGTCTGTTTGCCATAATAGTTGTTGTGCTTGTTTGGTGCCACGGCTGAGCAGGTTAATCGAAAAACTTTTGCCAAATAATTTGAAAATGCTCAAATTGCCATTTAAATAGAAACGTAACCACAGGACAGACCACAGATTCCACAGACACCCGACACCGCCCCTGACTGGCAGAAAAGCCTAATTTAGACTCTGATCTTTATTATTTTTTGGCTAATTATTGCTTGCTTTGTGTTTGGGCTTATGGATTTTGTTTATTTTTGTTTTGTTTCATCACATAAGCCTAATAAGCATCAACTGTTGGGCAAATTTTCTTAAAGTGTCTTATGGCAGGATTATTTGTATCTGCATTATAATAATATACTTTCCAATAGGCTTTCACAGCACAAATCATACTAACTTAATTATCGCATTTCAATCACGCATAGCTAAATTGCAATTTATTTTTCCTTCTTTCCCCGACCGTAAATCTAATTTTTTCATACCGTTTGCATGTAAAAAACAGCTTTGAATACAAATAACAAAAATAGTAACCGCATCAATGCTCGAAATTGAATTGCATTCAATGACAACAAAGTTTGTAATTGTTGCTAATTTAATGAACAAACATTTGCCAAAATCATTGCTCGCAATGTTTTTTTATATTGATATAATGTTTCACACACATACACACTAAAATAAATTTAAGTAGTGCTGTTATCTAATTTAAATTGGTACAAAAATAAATGAACTACAATTTGGCAGCTACGCATCATTAGTTTTGATATTTATCAATTATGGAAACAGTTTTAGTTTGAACTAATTAATATTGTTTTAAGTATTGTTGTTTTTTTTAATAAGCCATTTTAATACTAACTTATAACATTATCGAAAATTTATTAACAGTTAATTTTATATTACAGAACAAAAATAATTCATTTAAAAAATTTAATAGAAAATTATTATTGTTTAGCTTAAATAAGTTAACATATTTCTCTTTTTCTTGATAACCTTAAAAAAAAACTATATATCAACAAGGTTTTTTTTACTAAGCTTAATAAAAATATATTAATTAATTTGCACAAGTTTTGGCCAAGTTACTGCGCAGTACTCAAGAAACACTCTAAAATAATTTTCTTACATGTGTGTTGCATTCATAAAAGTTTATATTGCTCAGTTTATACACATACTACAATACTATACGGTACTGCCATATTTAAGCTGTGCCTCCACTTGACCCTTTTTTATATTTTATTTTTTTATTGGCAAACAAAAATTTTAGCTGCCACTAAAATGAGTTTGAATACTGCCGACTGAGACGGAAAGTAACGAAAAATCGGCCTTATTGTTTGTGACGCAGGCAGACAGTTAAGGTTTTTATAGATGCCAACACGGGTTTCGAGTTCCCAACTTACTGCGGGCAAGTTTGACATAAAATGGTAAATATATAAGACGCAGCAGCTCAAATCCTAAGCCGAACTGCAGACTGCACTAAGCACAGACCGAATAGCAATTTATTTGACATTGCTGTCTATGGTCATACAAATCCTTTCGTTCAGCGAATGGACATTGGCTACTCTTTAGGAGCATATCAACAACTTGCAGCAATAGCAGCTAAATATTTATTTTTACGAATTCTGTTTGTAACCCTTGCCAAACGAGCAGCACATAAAAATGTACGAAGTATATTCCTATTATATTATTTATAAATCAAAATCACGCACCGCAATTTCGCAAAGTTACGCTTTGTTAGCTAAGCTATATAATCTGACATAACACCCACCAACACACACTCGCACACGCACATAAACATGGTGGCGAACTTAGTGCTCTTCATTTGCAAATAAATTCATTCATTTTCATTTGAGTCAAATTTCCGTTTGCTTAGCTCTTCGTAGTGTGCCCTTTATTTTTGTTCCTGATTGATATTATACGATACATACATACAAATGTTTGTATATGTGCAGATGTGTGTAAACATTTGCACATAAATGTGCGTTCTTTTGTTATCAAGTTCATGAGGAGCAACATTGCGTATGGGTAATAAATGACTTATAACATATATGCATTCAAACATAGACTTTTTGTAGTTTGTGCTTAAATATGGTAAACAACTTTATAGGTCATTCCGTGCTGCTGATTAAGGATTTAAGCTGTAATTAATTGTCACACAATGACAATGCGTTTAACAGGCTTTTGCACAGTTTGGGTCATAAGCGTACAGATACATTTTAAAACAGCTTAGAGTCTACTGTTCTGTTAAATAAATGAAATTTATTTGTTTATTGCAAAAACACAATTTTCCAGGTGATACTATTTAGCTGAAAAGCTGTGTATACTTTTAATAAATAATAAATAAAACTTCAATTGAGCTAATCTTTTTGCAGTTGCATAGGATATTCTCTAGTCGTTCATATGTGTTCCTGTCCTGATTGCGGCATCTCTTGAAGTATATGTATTTATTTTTTTTCTTTTTTGCCATACATTTACAGCATTGAGCAAAGTGTATATGCAAATATTTACAGCGACGCGTATGTAAATCAAAATAAATTGCAAAATCACAAAACTAATTTAAATGTCATGCAGCTTCCCATTGCTGACAGGCATTGTTAGCACATACAGGACACACTCACGGGACGCAGTCAGGACGTGTGTGTGCTAATGAAATTATACAAAGCAACACAATATTCATCTGTATATGTTGTACATATTTGTTGTATGCATTTGTCTGTTCACATTTCCTGTACTTATTTTACTGTTAGCTGTTGCACATCAGTCGCTTCGATTGCTTTAGCATATCCTTGTTGATGTCCTGCTCAGCTCATTGACTTGCGCCTTTTTGGAACTGCGCATACATGTTATGCGCTTGTGTGGTTGTCGCTTTCGTTTCCGCAATTCACAATACTCGATTTCGTTTTGGTCAATTTTCATTTGGGACCAAGCACGCGCCATTTTCGCAGCCATTGCCTTAAGGGGAAATCGAAATTAAACTGTCCAAGGGGCTGCAGTCGAAATTTACGACCTTTTCGTGCTAAGCGACCAGACAAAACCTTTCTCTCCCTGTCTACATCTTATCCCTTATCTTTCTCAGTTCTCATTTCTCTGTTTCTCTCTTTTCCCTTTTAAACTTAACAGCCGTTTGTGCTTCCTTTCGTTTGCCCGCAAACATCCGAACCAGTGAAATGACTTTGTGGCTGCATTTTACATAACGTGCTGCCAAAAAGAAAGCGAGCAGCCAGTTTTGGGATGGTCCAGTGGCTCGTTAGTTCGATGGCGTTTAATCCTTGGCGGGATTTGCAATGGTGCATTGGTTTGCTCTCATAATTTTTTTAGACACATCCGTGTGCCTGCATGAATGTTAAATGCACATTTGTTTTCCGGCAGACCAAAAGCTATGATTATTTTATTGAACCGCTGTTACACAGTATGATGCGGTCATCAACTAATGCATGTTTCTTTATTGTAACTTACACTTATTGTAAATCTACATATTTAAAGTATCCAATGAGTGGGTATATGACATATTTATTTTGCGCAAACATTGCGCAATTGTTTGTTGCAAAGTTTTGGCGGCCAGTTTCAGTAGTTCCACTTTTGTGAGGGACGAGGCAAAAGTATTTTCTTTCAAATGCAGTCAAATCTCTACTGGCTTAAGTTATTTGCGAAACTATGCAGTTCTAGTCTGTGAATGCGAACTTATTTGCATGTTTCGTATAAAGGAATGCGAGATGAGTACAAAAAATTGCGTAAAGTTTCTAAATCCATTCTAATGCTAAATTGAGTTTTGCTATCAATGTGAAGGCCAAAACAAGACCATTTAAGCATTTCCAACTCATTATTCTAAAAAACTAACAAGAAATATTAAAGAAAAATTCACATATAATGTAATCACAGTTTTATAGAATTTAGAAATGTAAAAGGCATACAAAGATTTCCATTAGATTTATAGAATTTTTCAATAATTTTGTGTTTGGTTAATATGCTTTCTAATGCTTGAGCTTACTTTGTACAATCTGTTTTCTCCCTTTCATTGATTTCAATAGAATTTGTAAGTTGGTTTTAAATTTAATTATACTTTTTCGGTATCCAAAATCATTTGATTAACTTATCGAACACACCAATTAAATTGCATTCTAGGAATTGCATAGACAGAAAACAACTCGAGTCTTTCCACAGAGATTTTTAGCCTGCCCCGCTGTTCCTCTCTCTTCCTCTCTCC
Source organism: Scaptomyza caliginosa (assembly GCA_035044725.1). Taxonomy (NCBI): domain Eukaryota; kingdom Metazoa; phylum Arthropoda; class Insecta; order Diptera; family Drosophilidae; genus Scaptomyza; species Scaptomyza caliginosa. The sequence goes on along the minus strand of JAWNNR010000004.1, from coordinate 1,455,663 downwards.
TTCTGTGTTTTTCAAGTGTTTGCTGGCAACTGTTCGCTTCGATGCACGCACAAATTGCCACTCAAACGGCCGAGTTACCGTTACCCACACACAAACACACAAAACACACGGTTATATTAGTATCTGTGGAATATGTTTGGCATTGCATGTAAATAACGCTAAGCAGAATACCATATTATAGCTACTTGGTCCACTTTCAAGTCATGCATAAAGCCAAAGTAAACCAAATTTGAATTGTAAAATGGGTTTTTATTATGTTTCCATCCCAATGCCAAGAAAAGTTATTTGTTATATCTTAAGTACACACACACAAACACATGGTGAACTTTTCAGCTTTTGGCAAAATATATTTATACACAATTTGTCAGTTTGTGCATCTCTATGTTTAACCAGAGAGAAGCAAAAGCAAATAAAATAAACTTTAAACGGGTCACAGTATAACAATTGAAGAGCAGCTCAAACGGAATACTGAAAGAAAAAAAAAATATTTATTCATATTCAGCAACGTTCACATAATGGAAGCCTCACTTATCAGCTTGTATATTCAGGCTCTCAACACTTGCTGTGGTTATTTTCTATTATCTGCCCTATATCTGTTATGTTGATGCTTTGAAAATAGTTTTTAAATAATGGCTATAACAATATCAAAGGCTGCAAATACCTGAAGCTCTTACATTCAATTTAAAAAATATGATACGAAGCGATTTTCAGCACGTTTTGGAACATTTGCTACAGTGCAAAATAATTTATATGCTTATCAAATTAACCTGTAACCAAATCTGCAATTTCAATAACATACATTAGTTAGCCATGGCCAACACTATGCTTTTGTGCTCTAAAAGTGTGATGCATTTGGAATATGAGCTGCACAAGGCATCGAAATAACAAATAGTGCAACATTTTATGACCAACAAACAACAAAAGTTTTCGTCACATATGCAACGTGCCGCCACAAAGATTGATGATTGTCACGTAAACAATGCAAATTGTATCACAACTTTCTTAAAACTTGAAGAAAAAGTAATTATTTTCTTATAATTATTATAGAAACAAACTAACATATATTAACTCAATATGCTTTAACGTTTTTTATTAATTCCTAACATAACAAACTCAAATATATACCTAACGTGTCACGGTTTCATCTCTATTACTTCTTCGATATGTGTAAAGTTAAGAATTTCAATTGCAATTTGTGCTTGTAGAAAACAAAAAGAGTGCTGAGAGCCATTAAGCGTAGGAGTAGAACAAAGCCACCGGAAGTGAAATGCACATGATATTTATTACTGTCATCGTTCTTAATAAAACTTTCAAACATCGAAAAGTAGATGTAGACGTTACAAAACAACTCGGCAACAACCGAAAAAGAAAAAATATAAAACGAAATAGAAAACATATTGCCGTAAATTGTCTTGGTCTAAACTAAAAATTGTTTGCAAACTGCAAGAGTGTAATTGCAAAAATTGTTGTCACGTTGCGACAGCTGCTGTGCAACAAATTTCCCGAAATTCTCGGCCCGAATTGTGGCTATTTCCTATGGTTGGCTGATTGAAATGATTTCAAGTACATGTATGTGCCAACTGCAAATTTACAGTAATAAGTAAGAAATTGTTGCAAATAAAATACACAGCTTGCGTATTGTTCCAAGAAGGCAATAAGTGTAAATGCGAAAGCTTTTCAGAAAACGGACTGCCAAATAGAGAAACTTATACACTTAAAACAAAGTGAATACATAAAGCACATGTTTCTATTAAACTTAGGTAAAGTCTTAAATCCAACATAGCTTAAATCAGTTTTAACAGATGAATTTTACTAGTCTATTTTTAAGGGTTTAATTTTAAACTGCTCATAATATAAACTTTGTTATATAATTTTGATAAAGACAAATTACTGATAATTTAAATTGCATTTATTAGCAGCTTACTTAGACAACTGGCATGATAATGGCGTTGGGATAACATGCGTGTAGCTTTATTTAAAATTAGAAAGATCTTTTACAATATATTTGGTTTTCAATTTTAGTAGATTGAAAAAATATATCTTAAATATATATCAAATATATATATTTGTAGTAAATTTTGAATTTCAAGTGTATGGCATAAAATGCTTTAATCGACACTTGACAATCTAAAAGGAACTCAACTTAATCAATGAGACTTCTGAGCTTTAGAATTGATCCACTGTCAAAGCATCAATTTGTCAACCGAGTCGGGACACTCGTTTGGGTAAAAGCAATCAAAGTGCCAACAGCAACAATAATAACAATAACAAATCAATTGTATTGTGTGCACAAATTATGAAAATCCACAAGCAGTCAACTCGCTGACTGGCAGGGAATGTTAGAGGCTTGGGAATAGCAAAAATAAGCAACAACAACAACAGGAAAGTTGAGAGACTGTTGTCATTTTGACATATTTCAATGCGAATTTATAATACCAAAATCCTGTCTCAAAACCCGTTTGCTGTCTCTTCAAAATCATCAGCACTTGAGCTGTTGCCTGGCGGCTGCTGTCTGTTGGTCAACATGATCTTTTAACATTTTTGGGTATGCGTGTGGGTAAATTGTTAGCCCTTTTACTTATCAGGCTTTAACAAAATTTACTGTTGCCTGCTTTCAGGCGCCGTTTCCCAAGCGACACAAACGACGTAGTCAATTTAATAAATAAGTGAGGAATGTAGACTTGTTAGTTGTTTTTGTTTGTGTTGATGCGGTATACCTCAATCAAAACATGTCGCATACAATCGCCAAAGCGGCCCCAACGTGCCTTCTATCAACAGTGTCTTCAATAATTTTTCAACACTCTGGCAAACTGTACTGTCACACTGTCATGTTATATTCCCGTTGGGCACAAAGGAGCAAATTTGCAAAACAAGAAAGCAAAACATACACGCATTTCACAAATAAAATACAAAATAACTGCTCTACGCAAATAAAGTGTGTGAATAATTCTTAGAGTCGCAACATGAATACGCTTTTAAGTATTGACTGTAAATTAAAATGAATTGTTCCCTACGCAACTTATTTTATATATTTTGGATAAGCATTAAAACATTAATTGAGAATTTGCAATGTTTAAGTTCAATTAGCTTTAACTAAGAAATTTCTTTATACTACCGAAGCAGGACCAATTTTTGTGAAACTTTCAATAGCTTACTACCCAAACAAGCTTAACTTTTAGCATATCATAGATAGTCCCACTGGGAGAGTGTATGGCCCAAGAATGGCTTCAAGTGTCATTTATTTGTCGCAGTAACCTTAAAAACTTTCGTCCTGACGTCGACGCTTGACAAAAGTGTTAGGCGTGGGTTATACGCTTGTGCGCGATGTAAGCATGGTGTGTGTGTGTGTTAGTGCTCGTGTGTGCCAAGGGCAAAATAATGCATAAAAAATGGGAAATCAGCAAAAAGATTCTTAACCTTAACTGCCGCGCACTGCTAACAGCTCTTAGCTTATTCAATTTTTGTTCCTTATTTTTACTTGATTTCTACATGCATTAGTTTGGTTTTTATGTGTGTGTGCATGTATTTGTATCCTTGACGCTAACACTAGACTACATTGAAATTGAAATTGATTTGACAAATATTTTCCTTGGCGTTTATTACATTTTTTGTTAGCAGCTAGCGTTCTTCGGCGCTTTGGCCTTTTCAAATTTTGAACCCTGAACGCTTGCAAGGATTACATCTGCTATGGCAACAATTTCAATATGTTTTGACTCCAGCACACCCACACAGGCACACACACTCACCCATGCATGTATGCAAATGCATGCCAATAAGTTGACTGTGTTAGTAAAGTAATCGTAAGTAAGTGCGGTGCTGCAAAATTCCACACATGCTCCCAAGGCATACACACACACACACTCAATAAAAACATACATACATACAGATGCATTTAACACATTGACACTTGTTGCATTTTATACACATACACACACATGCACGCCCTTAGACAGTCCACTACACTCCCACACAATGCCATTATGTGTGCATTATATAATTCAATATGGAAATCAAAGCAAGTTGGCAAAGAACGCGCAAGCTTGTGGCTGTGATTTCATCCTGTGAATATGTATGTAGCTGTGAAAGGATGTGTGTTCTTACTAACTATTATAGCGCAGTAGAATACCCTCTACTTCTTCTTATTTGTACACAAACTTATCCAAAAAATAAACAGCAATATTGGCCGTATGAAAAGTCAACTAGATAATCTGATGAAATGCGCTCGGTTTAATCGTCTCTTTTGGCTTTTACACTTCAAATGCATGCGAAACCTTTCAAGGACAATCAAGCCAATCGTTATACGAACCAAAGCAGTATCTGTTGCCAATATTGTCAAGTGTGTGGGTGTTTGTGTGCATTAGCAGATTGCAAACATACAATTGATAAATAGCAATTTCAATGAAGTTCTGCTAAACAAATGAAAAGTCCTTTCGGCAAGGACATCAAGTGGCAAACGACAATATAGTATAGAATGAGCCAAAGGCAAATCTTGATCATAAAATGAACTGCAAGTGGGCCAACAGCAAAATCCAAAGTCTTCCACTAATTGTTGCATTAAAGCTACATTCCAGCCACAAGCTTAAAGTCTTACCATAAAAGCAAACATTATGTGTGTGTGTGTGTGTTAGAAAGGTTATACACGTGCAAGGTGATTAAAAAGCTTTGCTACGAAAACCAAATAAACACACACCAAGAGAAAGATATAGAGAGAGGGTTAGAAAGAGAGAGTTTCATCCATGTGGCGCACGTGACATTCAACAGACTAAACATAAGAAGCAGCTAAGAAAATAGTATGGCAAAAGATAATATAAATAAAGTGACAAAAAAGAAGCTATTCGCAGCCCAGACTTAATAAGCTTTATTTTATGACCTGTGGTGTTAAAAATAAGTTCAATACTCTGAGCACCCAATAAATACAACAACAAAGTTGGCAAGTATTTTTAAAAACTTTCACTTAAAAAATCGACAAGAAAGTTTTCCTCAAAGTGCCAAAGATGAAAAGCGTCTTGCACACATATGACACAAGTATGATACACTTTAATTTGATTATATAATTATTTTATAACATGACAATAGATTATAAAAAAAAAATAAAAGGTAGAATGGTGTACAAAAGAAACATTAAAAAGTACATTTTTTTTCACTTTCGCTTCGCTTTTTCGTCTTATAACAGGATCGAAGTAAATATATTTTAGCTTAGCATCAATACTAGAATTGTTCATCTGTCTGTTTAATAACGTCTCTTAAACAGTAAAGTAACACAAGGAATGAGTAAAACAGTGCACTGTTCTCATAATCAATAAACTCGTAGAACCCCCTTAAGGATATGATAAGTTGCCATGCAATTAATTTTTTACGCATCTTGTTAAATATTACACACCAAAGGGCGACCAAAGCCATTAAAAGTTCAAACAATATTTAATTTTTAAGAGTCAACAGCTTCGAATGAGTGTTTATTTATAGCTAACAAGCTGGCTAAAATTTTAAAATCAGACATAACAGAATGGCAGCTTGTAGGCAACTTTTTGAATTGGCGAACTTTGAAATTAATTAAAATCGCCAACAGTGCCTGGCTTCGATGAAACCATAACAAAAACTAATATATTTGACAATTGGCAATAATCGCCGGAGCAGCCGCATGTATTGCCCAAAACACAAGCAACAATAAGCAGTGTCAAAAAATTCTAGAACAAACAACACAAGCAACTAGAACAACAACAACAATGGGACGAGCGCAACAATTAAAACAATTTGAAAAAAGCAATCTAAAATGTTCATGTTCAAAAAATTTTTCTTTTTTCTTTTTTAGCTGTTGTTGTGTAACGAGTTGCACCATTACCACCCACTTACCCAATCGCTCTCACAACCCAACAATGCATGCAAATTGCGCCAGAATGTGTGTGTGTGTGTGTGTGTGTGTGTGTGTGTGTGTGTGTATGTATTTTGTAGCCTGTTTTTGCGCTTTTGGTGTAAGGACAAAGTTTTGTCGAACAATTGCTGGCGTGCACAAAATTCAATTGAAAACTCACAGGTCACAAATTTATGCAATATAGAACATAGCTATATATATATATATATATATATTGGCTCTTGGCATATGTTTGTGGTGCCCAAGTATATGTGTATATGTGTTTGCCGACATTTGAACATTGCCCGGAGGATTGTTGTTTGATTGAAAATATAATTGAATTGCAACGGCAAACACAAAAACAAACGCCCATCAAACAAAACAAAAAACTATATAATTAAAAGATGACCTTCGATTACCCTACAAAAAAAGGCATCAAAAGTATTTCAGAATGCCTTTAAAGCATTCAGCTCTATGCATTGTGATTTGCTTGTTAAATACATTACTAAGTTGCAAATTTCGAACATTAATCTAAAGCAAATAAAATATATTTAAAATTAATTTAATTTAATAAGTAATTTAGCTCAACCGAACTTTTTTTTTGTGTGCAGAGAAAACAAATATATATATATATATATATAGTTTTTTTTTTATTTTATTTTAACCAATATGAACGAAATGCTACTGCGAACATGTAGTAATAAATTATGAAATTATAATATCAATTGCCCTTGACACGTGTGCATTCATGTTTATAAATTCAAAACCAACAGACAACAATTAGGCAATTATTTATTTAATTAATGTTCATTAAGAGCGAAATAGGAAGGCTACAAACAGATTTTAAAAAAGCTGATAAATGTTTTTGCACTATTAAATTCAAAATATATTTATAAATCACAACGCAAACCATATTTCAATTTAATGCCTTAACTAAAACTAACCACAGCAACATTTGCGTAGGGTTTAATACAAGAAAAAATACAAAAAGCACTGACGAGCGTGTGGCAAGGATTTGTAAGGCCCTTAACTTCCGTTTTGGATTAGTCGACCCTTTTTTTTTTAAATATCTTATTGTTGGCCAGCTTGACCCAAGGTCAAAATCGGCTTAGGCTGAAAACTTTAAATCAAAAAAAAGATGCCTTTAACTTAGACAAAGCCACCTGTAAGACCTGCATGCAGTCAACGGACTCGCAGCAAGCACCTTTCAGCCCCATCCCCCCTCTCTAACATTGCCCCCCGCTGCCACTCTCTATGTATTCAATTCTATAAATACTTGTAGACGCAGATCACGCGGCCATCGTAAGCCAGAGAGCGACGGGCTTGAGCGAAACTTCATCAACAGAAATTGTGAATTCCATACAAATAGTTTGACAAACTTGCCGCAAACTTGGCTTAACTAGGGCATGGCTGAGGCACAAAGCACAAATGAAAGAAGTTTTGCGGTAGGCACTAGGAAAAAAAAAGTAAAAACTGACGATAGGCAGGAAATGCCACAGCACCAGCATTAGCAGACATAAAAAAAATCTTATAAAGTCACAGCAACAAGAAACTTATAGTCCCTTATATATATACATGCTAAACTATCCAACTATACAAAAAACTCAATGTTTTGCTGTGTTTTATACTGCGGACTGTGTTTCTGTTATAATTAAGCCAAGTTATTTTTCCACATTACGCATTTGTTAAACATTTGAACTTATATAACTCTTGTTCAACTTTAAAATATATCCAATATTTGTACAAATATTATTTTGTTTAAAAGGAATCCGAGCGTTCACTTCTAATTAATCTTTGTCCAATCTTGCACTGCTTAGGTTTTACAGCATATTCTATTTAGGCGCCAGCCATGTGGTCACGTTTCGTATGCTTATTATGAATGTGGTGAAATATACGATTACATACCTATAAAGTACATATACATACATATGTCCCACATAGCTATGAGCCGCGCGTATGGCATATTATCGCCTCAAAGCCCTCAAAAGTCATGACAGCCTGGAGCATTGAATACGCTCAAAGACAAGGGAGACCCAAAATGCGATGACGCGACGCACTGGCTATATCCCAGAGTGATAGCAAGAAGGTCAAAGGGGGAGAGAGAGTCTGTAAGAGTGTACCAGGACCACATAATCAAAGCCATCAGACAAACACAGCCACTGGCGGAGAGAGAGAGAGAGAGAGAGAGAGAGGGAGAGAGAGAGAGAGTTACAGACTTGAGGCGTGTCCGAATGTGGTTGTGCTGCTGTTAAAACTTTTGCATGTCCGAATTAAGCTGGAATAGGCCTACACACAAGCAGGCTGCTCGAAAGTTTTACACAACTTTTTTGGATTCGGTTTTGGGTTTAGGGTTTTTTTGGGTTTTTGGTTTAGACATTAACCCGGCGCATTGATTGTCAACTTTCAAAAGGGAATTGAACTTTACGAGAGTATCTCCGCTTTGCTTTATTTACACATCTATCAAAAGCCTAAGAGATTTTAACTTGAATTAGTGGTTTGGTTTAAGTCAGTTAGCTCAAGTTAGCGTTCATATTATATTTTTCTTAAATCCCCAACTGTTGACCGAACCAATTAAATTAAAGTGTGCAGTCAAGAACTGTTTAAAAGCATTAAACATTTTATTTAAACCAATATATGTTTGCATGTGCATCTGTGTTTGTTCAGTTTCTATTGTTTGATTGCGTGCACTTAGACAAAAAAGCTGGTGGTACAGTTTGACAAGTCATAATAAAGTATATCAAAACAGGACAAAAAAACCCTTTTTTAATTTCTTCAGTGCATACTATCTTAAATCTTATTGTTTGTTGTTGTTTACCATTTCAGCTACTGCTGTTGGCCATTGTTGCTGCCCGATTTGGTGGCCCAACGAGCCGCACATCGCTCGCATTGGCCTGCGATGAGTCCACGCCAGCGCTTCAGAACAATAGATACAGCAGCTACTATAGCAAAAACAGCAACATCGAAAGCAACATCGACAACAACAGCAACGATTATAGCTACAACAGCATTGATGGCATGGCAGATAGGAACGAATACAAAGATGACGACAACAATGACAACTATAACTACAACAAAGCGTCAGCCAAATGGCTACCGTCGCAGCAAAAACTATACAGAATTTCCCAGGAGCAACAACAGCAGCAGCAGCAACATCAACAACAGCAACAGCAACAATTTGTTGATGATCCTGAGGCCGCTCGCAATGACTTCCTTTTGCAATTGTCTGACTTAAAAACGGCTGTGCAGGGCGTAGGCATGTTTGGTGCCCAGCGCTCAAGCGACACTAACAGCAACAGCAACAACAATGACAAGAACAACAGCAACAATGACAACGGCAACAACAATGTGTGGCAGGCTGAAGTCGCATACGAAACAGAACAAGCGTATTTGCCACTGGAACGTAGCAGCCGAAGCAGCTACATGCCCAGGTAGGCCGAACCCTCACTAATCCTTGCCCATCCCATACCGCCTACACTTCGTATTAAGCCCTGAACACAAACAAAAATTAGCAGTGGTAATGTTGCGCAAGAATGTGTTGACCATGTTGCAGGTAAAACTATCTAGATAGTTGACTTTGGCACATTCCTCAATGTAGTAGCAAGGACAATAAGCTTTAGCTCCTGGATTCACCATTAGCTTTTGCTATGCATATCAACTTAATCCCCAGAACCTTAACCATTGACGCAAGCATTTAAGCTGGATTCTCTTTTATGCTGCACTGACTTTTCCGCCGCTCTTCTCACCATCTCTTTTTGTCGCATTTGTGACTTGTTGTTTGGAAGATAAGGCTTAGAAGGATCTGGCGAAAAGATTACGCAACCAACCATAGATTGCCAAGGACAAGAGATAGCTTTAAGTTATCAAAAATAAAAAACATTTTTTTCCTTAAAGCAATTGGTCAAGTGGATACTCCCTTAAAATACAGACCTTAACATAAACGTGTTGTAAGCTATTTAAAATTCTTCCGTAGATATTAACTTTTGAGCACTTTGGTATAAAAAAGAGAAAAAAATAATTTTTCGGTTAAACAACCTCGAAGAAGGATATATAATAAGTATATGCTTTACTTAAGCTTTGCATGTATTTCTGAGAACTTAAGATAATTATACTTTTAAAGGCAAATTTTTGAATCTAGTGGCTTGAAATTGTCAATAATAAAAAAGGTTAAAAGGTAACAATTTTCCTTTGCCTTGCATTTCATTTTATGCAGCAATAAGTAATAAGTAGCTATCATTTTTGGTTGTTTGTCTTTTGTAACCCAACGCTGAACTTCCAGAACGCAAAAACAAATTAAAAACGAGATACGTTTCATTTCTAAACATTTTCGCAAACTTTGCGACATAACTATCAAAACCGTTGTTGTTGTCTGAAGAGCGCTTTAAAAAAAGAAAAAAATTAAAAAAATATATATAAGCCCCACTGCGGTGTGCGGTTGCAGTTGTGGGTGGTGTTGGTGGTTTTGGGTGGGCTTCACCGCTAAGCGTAAAGCATTGGCAACGAAAACGGGAAATCCGCTGGCAGTCAACGACAGTCGCGTTACGAAAACGAAGCTTTGTGTCCGCCACCAGAGCCTGCATCATCCGACACCACCGTCACCACCAACACCACCACTACCACGTTCTTTGCGCTGCCAGACAGGCAGACAAAGCGCGCAAATGCTGCAAAATAAAAGCTAAAAAATTCATTGGCATTTGCTGCAGTTGAATGCAAAATGATGCGCTTTTGTTGGCCAGCAGCAAATAAAATACAGAAAAGCTGGTATATACAAAAAAAAATACAGCTAAAACTATCTAACGCCAAGCAAATAGCAAACGTCAAAAGCGAATTCCTTTTCCCTTACTTTACCACACTCTCTGTCTCTCGCTGAGCGCATTTCACGGGCGACCGCAGCCGTTTCCGGCAGTGTTCGGTGTTAGATGCACGGACGGCGTTAATTCATTGCCAAAGCTTATATTTCAAAAAAATATATATTGCAGGAATGCAGGTCAACCGGAGCTGTATGACAATGACGCATCTTTGACTGCGGATATGATAGATGTCGAGGGCGAAGAGGACTATGCTGTTGCAGCCAGCAACAAGGATGCGGATGAGCTGAGCGAACGCATGCCTTATGGCATACAAAATGTTCGCAAGCGGCGCGTGCGCAGCGTTATGCCACCACCAGCACCACAGCATGGCGGCGGCGAGGGTGTAAGTTGATCTTGGGTAAATATATATTATCACGTATTAGAGAAAGAACTCTTTTTAGATAACGTATCAATCGCTGTGCCCCACGAATCGTGTTACTGTTAAGCTGGACAATGGCGAATATCGTCCCAATCACTATGTCGAGGTCACCTGTGCCAATAACTATGCTCCATTGCCTGCCAGGTTGCATAATTATGACTTTAACTATCGCAGCAATGAGCTGCCACTGTTGCGCGCCCTTCTCAACGAACGAGCTGGCGAGAAGCGTGAGGTGTGTATACTTCTCTCAACAAAAACTGAGATCAATCAAAAAGTCTATATTTTTTATAGCTTGTGTATAGTTAGGTGATTAATCAGAGTGTACCTACCAATGATCCTGTTGTTTGAGTTTATAAATACGCTTTTTCAATTCATCTCCTTTTACAAGCAAACCTATATCTGCTCTATGGAATACTGAAGTATTCTTTTTAAGATAAAGTCGATCTTCTCTAATACAAACTTTTATGCTTTCTGCTTGACTCCTTGAGTTTGTTGACTTGACAAGACATGCAAAATGCTCCTAAAACTAATTCTATTCTATTGAAGACCTATTTTAAAGTTTTGCAGGTATAATTTTTTGGTTCTGGAAAATAGCCTGTAAAGTTAACTGATTCTTAGTCAATTTATTTAAAAGCTAGAGTTTAGCATATCAATAGACAGAAAATAATAACGATGGGCATTCAATACCAGACAGTTAATTGTTTAACATGGTTTTGCAAATAAATATTTCAAAAATTTTTTCATTATTATAGAGGCATGTTGTCTTATGAAGTCCTGTTGTTTGTTTATAGATCTGCTCGGCTACCGGATTTTCATGCATTCAACTAAATCGCACCATACACCTAATACGCTTGAACGAAGGCAGCGGTTGCTGGGAATCGGAGACTCGCACAGTGCCATCGGGCTGTGAGTGTATGTGGCCGAAGCACAGTTATGGCGATATTGCCTCCTATCACCAGGCACAGAAGCGTTTCAGAACCACACTGACCAACATGCACGGACGCAGTGGTGCTGCCGCCAACATTGATTATGCACCGGGCATGGGCTATCGCCAACTGACGCTGCGCTCTCGTGTGCCTAAAGCTGGAGGTGGATCAGGAGGCGGTGGCAGTGGTAGTAGAGGTGGAATCGCTGTTGCTGATGGGCGGAGTCGACGTGCGGATGTAGATTACGATATCTATCAATTGAATTGAATTGCATTGAACTTAAACTGGGACAAAGTGCCAAGGAAAATAGGGGAGCACCATATATTTTGGATTATTAAGCAACTAAGTTGAAGGCGTAAATTTATGTTTTTGCTGTTGTTATAGCCGTAATACACTCTGTTTGATTTTTCATATATAGATATATTTGTGAACTTGAAATTGTATAATTAAAAAAAAAATTAAATACAATGAAGCAACCAACCAACAGATGCAAACACCTATTGTTTAAACATATATCTATAGGTACACATAACATGGTATTAAATCAATTGGATTTAAAGAACCACAATATGCAACACGTTCATAACTATTTAATTTTCATGCGCATAAAGTTTATGGTTGATTTAAGGCCATTTCAATTGATAATCCGCTTGGGATTTTCTTTTTTTTACTTGGTGTGTACGTTGACAATTGTATTTATCAGTACATCAGAATGTTATCTATTATAAACGTATTATAAATAGACAGATGCATAAATCAACCAAACTGCAATGCTATTGGAGCGTCGATAGTGGTTGCTCTTTTACCTGCTGCAGTACTTTCTCGGCAATTGCAGCAATTTGCTCCTGTAGATCCTGCTGTGACTTGCTTGCATCGAACTGATGCCAATAGGTGAACTCTTGTGCATTAAAACGATCAAATACTTCACTTACTTTGCACTGAAATTCCAACCTTTCATAGCTGTAACGAAGATAAGAGTTTGATAAGAAAATGCATTTTTAGAGATAAGAAAGTAACAAACCGCTCTTGACCGTAGCTACCACGCAATGTAAGCTCATCGGGTTTAGCCTTAAGATAAAAAACAGCATCGGGCTTGAGAAGTCCACGATCGGGTGCACAGCACCAATCAAAACTTAGTCCCTTTGCCACCGAGTATGCAGCTCCAGAGTAAGCATAACGATCGCAAATCACAGTTGTGCCGGCCAGTAGATCTTTTTGAATACTGCTTACGCACTCCCATCGATTGGTTGAGAACAAAAGGTGGATAACTTCGTCGCACAGATCCTTGCTGTTTGTTAAGTACGCGTTTAGAACCTCGCCAATTGCAGTGTTTCGATCCGGAAAATTGATTTGCTTAATGGCGACACCTTTACTCTTAAGCTGCTTTGCTGTGTGAAAACTTATGAATAACAAAACGATTTTCATTTATAAGACAAGCTGATGCTTACCCAGAAGACTGCTTTGTGTTGTTTTGCCACATCTGTCACATCCTTCAAATAGCAAAAAAGCGCCACGTTTACTAACACTCATATTATTTGGTATTGGTTTTTACAAAATGATTTATTTGTATTTCGCAACATAAGTTTAAGAGAACTGAGCTGGAATTTTCCCTCCAATATTGTAAAACGCAGGGCTGCATAGGCACTCAAAAAGGCGGCTGCACAACAAAAAGCTGATTGCTTTGCTGCGAACGACAGAGCGCAATGATTTTTTAAAAATGATCGTCATATTTTTAACAACGAAGGATATTTTGAGAATAAATAATTCATTTTATTTTATATTTAAAAATATTTAAATTTTATGAAAAAAATTTGCGGAACGAGTGCTTCCAATGTTGCACATTAAGCGGAAGCGGAACCAGAACTGTGGTTCTTTAGCTCCATTCATTAGCCAAGAAACACACACATGCACACAACCACACACACTCATAACACTAAAGCAGAAGCACACGTAAATTACATTTTGTTTTAAACAAATTCAAATACGCATAAAAACGCATACACATCGGCAGTATATGCTAAATAAGTAATATTAAATTTAGCCAGACGGTACAATGAGCTAACAAAAAAGTGCGTGCATTCGTGAAATATTGGCAAAGGCTTGGTTTTGGCCTCCCTTTCGGCCCAAAACAAGTAATTTGCAAAAACAGTCGCAACGAAGCTGCAATGCGCTGCACTTGCGAGTGAGTGAGAAGGAAAGATTGAGGTATTTGCGCAAACAATGCTGATCAACAACAAATTCCTAACTAATACTCACCTATGCCCTGTTAGTCACATTCCGCTAACCACATTTATTTAATTAAAAAAAAAGTAAGACTTCGAAACCCATAAGGCGACACAAACATTCATTTATACATCTAAAGACCGCGTGCTTGTCGCGTAGCGCCCAGCAAAAGCAGCAGTAAATACCAGGGACAGGCACGCAAAACAACGCTGCCAACGACTGGCGATAACATATCGACTGTCTGCTACATCGCGCAAGGACCGCTCGCTGAAAACTTTTGCAAGTGGGTGGATGCGGTCGTTGGTTGGTGTGAAAAAAGTGCGTGCGAATTTTGTTTATACTTGAAAAACAGCTCACCTGCTGTAGTTAAATAACTCACTTGCATAAATTCCAGCACAGTTATTGGCATTGCTTAATGTAAACAAATGATAGATAGGACATTGTGTTAGCACATGCCGTATGGCTGCATAGACAGTGACAGCGCTTTTTTCCATTTACAAATAGAATATGTGCTAACTAATATTATGTACGATGTGCTGAATTAAGCACACACTGTGATTTTAATTTAACACAATTGTGTTCTAAACATATATAAATTCTTATCACTGTCATCGAACTGACACTTTGTCGGTAATATTTTTGGTAGAATTTCAAGCCGACGCTTATGCAGAACTTAAGTTAGTTGGACATCATGTCAAACAATAATCATCCGCACGGACATTTAAGTCAAGCGGCACAAAATCCCTCATGGAATCCCCTGCAAGTAAGTATGTGCTGATGACCTGGCCGCCGACAAACACACAGACAACACACACAATTTGAACATCATCTCTACAGATACCTTCGTATATACCGCGACAACCGCAGTTGGCGCACATGTCCAACGAACGGCCGCTGGTGCGATCCCCTCTCGCCTGGCATGCGTCAACTCAGCCGCCGCCGCCACCGCCAGATGCCATTTACAATTTTATGTCGTCCAACCATAAAAACGTAATTAATGTAGCAGTTTTCGTTAGTCGAATCCCGCAAAAACAAAACGCATGACAACTTACTCCCAACAAAGCTCCTCCAACACCTACCAATCTACCCGTAGTCAGCTCCATTATAAGTTTCTCCCTCCTTTCTCCTTAATTTTTAAGATTTTTCTCTTAATGAATTCTTCAATTGTAGATGGTATAATTTCTTTCTGTTCGGTCATGTCTGATCTTTTGTTTTGTGTTACAGTTGGATCATCATCATCAAATGAATCCGTTGCTGGCACCGCCATACACTGGAACATTACCATTTGACTCCATGGATTTGTCGCTACAGTCGAGTCGCAGTGCTGCTCCAGCGGGAACCAAAATTGGTCAACAGCAGCAGCATCAACAGCAGTCACATTTACATGCACCTGCCAACTATCCAACAATGTAAGAAAGAATTATTATTTCATGTGGCATAAAAGACTTGACTATTTCACAAACTCATGATTAATTAATCTTTTTTCCTATGTTAATATCTAGTCACAATCTGACAACAAACACTCCTGTGGGATCGCAACAACATATGCCGAGCATTCCGACATCAGCAACGCCTTCGAGTGCTGTCAACAAATATTTGAATGCCAATGGTGCGGATGATTGTGAGTCGCTGTTGCCACCGCCCCCGAGCACCCCGCCTAACAATAACAACAACCACAATACCAACAACAACAGCAGCAGCACCCTTAACACAAACACTAACAGCGGCAGCAATACCACCAATAATACTGCCCCGCCGCCGCAGTATGTGCAGAATCGTGATGAGAACTTTAAGCTGACTCAGCTTAAGACTATGCAGAAGAACTCAGAGCAGAGCAGCAAAGAGTGCAACTATAGTTCATCTGGAGCTACAAGCAAACTGGGCACACACAGTATGCAACATCAGCAGCAGCACGCCAAGAAGCGTAAGTTTTTTAAAACTGTATTTTAAAATTTGTTTTTGTAAGCACATTGTATTGACTTTAAATCGAATAAAACTTTAAACCACCACATTTGTTTCTTGAACAGCTTCTCCGTTAAGAAACTATCATCAGCAGCCACAGCAACAACAACAACAACAGCAGCCATATAACATAACAAAATATAATGGGCCACAGACAACGCCAACGACGCAGTCGCCACTAGACTATAATCAGTTGCATTTGCATCATCAGCTGCATTCAAGCGTTGCTAGCTATACACCACATCAGCAGCAACAACAGCAGCAGCAGCACTTGCAGGAACAGCAGCAACAACAACAGCAGCAACAACATCATCAGCATCAGCAACATTTACATTATCCACCATCACAAACGCATCATAACCAGCACCTAGCACCACCACCACTACCACCGCCGCCGCCATCTCATATGACAAACGCACAATTTCAGCAACAACAACAGCATCAGCTAAGACAACAGCAGCCTCCGCAACAACAACAGCAGCAGCAGCCGCCGCACTCGTCGCCACAACAAACACATACGACTCAAATGCATTCCCGAAATACCCAGTTGACAAATCTCGATATGCTGTCCAAGCACAAATCAGAAGAGGACCAGCAGCAGCAGCAAGCGGCCCACGAAGAGCCACAATCGATTATAACAGATCTGTCAACAACTACTGCCGCGTATCGTAGTAGTATGAATGCCGAGGATAAACAACTGGTCGAGGCGCCCGAATCGCCATATATGACAACCTCAAACGAAGAATCACTGGAGTCAAACAGCAACAGCAGCAATAGTCGTAAGCGGCGCAAACGCAAAGCCAGCCAAGTAATGCGCCTTACGCCTAGCGACAATGTGAAAAGACAGCGCACACCAAGCCCGCTGAGCAACAGCTGCAGTCCCAAGCGTTCACCCAAAAATGGTGAATTCGAGCCATTTAAAGGTTTGAAGGAACAACAGCAGCACCAAGAAAAAGAACTTGAGCTGCCGCAAGAAAATGGACGTGCAGCGACGCCACCAATAATTGCTGCTACGACTGATAATAGCAACAGTTCAACGCTCTACACCGACTCAACAACGGACAATCCCAAGACCAAGAAACAGCGCCAGGCACTGCTTCAACGCAATCGTACTGAACAGCAGCACAAGCAACAACATGAATCCGGTAGTCACATTGCTGATGAGCAGCAACCTGGGTCCACAAATGAAACAAATGAATCCACGGTGCCACCACCCAGTCCACATAGCAATAGCAGCAGCAGCAGCTCTAGCAGCTCCAGTGCAGTCACACACTGTAGTCACAGCAGTCAGGCTAGTGAAACAGCATCTGGCAAGGTGAAACAGCAGGAGCAGCAGCAACAACCACAGTTGGATAATAACAAGGCAATTACAGACACGCCTGCCTCGCCGGCGCTTGTAGAGCAAGGCGATATTGATGCAAAGCCGGCGGTCAGTGTACACGATGATGAGGATGAAACGGCATCTCCAGTGGACAAACAATCTCTATTGCCAGCAATACCAGAAACAAATGCTGTACCAACTGCTGTCACTGGTGCAACAGAAGCTGCAGATGCGGTCACTAGCTTTAATGAAGTGGAGGATAAGCTGGAAAAGATGTTTGCAGGCATTGAAGATGAACCCCCCGAACAAGTAGCAGATACAGCACCGGCCGCACACGACTTAACTGCTCATTTGTCTCTAGATCCTGCAAAGTCTGTGGATAATATGAAAGCTGCAACAGCCAACACACCACCAACGCCATCGCCCAGCACGCCAGCGCCCAGCACGCCTCCAACATCGACGCCGACGCCCGAAATAAGGCCCGTTGCAACCAAAGCGGCAATGAAATCCACTCTGCCTAGTCCCATACACAGTCCCTCACCAATAGTTTCGGCAGCAGCAGCAGCAGTGTCTCCCAATAATATGCCTGCAACAGTGACGCCTGTAGCATCAGTTGCAGCCAGTGCCAAAGTTGTGCCACGAACGCCGCCAACACGCTGCCTACCGCCTCGTCGACTATCAATGGGCATGGATCCGTCGCTTTTGCGTTTTACTATCGCGGATCAGGTGAAACCAAAGAAAACGTCTGGGCGCAAAAAACAGCAGGTGCCACCACCGCAGCCACCGTCGGAAATAGAAATTGTACAGCTTGACAGCGATGATGATAAGCCAAGTACCTCAGCTGCTGCAGCTGCTGCACTTGCGGCGCGCAAACTAAGCGAAACAGCAGCAGCAGCAGCAGTAGTAGCTGTTGCAAACAAAACGCCGGCAAATGCCAAGGTTAACAATACAGCTAAGAAGCAAAAAAATAATAACAAAAAGAATACACCTAAGGGCAAAAAACCGACGGGGAAAAGCGTCGGCAAGCAGAATGGGAACAAAAAAACTGGCGCTGGTGGGGGAAGAGGAAAGAATTTTAGCACAGATGAGGATAGCACACCGGCACCTAATGGTGTAACTACTGCTCCAGATCTCAGGTTTAAATCACCATTCATACTTATCAAGCCCGATGGCAGCATTAGCATTAAAAACACCCACAACGCCGAGGATATTAATGAGAAGCAGATAAAGAAGAAACACACAAAGGCGCCGCACGAACGCAAAAATCTGCGTGGTATGCACAGCTCCACGCTGAGCAATCGCTACGATGCGGATACCACTGATTCAAGCTGGATTTGTGTATTCTGCAAGTGTGGGCCGCACAAGCTAGGACTTGGTGATCTCTTCGGACCCTATCTAGTGTCTATTGACTGTGAGGAGTATCGCACGGCGGTTCTAGTGCCAGCAGGCAGCCACGATATCGACGGTATGTTTGTCAGCAAGCGCAAGCGAGCCGACATGGTCAAGCTGCAGCAACGCAATCTGCCAGTAGTGCCAGCCACGTTAGCAAACATTATGCAGGCACCCAAGATAACCATGGTAAGTAGCATTTTTAAGAATCATACATTTAAAAATCAATGATTCTGATAGCGAAATTTTTCCACTTTAACTTGATATATTTCGTTTTTATATTCACGAAAAGCTTATTTCTTTTTCAACAAGTTCTTTTACGCAATAAAAGTTTGCTTTAGCGATACTTGAAGACTTGTTTTGAAACGATGGAATAGATGGATTAAGAGCATTGATGATTCTTTTAATTAAACTGTTTATATTTTCTCTTATAGCATAAGCGAAAACGGAAGACAACGCACGACAGCGTATATTCCTGCATTGATGATCCCAATGAATCGCAATGCTCGTCACTGGATCCACTGGACTGCAGCCCAGAGACAAAGTTCATTGAGACTTTTCGCGGCATGTCGAAGACTTCGGAGCATTGCTATGAGATATGGCTGCACGAAGATTGCGCTGTATGGGCCAATGACATTCAGTTAATTGGTGCTCATGTAAACGGCCTAGATGCGGCAGTATGGGATAGCACGCGGTATCAGTGTGTACACTGTGCGCAGCCAGGAGCAAATATATGTTGCTTTCAACGTGCCTGCAAAGCGGCTGCACATGTGCCATGCGCGCGGGTCGCCAGCTGGAGCCTGAGCGAACAGGATCGCAAAGTATATTGTCAGCTGCATGTGCCACATAAATTAGCAGAAGGTAAACCTTCCACAATAGCAGCAGTAGCAGCAGCAACAACATCGCCTACTATGCCAGCTATCAATGTCGAGCAAACGGCAGCGCCACCGCCTACATTTAACATCAATTCGCTTCCCTGAGTACGCGTGCGCGTGCAGAAATATCGCATGGCTATTACGCGTTGAGCGCACGCTCGGATACAAAAATGTTATGTCGAAACAGCTTCATAATCCACGGATAAATACAGCTGCCTGCTCTGTATATAATCAATGCATTGCGAAAAAAAAGACTTATATGGCTGCTGCTGGACTGCGTGCAAGTATCGAACGGATGTTCCTGCTACAGCTGCTGTTTATAATCCTGATCCTGATTCCGATCCCAATTGCTGATTGTGTTCTGTAATAATATTTTAAATGGTTTTGTAAAAATCAAACTGATGTACATTCTATGTAGGCTCTGTTAGAAGTGGGTGATCGTTTTTAATATAAACATACTTGCACATACATATATTATAATTGTTTTATATATTATATATATTTAATTTAAATTATTTTTATCGTATTTAGTACTTAGAATTTAGAATTTACTATAAGTATATGTTTGTACCTTTTTAGTTGTAATTAATTGTTTATTAAAATACTTTACATTGCCTGTTTTATTATTCGCACTTCTACCGGCAAGGTTCTTGTTGTTCCTTCTCATCACAAAATTGATAATTCTACATTCGATAAATATACATTTGTATATTTTATTTTGCGCATATGCCAATTGATGATTTAGTTCAATTATGTATGTATAAACAAATACTCCATGCCATAACGTTTAATTATGTTTATTATGATAATAACTATAATAATAATAGTATTGATAACGATAATAATAATGATGGTGGAGATATTATATGCATTGTGCACAGCATTAATTAAGGTAAGCATGTAACCGTAAATAGAAAATGTTTGACACCAATTAAAGCAACAAAACAAAACATAATTAAATAAAAACAACATTCGGCAACTATTCAAAATTGATCATATTGTAAAACAATATAAATAATAATAATTCTTATTATAATAGCGACATGTACATGGAGAAGATTGTATTGTATTTGTATTCATATAATAAGCAGAAATTCGAAACACTCAAACAATAAAAATTTAATCTCACAACAAACAAACAAACTTAATACTCATTTTTAATCAATTTTTCGTTTTATTTATCAATAAATATGAAATTGCAATGGAATCAAATGCATAGATTTATAATACAATATATAATTGAGTTAACTTAATCTAAGCACTTAAAAATAAAAATAATAACTTAATTTTGTTGGGGTGCTAGTAGTAGTAGTAGTAGTAATAATCTCATCGCTTCGGATCCTGCGAATCCTGGTCTTAATAACGTCGCTGACCCAGTCGTCTTAAATGCGTTATATCATTGGGTAGGCGACCAACGCTACTTTGCGGGACTTCGTAGGATGTGCGGCCCGCATAAAATGCAATCTCCTGACCACGTTCCTTCTTACTACTGGTCAATTGCAGCTCATTTACCTTTATATCGCTGCGCTTTTGCGCAACTTGCAACGTAGGCGCTGGTATCAAACCATTGGGCAATGCTGGCAATGGCACATTAAAATGATCCTGACCGGATCCGGGTACAGCTGCAACACGCGTGGTTTTGGTTGCTGCTGCTCCAGCCAGGGGTGGAAAGAGAGGCAAGTGTTGCTGTTGCTGCTGGAAGGGCACAAATATGTTGGGTGTTAGATAGGGCTGTTGAATGGATTGTATGGAAGGATGTTGCAATAGTTGCTGGTGTTGCAAGTGCTGCTGTTGTTGATAGAGCTGTTGATGGAACTGTGTTTGGTAATTGCTTTGTTCTAACTGCGATTGCTGTTGATGTTGCTGATACTGTTGCTGATTGTGAACTTGATAATTTTTCTGTAGATTCGGCTGCTGCTGCTGTGTATAATAATGTTGCTGGTGTTGTGGCTGCTGTTGGTAACGTTGCGTAATGTAGCTAAGTTGCTGCTGGTTATGTGGCTGTGGCTGACGCTGTTGTATTGTCTGCTGCTGCTGCTGTTTCTGTTGCACTGACTGTGACTGTTGCTTCTGTTGGTGGAGTTGGACAATCTGTTGTGGATGCTGTTGAACGGGCTGCTGCTGTCGCTGTTGCTGTTGCTGTAGTGTCGCAGGAACAGCAACATTTACATTTTCTATGCCACCCTGTCCAAATTTATTATGCAGGAAATCGCTAAGCGCCACATAGGAATTTGTGGTTTGTGTCGACTTTGCTTGTGGTTGATTGACCAGAGTTGAGATGATGTTGCTGGCAGAGTTTGGAGCAATGCGTTGACCTTCTGCACGAGCAATTACAATGCCTGGTTGAGCTGGTAGCTGTATTTGTGGCAATTGTTGCTGTTGTTGTGAAGGTTGTGGCTGCTGTTGCTGTTGTTGCTGCTGTTGCTGCTGTTGTGGAAGTGGTGGTGTGGTGAGGCTGGCAAGATCTGCAATATTTAATACACATTTTAATACGGTTACATACTTATTTGGTCCATTTTGTTATTAATATTGAATATTGATATTATTGTTACCCGGTGCAGATGCTGCTGCTGGCTTGGTATAGTGATAGCTATTGCCAGTTGAAGTCTTTGTTACGCGTTGCTGTTTCTGTTGGGAGTTGTTGTTGTTGATGTTGATGTTGATGCTGCTGTACTGATTTTCATTGTTACTTCTCTGGGCATGGCTGCTCTTAAAGTTCTGTAAAATGGAGTCATCAACAATTGCTCGCGTTAACTTATCAAAAGGCAGGAAAGCAGAGGAAGGATTAAGAGCTGAAGTTGTCTGTGAAATCTGTTGCTGTTGTTGAAGCACTTGTTGTTGTTGTTGTTGCTGCTGTTTGCCGCTTAGAGTCTGTGTTTGAGCGGTTCTGGGTGCAGTATTGTGATTGTGTTTTTGTATGTGTGTGAGTGGATTGAGTGGCGCAGGTGTGTAAGTGTAACCGGTGGCCAAAGCAGAGATTTGCTGTGACAGTGTAGAAAGTGCAGCAGTTACAGTGGTGCGCTGTGTTGTTGTGGTGCTGCGTGGCGTGGTTGTGCCACGTGTTCGCTGCTGCTGTGGCTGAGTGCGATAGTTGGAATGCCGATTGCGGCCACGTAGAGCGGTTACCGTAACACTTGGTCTGCTGGTGGTGGTGCTGGGTCTTAAGGTGGTGCTAAAACTAGCTGTGCTGCTTACTGCACGCGTTGCTGGCGTATAGACACGATTGCCGCGCGGCACTTGAAAACGTTGCAAACTACTTTGTACACTATCCCAGCTGGCACGCTGTAGACCCGTTTCCCTATCAATGTCACGAACAGAGATTTTTTTGTTGGGCCCCTGATCGAGACCAGATCGCACATAGGACAAAGGTGAGCCTGTTGTCGTTGTTGTCGTTGTGGTTAGGATGGTGGTGGTCTTAGGTAATGCTGTTGCCGCTGATGTTGCTGCTGATGTTGCTGCTGATGTTGCTGCTGATGTTGCTGTTGGCTTTGTGGCCAGTGATAAACGCGACAGCCGCAATCGGCTTGCCGCCAAGCGTTCCGAATAGCTCCGTGTAGCTGTGGTTGACCGTTGAGTGGTGGTTGTAGTGCTTCTGCTTGTAGTGGGTGACGTGGTGCGCGGATGATTTGCTTGTCGTCGCAATGCACCACCTGAGACACCCACGCGCTTATGGGCGAAGCGTCGAAAGCTACGAATGCGCTCCTGAGTGCTGTTAATCTCTGTTACGGTCTCTGTGGAGGTCAACATGGCTGCTGTGGTTTTTGGTCTAGCTGTGGTTGTGGTTGTGGTTGTGGGTGTGGTAGTCGTGGTGGTGGTGGTGCTTACTGGCCTGCCCAATGTCAATTTATTGGAACGCAGCGCTGAATCCTCATCATGAGAGGTCAATTTAAAGCCAGCCAATAGCAACTTTTCCGCCTGCACATCCACATCGCTTTTGTCAGCCGCTGCGGCACTTAGCGTTGCATTTAGTGGCTCATTCTGTGGTGGCTGCAGATACTCGCTTAAACTCAGGCTGGCAGTTAGTGCAGCCGCTTGGCCAATGGATTCTATTACTGGCAATTCACTGAATTGACTTGAAGTAACTGGAGCAGATTCAGTTGAAGTGCTAGTTCTAAAGTCTTCATTAAACTCTGGCGGCAATTCGGGTGCTATTAACAGAGCTTCAATTGGTTGGATAATTGGTGTATTCGTGGTGCTTGTGGTTTTGTCATTATTGTTTAATTTAGGCCTGTGTTCAATGTCTTTTTGAGCATCAATGGGTATCTCATTGGGCTTTGGGTGTAATTTGTGTTTTTGTGTAGGTGGTTTAAGATGTGTGCATGATAGATAAAGTAGAATAATAGGCGATAGTTGGATAGAAAAGCAAAAGAATTATAATTAGACATAGAAAGAGATGAAGATAGAAATTAAAAGCTTGGAGTTTACGAAACCTTTTCTTCGGGTTGCCGAGGTGTAAATACCATTCAAATAATATATTTTGAATAACTCAAATGAAAAGTAAAAATAAGTATTGAAAGAATTGAAAGCATCAGTAATGGCTTATGTGAGTGAGTGGTCGTCCTAAACTCTCATGACCGCTCCAGCCTTATATAACTCAGAAGCGCTACGGCACCAGAAATTAATGGTAATGAAGTTGTCCATCAAAATAAAGATTTCTTCTGATTGATTTATAATATAAGAAATATTTTATTGAAAGAGAATAGACTCAAGCCATTATTTTATGGCAGTACGGGAGAAAAACACCATCGAATAAATCAATATTTACAATCAATTCGCTGGGTGTTCTCAAATTTAAATAAGAAATGCAAAGTGAATAGCAATATTTATAATATTATAATGTAATTTCAACATGATTTAAATTGGACATTGACGTGTCTGATTAAAAACTTTTCCCTCAATGGTTTAAGTGTTGATATAGAAATTTGAAAAAAGCGCTCTACAGGTGCAAAGCTATTGGTAAGATAACTAAAAAACAACATTAACTTACCGTAAATCTGACCGTGCCCGGTGTTTGTTTCGGCTTATTGTACACATAAGATAAGCTGCCTTTGCTTCCATCCTTATCGCCATCAGTTTTTGAGTTCATGGCAAAGCCACGACTAAGGAATCGAAAGGGTTGCTTCACTTTAACCTGCGGTGTCATCGTTTGATAGCCAGACACGCTGGGATCCAAATCGGTGGATACCTCCTCAAGCAAATTGTTTATATTAGACACCAAATCCATCTGTGTGGCTTCCTCCTTGGTGTTGCGTATCTGCTTGATGTAGTCGGGCGCCATGTGCTCATTGGATGCAGCTGAGGTGTCGCTAAGCAGCTCCAATCCAGCATTGACACGCTCCGCAAAATTCTTTTGTTTCATGAAGTGATACTCACGTGGATACTCAGCAATAATGTGAGCATTTGTGTGATCAAACTGTATGCCTGGATCCGACGACAGCTCACCAAGACTATTCACATAGATACCCTCACCATTGTCAGCTTCATCGCCTAATATTGCTGGCGCCGGCAATGCTTCACTTTTAATATCCTCTCCACGCAATACCTGATTGGCTGAGTTGATGGCAGCAGGTTGTGTTAAAACACCACTAACGTTGCTCAGATCCTTGCTGAGTGTGTGATGTGTTGTTTTGTGCTGTTTATGTTCGTTCAGAGCCTGCGATATGCTTTTGGTGGGATACTCCATCATTTGTCTTACTCGCTCCATCATCTGCTGGGCACTGCCAACTGTGTTATCACGATTCATGTCATAGTATCGCTCCGATTGATCACAGTCTACATTGCGATACCAATCGCAAACAAATTTCTGTTGGCTAAAAATGGTGCCATTGGGACAAAGGAATCCAAATCCCTGAGCATTGCGTGCGGTATGTGCGCAAATGCGAAACGCCTGACAACGACTCTCGACATCTGCATAATAGCCTACAAGTAGACAAATAAATTTCTTTAAATTTAAGTAAGATAAACAAGAATTAAACAATAAAAAAAAGTAATTTATTGCTTTGATATGAATTTATTGAGTTCTTAGTGATAGTTTGTGAGCAGTTTGCAAGGCAGATAAATGTTTACTTGAAAAATCGACTTATTCAACCTATTTCAAAAATGATTTATTTTTTCCAATTTTGACCCTAGCTTTAGATCATTTTATCCTAGTTGTAGTTGTAATGCAGAGTGTTCATGTTAACAGTCGAGATAAACAAACTATTGTTTTATTGGCAAATAGTTCTTAGCTGTTTGTGAACTAGTTTTTAATCCTTATCTACCACATGCATCTCTTGCCATCATTACCATAAAATGGTAAAAGGTAAGAATATTATGAAACCCTATTTATAAATTTTGAGTTCTGAACAAGTAAAGATAATTGGGATATTTGAAACAACATTTTTCTATTGTTTTATCTTATTGCATAGAGGCATTGTGTTTAACACACTGTGCCCTTAATATGACACAGCTTAGAAACATATTTTTTGAAAGTTTATAGCAAACATAGCACATGGAGTTATTAGCCCGCTATTAATCTTACCCTCATGTCGACTCTGGCAGACAAAGCTCGTCTTGGGCACCTCGCTTAGTATGGGATAGTCAACGCCCGGTTCTCCGGGAATGGTGTGACGCAGATCGTACTGCTGATCAGTGTACTCATTTTCCTTGTCTGCATCCTCAAAGATGCCCTGTGCTGTGGCGCCACCTACCGTTAGCAGTAGCAGGGGGAGCAACAGTGGCAGCCATCGTAATAGTAACCGGGGCATGCTATAAGCAAAAAAGTTAAACAAAATATGTTAATTGCACGCTTACAAAACATTATGCATTAGGCTGATTGATAAATTATGAATCAATAAAGATTCATTCATTAAAATGATCATGCTGTTAAAAACATTTGAATAGAAAGCGACGTAAGAGTCAGCTAGCCATTTCATTAACATAAAAAAAACCACATTGGGGTGTGCCTCGTTTCGCACGCGCACACACACACACACGTAACCATATGCGTATCACTAGACTTGGACCAATGCTGATTCATTTATTTAGTCAAAACAAACGCCATATACGAGTTGTGCGTAAACTTATTGCCGGCACTGTCGACAACAAAATTAACGGCAACTGCGTGGGTGTCGCATTCAGTCAAATTTGATTTGTCAATTGGCAGTATACATACATATGTGTGACACATGATCTAAAAATGCACATGTATATACTAGTTTATATCTGCCTTTCTTAAACTGGAACCACAATAAAAGGAAACCACTGTCCATATTTATGTTGGCTTTTGACCTTTAAGCAATATTCATAATTTTCGTTTGATCTATTTTTGGGCAATGCACTTTATTGTTTGTTAAACTACAGCAAGTCTTAAAAAATATGTGCATCAAAATGTAAAACGTGTGACAAAAAACAATAAATCATTTCAAATTCTGAAATATTGTTAGAAACTTTGTAGATCTTTAATATAAGAAATCAGTGAAAATAACGTCAATAAGATATTAAAATTGTCATATCCTAAGCATAAGCATTAGAATAATGTTAGATAAGAAATTTTTCATGGCTCCTATTGTATTCCATAGTTTCGAACAACAAATAACATTTATAAATAATTTTTATATATAATATGATTAGATGCTTATCCTTGATCAAATTTAAATTAATCTTAGTCTAGCTGATTCCAAAATTTGTACAAATGATCAATACTATATCACACATCGTATAGCTTTATTTTCAATTTTAAAATTATTTTGTAAACAACTTAAATGGAAATTGAAAAAACTCTCGCCTTTTATAATTTAGTCTTTGAGCTAATGTCATTGGCTCATGCCAATTTGCCAAGCATTTCCAATCGGATAATCAATCAATAGATTTAGTTAGTTATTAAGCTTATATCAAAGTAGAATAAAACGAATTGCTATTTATCAGAAACAAGAAACACGTCAGATAGTAAAACTTTTAAATTGAACGCATTGTATATGGGGCTTCATAGCTAAGGTCAAGTTATTGACAGCTCATTATCATATTTAAAATGAGGGACAAGTACGCCATCTGTCTGCGTATCTTTATGAAACTCTGCCAAAAGTGCACTATAAGTCTATTTTTTTATTTTGCAGAGATAAACAAAAGACTTAGGCAACAAACTTGCCAGCAAGACACTTGACATGACTTGTGCAGTCAGCATAGGGCCTTTGCCATTAAAATTGCCTCCAACAGCAGAGAGAAAAACACTTGTGCGTCACACAGTGGTGCCATTGTGAAGATCATGCCAAATGAAGTGCGCAAAATAAAATTGAAGAACTGATTGAATAAATGCACTCAAAACCAAAAACAGCCAGACATATACATAATACACAACAGTAGTTGCCAACAAATTGCCAAGCTGAAAAGCAATACATTTTTGTCTTTGTTTTGCCAACAAGAAAAAATAAAAACCGTATAAAATAAATCACACACAACAAAATAAGAAAGCAAACAGAGACACACAAATCAGCATTTAATTATTGGCCAATTTTAACTGTGTGCGGCAAACATTTGATAACTTAATCGATTATATAATTTGCCTTGATTTCGAACCGATGATGTAAAACTTATTCAATATAATATATATATGCTAAGCTAATTTGTTAAAAATTAAGCTGTCCTTATTAAAAGTGTGACTTTTAAATCACACTTAATGATGTTTGTTTTAATATAAAAATTAGTACTATTATTATAATGCTACAAATAATTTGTGTTTTCTTTTGCCAATAGCAAGGCAGTCAATAACCTCAGTCTATGTCAATAAACTGTAAGCACACTAATGTCATATAATTTAGATAATTAGTATCTAAGTAACATCTAATTGTCTTTTGATGACTGCCTGAAAAAAAAACATACGTAACATATATATATATATATTAAACCAAATGCCAAAGGCGCATAACATTTTTATTGCTCGCATAGAACAACAATTCAAGAAAACAAAACAACTATTACAATTACATTATGCAAATGCATAACGGATTGTTGTAAGCAAGTCCAAGACCATAGATTGTATTACAATCGAAATATTCAGGGTCAATATGAAGAGCAGTTTGAGTCAAAACAACGCCAGCTGACAATGAGGAAACATTCCAGCATTCGATTTTTAGCCCCATCATCTTCATCATATTTCACGTAAATGTTTTGACTGGAAACGGTTTAAGTTCTCATTGTGTTTTAATGATCCATCAAAAAGCAAGACCTGCTGCCGAAGAAGATATATGAAGCTTGAGAAAATAATATACAACTCTGTGTGGATTAATAACAGCTTAGTAAAGCGGCCTAAAAAGTGAATGGATAAATTTGCTTTGTGAATGATTTCTTGATCTTTAACGCTGACAAATAAAGATGTTTCGTTTTGTTTAGTTAGTTTTTTTTTTTCTTTGTTGGCGTATAAAAATGATGTGTTCAAATTTATTATGCTGTAATAGCATTGAGTCCGCATTGTGTAAAATTTAATTATTATAATTTGAGCTCTAGAAAATATACTTATAATCATATAATATTTTGTTTTCTGTTTCTGTTTCTATTTTGTTATTATTATTCTTTTTTTCGTTTGGGGTGCCAATAAATTAGCAGCACGTTTAAACACACCAAGTAAAAAACCATAAATCTTAAACGATAACATATGCCCGCATTCAACTATTCGGCATCGTCTGCTTGGGAACTGGTTTCGGTACACTTTAGAATTTAAATATAGCAATCTAATTTTGATACGTTGGCATACAAATATACAAAAACCCAAAAAAGTCATTGCAGTGGAATTTACGGTCAATGAGGATGAGAAAAAGGATCTAAATAAACTACTAGTTGCGAACTTGTGATGGGCATCAGTTATAAATAAACATAATTATACTTTTTCTTGATATTGATGTGAATTGTTTGGAAGCATTTCTTAGAGAGTTAGTACCGGCATTGGCTGGAATTTGGCATGTTCTCGAAATGGCTGTCATTATGATCGAATAAGTTTTATTGAGTGCGTAACACAAGCTGTAGAATTGGCTCCACTTCAATTTGTGCTGATCGCATCGTTTGCTTTTTCCCTGTCTATTTTGGGTTAAGGAACCAACGAATCAATATCCGCATTGATTTTATTTGACAAAATCAAATGTGGGTAGCTTTTCAGTTGAGTATAGAAGTGTGATTAATTATTTAAATTACAGAAAAAAACTTATTTTCTTTGCATTTTTGTATCTTGTTTAGAATAGTTTGATTATCTTAGCTGGGAGGACTAACTTATAATAGTGTATTGGTTAAGTGCAGTAGCAGCAAAACATAAGTGAACAAATTAACGTCAATCACGAAAGAAATTAAAAAAAGAAACAATATTTAATTGTGATTCCAATGTTTATGTGGTTTATAGTCTTCAAACGTCTTTGTTTCTATATTAGACATATATTTATAGGTATCTGTGTTGTCTTTAGTTGTACAACAGCACAATATTCTTGCACAATTCACAGTTCTCAAACATATTAAATATATTTTTTTCTAAACCATCACAAACATATTGCATTCCATGCACATTAGTTGTTTACCTTAAACTTATTTTGTTTTTTAAATATGTTTAGTTTTGTTTTCTCGTTTTCGTTAATAAACACTTTTAATTAATAGAAAGATTCACAGTATTTGAAGCAACACAAAAGCATTATCCTTTCAGTGTAATATCCTTTTGATGCTGCAGCTAATAGCGTTTAGCTGATTGACGCGCCAAATCGGAACTTAACCGCTCGAGACGCGAACTTGAACTGAACTGAACTAAAAAGTCAAACATATTGAAATATTTGGCCACAACAAAACGAAGCAACAACAGCAGTAACCGCATCACCGTTTTTAGGTCTTATAATATGCGTAAAAAAAGAAGAAGAAACAGAAACAAAAACACGACACACACAAAAAAGAAAGAAACAAAAACAACAATCGATTGCGTATTATATGAAATGATGATAATTATGTTGATGTTAATGCTTGCTTGCTGCTGCCACTCCGGTTGGGAACCGGTGACAACCTGTTGCTGTTGCTGCTGCTGCTGCTGCTGCTGCAACATATCGAAAATGCATTTTGGCCCTTTTGGCTTGTAGGAATGGTCGACAGTTGACTTTCATTTTCATTGGACAGCCTGTTTCTCACGGCTCGGCCAAAACGAAGAATGCGACACATAACATGCTTAGCCCTGCAGAAATAATATGTATGTATGTACGTATGCCTTCCTACCCAAGTATATAATATGTATGTACCTAGATAATTTATGATGCGCGCTTCATATTCAAGGCTTCTTGGGAGGTAGATTGGGTTGTCTATCGAATGTAGCGCTGACAATTTCCGCATCACAAAATGTGATGAGCATCGTGTGACCCAAATCTTTAAATTTTATAATTAAACAATAAGCTCGTGCGTTCAATTAAACCAACTTAATAGGTAATTTAACAGCTGCTTACGAGCTGTACTTGAAGTGTTTCTTTTGCCCAAAATGATTAATGGAGTAGGTGGCGTTGGCGTTCAACGTTTAAAATTTAATGTTGTCATGTGATGCCCATCCACAGAGAAACATGTTAAATCCACGCATATCAAATGCAAATTATCAGATTTGTGGCGCTTGTTCCTCGGAAGCTGATTTGGAGGCATATCTTAACAAGCATTTAATTTGCTAACCCAACAATTGTGCCCATGATCCGCATTTGACCAAGCCATGTCTAACATGCATCGCCAATTTTAATCATTTGTATTTGGCAAACCAAAACACGCTGCAACTATGCGTACCAACTGTGCCAACATGCAAATTGTGTCAGTTATTGAATTGCCTATAAAAGCCACATCACTCATTAAAATTTCACATCAGAATTGTGAAAATATTGATCCGCGTTTGGCCAAGCTGTGTTTAACATGCATCTTTTAATACAAAATATTTGCCATATTTAATCATTTGTATTTGCCAGACCAAAACACGCTTCAACTATGCGTACCAACTGTGCCAATATGCATATTGTGTCATTTATTAAATTATCTATAAAAGCAACATCAATCAATAAAATTTCACTTTAGAACTGTGGCAGTAATGAGACGTTTACATTTTCACTCGGCACTTGCCTTTTTGATGGCAATAATGTTGTATAGCTTACAGCCAACAGCTGCAGATAATGATTTTGATGAGCTGGAGGATGTACCACACGTTAATTATGATGCTCTCTTTAGGGCATATGTCGCTATGGGTGATGCACTCTTTGGTACCTGGAAACCTGCATACGTTGAGGAGCCGCGTCATTAAGTCGGAGATGGTGAGACAAGAGCTACAAGAGACAATAACAAACACCATTCACAATAAAAGACCATAGGTGAATAAATAAACAACACACTTTATTTGTATTTGTGCAAGGCTTGCAAAATAAATCCGATTATACCTTCCTTAATCGCATTCTTTGGGGTCATTAATTAAACAGTGGGAACACGCTAAAGTTCTCAATATCATACACATACTAATGTATATGTTTAGTTTGTTATTTTTTATGTTCCTTATTGTATTTTGCTAAGCTGCGTATTTGTCATTATTTTCTGTGTATTGACAAATCCACTGAAACACCAATTAATATAAGAAAAGAAAACTTCAAGAGAAGTTAGGACTATAGAATTGGAATTTAATTTTAAAAATATAAGTGGAACGGTTTACTGCAAACTACCAACACTAACACTAAGGATAGATAACACCGGTTACAACAAAAGGATTGGAAGAATTAAAAGCACAGCAAAAAGTAGTTGAAAACTGAAATGTTTTGAGGAATAATTCACACTTTAATAACTCATTTCATACATCTAACCATAAACACTCTGTTTATGTCTTTGGTAAAAACAAAGAAGAATCATGTGCTGTTACTATAAAATAAATGAGCTTTTTATTATTTATTTGGTTGGCATCCATCACTTCGACACACATACAATACAATACTATAGTCATGCGCCTTTGTGCAAAGTATCTTAAATTAAGTTTACCATCATCGCAGTGATATATAAATAATCATTATGCAAGCTCTTTTAGCAACATTATTCAATTATTTATATATATTTTGTATGAGAGCAATAATAGTTAATGATATTGCTGATTTGCCATGGCAAAAAATCATTGTGCAAATTATTTGGTATTATAAATGAACCCTCTGTCAAGTGCTTGCCTCGAGTCGAGTGTTTACTGTTCTTCAGTTCGAAGTAATCCAATTGTTAGCACCTGAATAATGGTATAGGTTCTTTATGCATAAATTATGTGGTTTTTTTTTTATCTTAACACCTGAGGCTAGTTGTTGGTTGTTGGTTTTCTACAAATGTGGGCGCCTGGTTATTAATTTATGTTTTGTGTATATTTTGCTTCCTGCACGCGTCACATAATTATAGTTATTAATAATATATGAAAAATTGAATTAATTATTATATTCAAGCATAGAGTGAAGAGTTTATTGTAAAAATTGTTCCAATTCCAAGACAAACGAATAGTCAAACTATCATATATGCAAATGTTTAAGCATTAGGAAGTGCTACTGGCTAAATTCAAACAATATAAGATAATGCAATTTATATTCTCGATTCGTACACGCATCAAAGCCATCAATAAACAAGACAAAATCGCAGCTCATTAAGCATGATTAAAAGAAATTTAACCGCATGCAACAATTTTCACAACGATTATAATTATTGGTTACGGCGCTGGATGCTCACAAAAAACCAAAAAATCTATCAAAACCTATTGGAAACTAAAGAAGCAGCACGCACCTGAGCTAATGGGATAATCATACCTAGCGTGAGCAAGCATCCAATCATTTATTTGGTTAATAACAATGAGTAAACATGAAAATATGAATGAAATTACAAATTCCCACAGCCTGACACAGATGGATGGGCGTTAGCTTCTTAATGCTTGTCAAATTCCAAATTACCGATAAACTTTCAAGAAACAAGAAAAGAAAGAAAAACACATTTTATCCCAAACATCTGTAAGTATATAAATCAAATTCAAAATCAAGCAAAGTCAATGGCAGCGCGTTCGAGCAAGCAGTATATGTTATAATCAAATATGAAAATAAAGTTTCACTTTCATTTGACTAAGCGACTAAGATTTTGTGGGGGGAAGGGCAGCAAAAAAAAAAAAAACAACAAATTCCAATTTGACATAATAATTTTGGGCAGAGCCTGAGCCACAGCGCGGCATTTGGTTACATTTGCTATAAATAATTCAGAAATGACTAAGGTAAGCTCTTATATAAGAGTTGAATAAAATGCGATACATACCACAATAACAATCAAGTTTATGCTTAGGCTTTATTATACTTTTTTTAATTGCTCCGATAATCGAGTTGGGAGTTCCATTTCCGAAGTTAACAAACCACAAGAAATTCCAAAACACCCAGTTTCCTATTTTCTTACTATTCGTATCAAAATCAAATGCCATTTATTACATCATGTGTGATACTACATACCTAACTGTATAGGATTACTAATGTCTTTACCGGCGCTGACAAAAACATGTTAATTTCATCTTTCACTCCTCCGCCACAGTATTATTGATTTCTTTTGGCATCGCCAAAAAACCAAGAAACCACAAAAACACCAAATTTCATAATCTTACACGTTGTTGTTGGTGTTGTTGTGTGATGTTGGTGATGCTGGGCCATGCCGGTGCCGTGCCGTGCCGGATTATTATCAGCGTCATAAATTAATCAACTTACACACACGCACAAATTGTGCCGGCTGCGTAAGGGCTGAAGGGAAAGAAATGCATATGCAAATGTAAGCAACGCTTTGATATTGCCGGGTCCGTTGTTTAAAATTTAAAATTGAAGTGGGAACGGGAACAGCAACAGCAACAGTAACATCAGCAGTAACAGTTGCTGGAACAGACAGCGCCCATGTGCAAGGTGAAGCATTTATTTAGTTTTATGTATTTATTATGCATTTGCCACAAAAAGTTGTATTTTTAATCGCTAGCCAAATGCCAGCGGAGAAAGTGAAACAACGCTGCAACAGACGTGTCTACTTAAAGGTAAGCAAATCAGTTTGTATATATGTTGTACACCATGATAACCTTTTCCAAGCAAACTTTAGTCCGAGTGCGAAAAAACATGTTTTTACCTACAAAATAGTTGCAGTTTTGCGAAAAATCAAACTTTAAAAGTATAACATATATAAAGAACATGGCGTGCTTGAAGGTTAAGCAAAATATGTATAAAAAATAATCTGCTTAATTAGTATTGTAAACAATTGGCATATAACTTTATAAATCCAAGCCTGTAAAATGTTTAACAAATAAACAGGCGTTAATTCGTGCACCAATCTCGCCTTCGAGAAAGCTTCGCCAGCTTTATGGTAAGTTTAGAAAAAAAAAGTTCATCCAATTTTGATGATAAATTGCATAAGACGTTTTTAGATAACATAACATATTTCGAAGTAAAGTTTTTTTTTAGTTTTGCCGGAAATTAACAAAAACTAAAACACCACGCGTTTCTGCGTTAATATTATATTATTATATTAATTTAGTATTTTGTGTGATTCATTTTGATATGCAACCAATTCTTTAAATTAGTTTTACTCCAACATTTTGGGCATACAGAAAACTTTTGTAAGTGTCGAGATAATAATCAATTTATATAGTGTATTCAACTTTATTTGAATGTTTATTACAAGTATTACATTTTACATAGTCATATGATTTTAAGGTATTTATCGCACAAAAAACAATACTTCATTTTTTTTTTAACTAACACTTTTTTGTTTTGTTTTTGTTATTGTTGTGCTTGATGATGTCGCTTAAAAACTAACAAATATGTTTTACTCAGCTGTAATCACAATTTTTTGTTTTGTTTTCTGTGTTTTTATTTTTTTGTTTTGGTCTTAACGAACAGATTGATTGAATATGTTCCTTTTTGTAGTTTTATAGTATATAATTATAAGTATTATATAGGTGTATATTACTTGCTATTAGTTTTGTGAAAATTTTGCAAAGTGTTTGTTCAATGAAACTTTTAAATCTTGCAAACTTTTCGATTTTGCAAAATCTTCAAACAAAATGTAAATCTTACAATTTGGGCTTATAAGGGAGTTGAGGGTTAGGGACAACGCATGCAAACAATGTGCATGATTTTATTTTATATTTGTTGTATGCATGTGTTTATTAACGTGTGAGTGTCTTTTTAATACTGGGTGTTATTAAAAACCTGTGTGTGTGTGTGTGTGTGTGTGTATGTTTGTTTTTTAAATCTAATTTACTTATAGTTAAGATATCGAAAGCAATCATGCACATTGTTGCGACGAGAATCGTTTTCACAAAATACAATTTGACATAATGCAACTTAACGCATAATCTGTGCTGTTTACTGGGCAAAAGCATTTAAGACTATTGTAAATAAATTTCATAAAAACATGCAAATACAAGAAAAAGATAATCAATTTGACTGTGTGGTAAAGTAAAGATCCGTGTGAGAATAAACATAAATTAACAAGTATCAAATATTAAGGGGGCATTAAACAACACGTAATTCATAAAGATGCTCAGTTTTTAGGTAATTTTAGGTCAAAAAACTGAACATTTACAAAATTGTTTTTAGACATTTAATTATAATTATTTACGATTATGTAAATTGTATTTTTTTCTAAAACATACCACAAACATATATATCCAACGCACTTGCCACAATTTAAAACAAGTGCTTGCCCTAAACTGTTGCCATTAATGCGTTGGGCTACAACAAATATTATACCTTCACTTTGCAATCAACAAAATGCAGTACAAATGCAAATTGCTAATTCAAATGTTGGCTGAAAATCTATATATAGCTGCACAATTTGTTGTTGCTTTTGTATATTAGTAATTGGTAAGACTTAATAATAAATATATTGTTATTATAATATATTTTTAGATTCATTATTCGACGAGTTCCATCATACATATGACCACAAGCAATAGCAGTTCTTATGCTTCTTAATTTTTGGCTTTAATGGCTTTGAAAAAATAAATTAAAAATTCACAAGTGAGTGCTTTTGCAGGCTTCTGTTTAAGTATTTCCGTTCCTAAGTTCACATTTGTGAGGCAAATGCAAAGTGTGAAAAACAAATTTTTGTATTTATTTTTTAAAAGCATTTTGGCAAAAGCGTATTAGCAGCCGCATGCACCTAATAAATTTTTTTTTAGTAAGTGTTCATCAATTTAATTCAAGTGCCCAATGAGCGTTCAATCTTAATCATAAGTGTATATAGAATGTGAATGTTGTGTGTATGTTGTATTGAATGTGGGCAACATTTATTCATTCTTCAATAATGCTAAGACATGTGTTTTAATTATGTTTCGAGTTTGGATCTGTTCAATTCGCAACATTTTTTTTTTTAACTTCAACAACAAAGAAATAAAAAATAATAACAGCAATTAGCACAATCTACGCATCGTACTTTAGAATAAAGTCAAAACGTATATTGCGCACACTTGCACATAAATAAATAAATATGTATTAACTAATAATTTGCTATTTCAAAAAGTAGTTTTCTTCTCTTTTTTTTACATTTTTCGTACTTCAATTTGCACACAGAAACGCTTACTTTTTTTGTTTCAATTTTTTAAGGTTTGATTTGTGGACGGGTGGTTTATGATTATTATTTTTTGTTTTTCATTTACTTTTTCGCTTACGCACATCGAAAAAGAAAAAAAATTAATTGCAAGTTTAGTTTTGGCTTATTTCTTGGCATTGTTAAGGCCCAGTTCGCTAAGTATTTTGAGCGCATTGCGCGCAGCTGCGTTCTGCGATTCCTCACAGACTTTACCAACGCCATGACAGATTTGCGGTGGATTTGTGGATAGCGTTACAATCGTTAAAAACTCATTGTGATTTCCCTTGGGATAGTCTGAAAAGTTAACCTGAAAAAAAATGTGGCACATATAGCAGCTATTAAGTTAAATGCGTTGGGCAACTTACCTCGAAATCCAAAAGTTTACTAAGATATATTAATTGCTCTTTCATATGCACACCACCTCCACCACCACCAACTCCTCCGCCTGCGCCGCTACCATTGGCATTGCCATCTCCGTCACCACTGGCATTATTGCTCTTGCTGCTGGCTGGAGCATTGCTGCTATTGCTGCTCACACCGCTTGTATTGCTGCCTGTAGATGTGTTTAATGTGTTCTCATGGGTACTGGTCTCATTAACATTTGACTCATTGCTACTGTTGTTGTTGCTGATTTCATCTGTTGCTGTCACTTTAAAATCCGGGTTGGCCTCCTTCTCTTTAGTTGACTCTTCATTGCCCCTTTCTACAATTAATGCCTCCTTTTTCTTTGCTGCTGTTGATAAATTAAAATATGGGTTTAGATAGTTGCAACCAAATCCTACTTTATTAAGACTTACGTTTTTTGTTTTGACGTAGTATTAATATGCCGGGCACTGGTCCTGCCGGAGTTGATACCATGGGTACATCGATAGCAACTGTTGGCTCAACATTTGCACCTGTGGGTTTTAGAGCTGTGACTAAAGCACTTGCCGGTACATTAGGTGCAAGCGCTGGTTCCTTTTCTCCGCTGCTTTTGTGATCAGCTGCTTCTAGGATTTCGAGCAGGGCTGCAGATAAATAATCCCATATAATGAGTACTACAAATAATAACTAATAAAAACTAAAACTAACCTTGAGCGGCATTGCGCTTGGCCAGCTTCTTGCTGTTACCGGTGCCTCGTGCAGTGCCACAGCTGGCGCTGACCTCCATAACGAATTCGCGACGTCGGGACGACTCGTTTCCATTTTTGGCTATTAGCTCGAATATGGGCTCTTTTTCCTTACGCGTCTGCTGCAGCTGAATTAGCTTCGTAATGGGATTCTCGTCATCATCCTGTTCTAAAGTTGTTAGTTTCTCTTTAACGGTCACATTAAGACGCTTACGGCGCTCCGGTTTACCAGGAGGCGTTACATTTACCGCTGCCGTTCCTGCATTAGCTAGTCCTGTGCCACTTTTGCCTGGCGTTTTCACTTTGATGCGTTTAATAGGTGTCTGTTTGGTGGGCGTAAGAGGCGGAAGTTTCTGCAATTCGATAAGCATCTTTTCGGCTGATCGCTTCTTGGATAGCTTCTTGCCATTGCCCTCGCCCTCGGCGACTATGGATCCAACAGTACATGCCGTTATGAAGTTCTTCATATGGGCTGGCCCCTCCTCACGCAACACCTTAAAGTGTAC
Source organism: Scaptomyza caliginosa (assembly GCA_035044725.1). NCBI lineage: Eukaryota > Metazoa > Arthropoda > Insecta > Diptera > Drosophilidae > Scaptomyza > Scaptomyza caliginosa. Next base: position 1,416,704 of record JAWNNR010000004.1, on the reverse strand, counting down.
AGTCATATTGCGCTTAATACCAATCTCGTGTACTTGAGATATCGGTGATTTTTTGTCACTCTCATCCATGGAGTCATCTAGCGCCTCTTCGACTACACTGCTGGGCTGTGTCTTCAGCACCTGCAACGCACGCGCTGCCGCATCGTGCTTGGCCTGCTGCAGAGTGCGTCCAACGCCAACGAACTTTTGCTTGCCCACGAAAAGGGTAATCTTGCTGGGCGTTACCGGCAGTGCCGGCACATAGGCTCCATGCGGACTTGCCAGCATATGCGGGCCCAACGCTGGCGACCCAGCATAGCGTGATTGATATTTGGGCGCATACGGACGCTGATGACCATAGATGGCGCGCTGAGCTTGTAGCGTTACATGATGATGCGGATGTATTGAGGGCGCTTGGAGCACATAGCCACCGGGCCCATTTGCATTACGACGTAGAGCATACGGCAGGGGTGGGGGAGGCGGTGGCGGTAAGCCAGCCGCTGGTGTCGGCAATAAAGATGCTGCATAGTCTGCCGGCAACATAGCATCTGTCGGTGGTATCTGTGTGGGATCAAGCACATAGTAGGTCCGCTGGCCCAGTTTCATGGCCAGCGCATTCAGCTCAACAGTTGGCGTTATGTGTGTACGTGTTGAGCTGCTCTCTTCGTTACGCCGTATTTTGGGAGGTGGATGCTTGTATTTGGTCTCCTCGATGGCCTTGGAGGCTGCCAAATGTTGCGCCTTCTTAATTTTAAAACCATCCGCAGAGTACTCCTCCTCGCCCAGTTTCAATGTTACGGTAAAGGTCTTGCAATGCGCAGGCCCACGTTCACCTGTCAAACGATATTGATGTGTGATCTGTAAAAATTTGTTTAATTATTAGTTTTGTTTAAAAATGATTGTTCACAATTTGTTGTGCTCACCTTATTGTATCTGGCAAGTTCGTTGACAAGACACATAGGAGTCTTGTCTTTACCACCGCGGGCCGAGCTACTGTCTCCATTTGACAGCGTATCTATAGCATCTATATTCTCCGCGCTGCTGCTGCTACACTCCTCACTATGCGACGCTGCCGGCAAGGCCGGCAACGCTTCATTGCTTTCGTTTGACTCCTCGGCGTTCAGTAGCTCACAAATTTCTTCACTGGCAACGGCAGAAATGTTATCGCCGGTGCTGCTCCTGCCTACAATACGCGGACAATGTTCAGCTGGAGCTGCTGCTGGTACGGCAACTACTGTAGCCGTCTCCGCAGTTGGCGGCTTACTTTGTCCATTGGTCTTGGTGGTGGAGCGGTATGTGTTTTGGAGTATTGTTTTGGGTCCATGCGCATAGCTATTACTGCTACTGCTTCCGCTGTTAATGTTACTGTTACTGTTGTATTTTGGCTTGGCACTGCTGAGATAGTAATGAGCCTGCTTGCCACTCAGCATTGTTGGTGGCGGTTGTGGCTGTGCCGCATAACTGCTCAAATGGGCCATATGATGTGGTTGAAGTTGCCCGTAACTGATCGCTGCCGCCGGATGATTGTAAGTGGCCTGTGGCGGTGGTAACTGGCCACATTTTGTCAGATGGCCACTGTTAATGTTAAGATGCTGTTGTTGTTGTTGTCGTATCTTTTGCATTTGATTTGTGGCGTTGTTGTTGTTGTTGCTATTGTTATAGGCATTCGGTTGAAGCTGCTGCTGCTGCTGTTGATGATGATGCTGATGATGATGGTGATGACTTATTCTGAAAGCAAATAGTTAAATGGTTGCATTAAACATATTAAGCATGATTTCACATAGCGAAATTATAGGGAACAAAAAAAAATAATATAGGTTAAGGTGAAGGCGTCTAATGCATCTGACAATTAACAAAGTATTTACTTAGGAAATAAATTGCTTCACAACCGTATCACAATTGGACAGCCATGGAATCCAATGAAATAATAAACTTTTGACTGGATGAGCGCGCACACAAAACGCAAAGATACTAAGCACATAAACTGCCATATTGAGTGGCCATCGAAAACAAAAACAACAATGCAAAATACGGTCAGAGCCAACGACGAATGGTTCACCCTTTTGCGCGAATGCCCCTTCTTGTTGCTGTTGCTGTTGCCTTTACCGCTGTGGTTGTTGCTGGCTGTTGTTGTTGTTGTTGTTGTTGTTGCAGCTACAGACAACAGCGGTAAAGCTCGAACAATGGTTAGAAATCCCTAACAAAGCACAAAAGCCGCATTCTTTTACGCATCGTGTCATTTTTCGCCAACTGTCAGTTTCAATTGAGACGCACCTACCACACACACCAAACACCCAAAAAAAAAAAAAAAGTTGAAAACAAAAATTAACATAGACAAGGACAAGGCGAGATTAGGGAATATACTCAAGATCTTTGAAATGACGGCGTGTTGGCCAATAAACTTATGCAATGCACTTTGTAAGTTAATTTGTTATCAGTAAATCTATTTAAATATGTGTCTAATTTTTTAACAAGAACAAAAAGTTTTTAGGTCATACTGTCAACACCACAATTAATTTCGAAACTTTTACACGGGAAATGTATATCTATAAATATTTAAACTGATTTTAAATACGTATTGCAAAGGTTGCACAAATATCAAATACTTTGGCAAGCAACAAGCTTTTTTAAAAGTTTTTTGTTAAATTTTAATTAGCAATAAAACTATAAAAATATTTAGATAATGTTCTTATAGTGAATGTTTTATTAAATAGTTTAATACACTTTTTGGTACAAAGTTTATCCAGTGATTTGTGATTGAGATTATCAGATTTATTCAACACTATGAAACTTCATTTGACTATCACAAATCTTGTACATGGAATGTTAATTCCCTTGAAAAGATCTAAGCTCACTTTGTAATGCAGAAAGAAGGCATTTGGTTTTAAAAAACTCTCGCATCATCACCTGTTACCAATAATTTACATGCTTTTGCGAAATAGTTTTAAAGTTTTAAGAAAGCTCGAACAACAAATTCAAATGCGCTGATTCGAGTGCGAGGCCAAAAGCGACTGAGGAGCAACTGACCGGTCGATAAGGGCAAAACAGTTCTCTTGAAGAGCCAAAGTTTAGAGGGCATGGAAACATCTGATCATACAAAGGCAACATAAAGTGAACTCAAATGAGAGAGAAAGACAGAGAGTGAGAGTGAAAAAGAGAGAATTGAGAAAAAGAAAAAGAGAGAACTGGCCGCAGTTTGATCCTTATGAACGTCAAGGATAATTGCAGCCGCTGCTGTTTTTGTTGCTGCTGCTACTGCCGCTAGCTGCTAGCTGTTAGCTGCAAACCCGTTATCGAAGCGGAAGTCATGCTGAGCGCTAAAGAACAAAGAGCCACTGAAATTATAATTTATGAGTTGAGAAAATGGGATGATGAGTCTCACAGGCGATTGTCAGTGACAGGAATTAACATAATTGCCGCAACGTATATACATACATATATATATATATATATATAAATATACATATATAGAATAGAAGCCTAGACACGACGGCGTCGACCGTCCCTCCGTCGACAGATGAGGGGGTAACACCCCAAAGCCAACTTACACTATGGCGCACATTGAATTTCGAAACGCTTACCTTCCATGATGAACATCGCGTTGCGGCGGTGGCGGTGGCACCGATTGCTGCTGCTGTGTTGCAATTGTTGCTGCCTGTGACAATGCGCCCATGTGTTGATCCATACCAGGATGCGGTGGTGGTGGCGGCATCGCTATATGACTGTGATGATGTGGAGCGCGCAGATGAGGCGCAGCTCTGGCTGCGTGCACATGATGCTGCATGATTTTGAGCCTGTTGCTTATTGTGTACAGCTGCAATAAGGATGTGGACAGAGTTAACAATGCAAATATTTTTATTGGCTTCAACAATGCACACAAATGGGTGTCTCTTTGTTTTCTAAAATTGTGCGTACTTCTAGCAACATGCAAAATATCCATGTATGTGGTTATGTATGTATGTTTTATGCATGTAAGTAAACTGCATTTAAATGCAGCAAGCGAATCAGGCAGCCGAGGCGACAGACGTTCCTAAATCAAATCGTGACAGGCTCACTGATAGATAGAGAGTGAGAGAGAAAGGGACGGAGGGTAATTGGGATTTGAAAAAAAGGGGCACAGTAAAGCAACCACCTTAGAAGACAGTCAAAGAAAATAATGTGCATTCGACATTGGTTAAGATCTCTCTACCCTCTTTACACCACTACCATGTTGCACTTTTCTAGTTTCTTTTACCTTTTTTATGTGTGCTTGTTTAGCTACTGAAATTCGATAAAATGCAGCTGCATTTTAGCATTGGATTTGTAATCAGGTTCTTAACTGTTCGAATCTTGTGCGTGCGTGCATTGAACTATATGTGCGTATAAATGTATGTATGTATGTGTATGGCAGCCCCTGTTGGACGACGGCACTGCACATATGGCATAACAGTTTCACATTTGCATTCGTATTATTGCCGCGCACTTACCTTAGTTTTCCTCGTTCTTCTTCTTTTACTCGCACAGCGAATTTATTTTTGTATTTAAGTTCGTATGCAGCAGGGCAAATGCAGCAATGGAATAACAGATTAAGCGTACATACGATAGCGTTTCCAAGTACACATTCGAAGGACTTGCTTAATTTTCTGGTCACTTCAGCAGCTGAGGTGCAACAATGAGGAATAACAACAAAAACAACAACGACTACGAAGACGAAGAGAGAACCGAAAACGATGGCCACTCTTTTGGTTAATTATTTCTGCGACTAAATAAACACTTTAGAACTACTTTAACACTTAAATTAAGTTGATGAACTTTTATAGATAGGTTTAAACTTTAGTCTAGCATTGTAACTATTAAGTATTATAAATTATTAACGTGCGGCCGTAATTTGCACTGTGGCTGTGGATGAAACTCGAAAAATAATAATGGCATTTAGACAAAACGGGTAGCGGGGTGTGTTGCGCGTTCTAGTGTTGAAAGGCATGACATGTTGCGCGATTTAGTGCTGGAAAATACTTATGTTAATGTTAGTTAACATTTTCTGTTACATTTAAAACACGATTAAGGTTTGATACAAGAATACAATACTTTAATCATAATTATAGATGTCCTATGTTTCAGCAAACACCAAAACTAATTGCTACAGTGAGTTAGTTGATAAATCATCTCGTACAGCCATTTTGGCTGATCAAGCGGAGCCATATGACCTGCATTCCGTATCAGTATTTCAATTAAATTGCCGGCTTTCTTAACGTAGCCGGCCAATTCACCATCCACACGCCAGATTTGACGTGGTGCTTCTTTATAACGATCGGAATCTGGAAACTTTAAGTGCTTAAGGTAGTTCCGCGTTAATGGATAGGCGACAATAATGTCTAGTTGGCCACTATATATGCATACGGTGTAAAACTTTAAAAGCTCCTCTATCCAAGGTGCAACGCTATCCATTAAATCCTTTTTCAAATACCTTTTAACTTTATTCTCCTTGTCAATATCGTGAAACGCCTTGTTGCCAACATGAATAGCTCGTCGGGTGGCGCCCGCCTGCAAAAAGTTGCCCAGATTCGAGACAAAGTCCTCGTCATGGGCCTGTAAGTAATTGTAATACCAATTGTAGCCTGTTAGGTTTTTAAAAAGAGAACCATTTGGCAAATCACCAAGAATTAAAAGATCAAAGATTTCAAATGCACAATTCATGTCATGCTTCTGAATGCAGGCAACGCCTGCCGCTTCCGCCTTATGAAACCTTTCCAACCCATTGTCATCGATAAGTCCCAACTGATAAAGATAATCACCATACTGGAGCTGATGAAGTGGATCCGACAGTCCATTGCCAATAGCAATACCCTTTAAAGGTATGAATTGGCTATGCGAGTCGGTCTTTTGCTGTGCCTTGTGAATGTAATAAGCCAAGGCTGGCACATATTTACCTGCATATGATTCACCAGCTATCCAAAATCCCGAAGAGCTATTCCACTCAAACAATTTGTACAGTTGAATAACCGCTTCATATAGATTTTTTCCCACAGCACATTCGTTTCGAGCGTAACCCTTGCCATGATCGGTAAAACTAAATCCTGTCCCGACTGGATTATCAATGTAGATTAAATTGTGTGTGCCGCTCCAGCTGTAGTTTGTCTTTTCCACCTTGTCTTGTGTAACAACTTGAAATGGACCATTCTCCATAAACAGTCCGATTAGGGAGGAGGCACCAGGACCGCCTTGTAGCCATAGCAAAACTGGAGCACTTTTCTGGCTGTGTTCGGCCGGAAAATACCAGAAAAACAAATTCGAGTTGTATGCTGAATCTACAGTCAAATAACCCGAAAAGCTTTCAACTCCAAGGAAAACGGAATCTACAATGCGGGCCATTTTGCGCACATCTTGCTTGGTTAGAGATAAATTGTTTAAAAGGGGTGTAAGAAAGAGCGGTTCGCCAGGATCGATTCCATCGTTGTGGTACTTGAAATGTGGATATGGATTGAGGAAGCTGCGGCGAAAAGTTTGTTCACGTTCTACGCACAGGATGAGTACCAAAGATAAGAACATGCAAATAACTTCACTTTGCATTGTCACAAATAGTTTTCACTTTTCTTAAGTTGTGGGTGAGGTCTTTATAATAATTACACCATTAAATAGGGCTTAGACGTGCCGCACAAGTGTTACTTGTTTGAATATAAATGTATAAAACTTATTAATAACGTTTTTTTTTATTTAAATCTCAATACGATTTTAAAAGTTTATAGGCGAAGGTTGCAATCGCTATTGTGAATTAAAATCGTTAGGGTGGCCAGAGTTTCGGCACAAATTTGTATGTTTTTTTTGGCGCTACTTTGGGCACTCTAACAGCTGTTCAAACAATCAACCAGTTAAAATGGCTGCTGCAGCCTCGTAAATCATTCATTGTTATAGATAAGTCAATAATTGCATTTTAAAAAGCGCTGAATTTGACGCTGTTGTAAACAGCTTCCCAGCGACAAGCATTTTAATTAAACGTGATTCAGGCCTTAACTACATGAACAAACATGTTGCGGTCCAGTGGCAACAACAGCAACAGTATGCGTAGCTGCTTTATTGGCCTGGTGCTAAGCGTTCTCTTCAATCTGGTATATTCTGTCGCAGTAACAGAGGTGATCATTGCTTGTTAATAGAACTTGTTACGCTCTTTACCCTTTGAGAAAACCAACATATGTTTCTACGTGGTTTTAATTTGTACACAGATGTTTTGTGTATTGATTTTGTTGTCTGACGTCACACACACACACTTTCGCCAACATGCGTACGTTTATTAAAGTATGTGTGTGTGCTCGTTGAGGAATTTATGCTCCCGTGGCAAAATTCAAAATCTACATATTCGATTATAATATTTACTGATAGCTATAATCACTTCACAGAATCAAAGTGCTCAACGTTATCTACAAACTGTTCCCATCGGCAGTGGCAACCACAATGAGCGCCTGCAGCAAATGCTCAAGGGCGTTGGAGCAGCTGAGATTACTTGGCCACAAGGCGCTAAGCCGGAAGTAACTGATGTTAAGACTGAGCTGGCCAAACTTAATACGAGTAAGTAAAGACAACACTAAATATTATGATAAACAAATCATATACAAGCTTTATTTTTATTATCTCACTAATGGGAAAGGTTAAACATTATAACAAGCTATTAGTTAAACCTTTCTTATAAGAGTACTATTTTTAACAATTAAATTTCATTGCAGCTTATATTTACCAAAATGCCTGGCCAGCAAATAATGAAACTTTGGGTGCTGTTACTGCAGTAAGCTTTGATAAGGCTGGCAATGTGGTTATATTTCATAGAGTGGATCGTATCTGGGATCAAAGCACATTTAACAATTCAAATGTGTATCAAGAGCGTAGCCGAGGAGCCATCAAAGAAAACACTGTGCTGGGCCTCGAGTCAGACACTGGCAAAGTGATCTATGCATGGGGTAAAAATTTGTAAGCTAAAACTTTTGCAATTATTGAATGCTTGTGAATAATTTGTATAATCTATTTTTTTTTTTATAGTTTTTACCTACCCCACGGCTTGAGCATTGATCCAGAAGATAATGTTTGGGTGACCGATGTTGCTTTGCATCAGGTATTTAAATTCCCACCACGAGGCGAAGGTGGTAAACCTCTGCTTACACTCGGAACGGCCTTTCATCCGGGCGTTGGAAAAAATAAATTCTGCAAACCCACCGCAGTGGCTGTGCTCAACAACGGTGATTTTTTTGTAGCTGATGGCTATTGTAATGCTCGCATTGTAAAATACTCAAAGAAGGGCGAACAAATACTATTCTGGGGACAGAATTCATTCTCTGGCCATTCCTATGATTTGGCACCGGCCAACTTCTTTGCCATACCGCATGCACTGACACTGGTGCCGGAGCTGGAACTGCTATGTGCTGCCGATCGTGAGAATGGACGCGTGCAGTGCTTTTACTCAAACAATGGCACTTTTCATTCCCAATACCATAATCCACTTATAGGCGACCGTCTGTTCAGCATGGCTTATACGCCTGCAGCGGGTAAGTAATACCTTTTTACCGATATGTAACACTGATGTCATATATTTTATTGTATTTATAGGTGGACAACTTGTGATTGTTAATGGCCCCACCGCTGAATTGGGCATAGTACCACAACACTACAACGAAGTCCATGGCTTTGTGATGAGCATGCGAACCCGACAATTGGTATCTAAATTTGGACCCAACAATCTCCAGTTTGAGAATCCACACGATGTAGCTGTCACAGAGGATGGCAATGCCATATACGTAGCTGAACTGAACCCCATGCGTATACACAAATTCCTACATAAATCGCTGGCCAAGCCCATGTCTTTGTCAGCGTCAAAAGTTGATGCATCTCCATTGGCAATCAAATCAGCAACCACCGACACTGTTGATATGCCGCAAACGCGTCACCATCCCAGCGGCAAGGCCATTTTAGTAGCATCGCTAATGCTGCTCTTTGCCGGATCAACATTTGCATTGGCGTTGCTTATGGCGCGTCGCCGCAAACGAGGTAATCAAGCGATCAGCGCAACGCTGCCTAGCGATTTAGTCTATCGCAAGCTGGCCGCGTCCAATCAAAGTCTGTGCTAACCAATACCCAAACACACAAACACATACACACACACTCCAGCTCCATCATCTTGTTGTGTTTATGACTTTTATTATTAAGTTAAATTTGGTGATTCCTTTTGCATTCCTTTTTGGGTTGTGCTACTCATTTTTAAATCTCATTATTTTGTGTGAAGCTACTTACATATACATATATATATTTTTTATACAAAATTCATACACAAGTCTACACAAATACACAAACAACCAGTACTTAAACGTCTTTTGTTTATTTTTTTAATGTTTCGATTTACAGCGCATGAATAATGAACAAAATTACAAGCATATAAAAATTTAATTCATGTTTCTGTGTGATTATATCGTTGTTTTCTGTTTTCCCCATTAATTTGTTATTTGCGGTTTGCGGTTCCAACAGGTTGCCTGCCATTTGGTACACACAATCGCCGGCATGCCTGGGAGAAGAGCGAGGGCTTTAAACTAGGTGGCCTGCGCGATCGAAATGGCTTTGAGAAGCTCGATCAAAATGCTAGCGATGAGGAGCAGGAGCAGGAGCGGGAGCGGGAGCAGGAGACTTTAACGCTTTCACAATATGCATAATCATCCGCCACATACCTGGACCAAGAGACTTAACTACTATTTTGTAAAGCCAACAACAATGCTAACATTCCTAGCTCTAGTTTTAAATACCTCAAAGAATTTAATTTACGAATGGTTTTTATTTTTTAAATATTTATTTAATACATTACCATTTAACCATTCCATAACGATACTTGTAGCCAATTGATTTCAAGTACACAAAATATAAAATAAAATTTATATGCAATTATTTAAGACACTATAAAAAAAACTGAAAAAACGTTTTTTTTTTGTCGTCATTTGGTAATATTATATTTCGGATTCGCTATATTATTGTATACTATTGCAACTTATTGTCTAATAAGGCCCCTGTGTGGCAATTAAAATGCTACGGATTAACGGATGTGTGGTACATGTTCAGTAATATATTTTGAATGTCATCATTAACATTGCATGCTTAGACGACCTGCGCTAAGACGCCTTCGTTTTCCTCCGTTACTATTGCGTCAATGTTGTAGAATACTGCATGCATGCAAATAACAAAGCAGGAAGCGCCCAGTGTCCAAAAGAGGACAGCCCCAGCTCCCGCTAAGATGAGTAAGGGCGCCGCTCCTAGGTTAAGAGTTATAATTTGCTGCTTTGGTGATACAGAATGTCCCATGACCATTATATTGCTATTGCTTGAACGTATTCTGTGGGCGCCGTATGCCACAGCGGCTATGACCAGCAAAGTAAGCGGCGATGTAATACTAAAAATAAAATGCACAATTGTTTAAATAGCTGCAACAAGAGTAAACATTGACTTGTACCAACTTACAGACAGTAGATCATCAGCACAATGAAAACGAATATGTAGTTGCTTTGAAAATAGGATAGATTACGCATGACCCGATTGTTAAGGCGTTGCATGCTAACAGCACTCTTAAAGTTGCCAATGTTGAAGAACACAGTCCACGGACGCAAGGAGCGCCGGACAATGTGAATGAAATCCAGGGGGGAGGGCAAGTTTTGCAATTGCAGGCTGCAAGCACACATAAGGCGTTAAGCCATGTAAGGGAGTTAAGTTATTAATAAAAGGATAACGCACCTTTCAAAGTTTAATTTTTTCTGGTCAGCGGATGGACCTGGCTGTTGAACATGCATCTCGCCGCTAACATTAATGTTTGTCAATTCTGCCATTGCTGCCGCCGTCAAAACTTGTTGACACGTCGGTTAGTCTTTAGATATTGTTTTTCATCAATTCTTGTCTTCAGCTGTTCAGCTTCTTCCACACGGCTCCGGTTCCGATTGATAAATGTTTTTTTTTGTTTTATCGGCAACGGATGCTGCGCAATGTTTAGACGTGTTCAAATATTGACTAATTTAGCTGTAGTTTATTTGAATGCAGTAACATCAATAGTCAGACGACGACGCAAAACTGGTTATGCTTAAAACATACTATTAATTTAATAAAACAAAATTGTTGTGCCTGATCTGATGTTATTGTTTGAACACACAACAAAAGACAAAACTTTACTATGATGTGGCATATTCACAAGCCTGACAACTCTTAATTAGACAACGGAAGCAGTGGCAGCTCTGTTCACAACAGCTGTTCAGTGCCGTCAGCGTTGTAAACACTGTTTTATGGGCAGCGCGCGCTATTCCAATTTTAAAATTATCCAACCAACAATCCAACTGATTAAGTAAAAATCATTTCATGTTTTGGTTTTTTTTTTGCGAGGTCCCTGTTCACATTTCATGTAGAATGACAAAGTATTTTAAGTGGATGCCAATATATAGCAACTTAAAAACGCCGTGTTAGAGACCTCGCTTATATATTTTACATTAATAACTGTATAGGAATACATACATATATATTTTTTTTATAAGATTTTCAATAAATTCTTTGTCAAACTGTAGCATATACGTACATCAATATATGTGTAAATACATTAATAATAATAATATTTTGATTCATTTCAATGCGTATTCCATTCTATTCTTTTTTTAAATAGTTTACCCTTTTTTTGTTATTTTTTTCTTTTGTGTTTTGCAATTTCCTTTCGGCTTCTTTTTTTATATATTATATAATCACATCTATAGATTTTTATGAATATTTGTCTTAGTTATTTTCATTTATTGTTTTTACACTGAAACACATTTAAGTATATGTTTATTCGTAGACATGCACAATAATATATATCATGAGTATTTAATGACATCAATGAGTAACTCTCAAAATCTTTTCAAAACTCTTCGTTTTGTTTGAAGAAGGATGAAATATAACAACAACAAAAGCTGCAAACCTCGCGGTTAATTGTATTACGTAAAGTTATTGTTTGAAAAAATGCTGTAGTCTAGGAAAAATGTAAGCGTAACTCGCCTAATATTGATCCTAGACAATTTTGCAAAAGTTTTACAATTATTTTTCTAATAATCCTTTAAAATACATTTAAAACAAGTTACGATATCATATACATATATGTGTGTTGTTTTTTTTTTATCATAAAGATATCAAATTATTATAGTACTGATATTTTTCCTATTAGTATCGCCTGCGTTTTGCAAATCCGCCATAAAGTAGCTTAAGCCTTGAAAGTATTTAATGGTCGGCTTCTAAAATGTATATGTATTTGCTAAGTAGCTGCCTCTGTGAGTTGCTTAGGATTTTTATTTAATCTTTCTTTAAGTTTGTTAGAGTTTCACTTTACCCTTAATACATTTACGAATAAAAGTTATGAAGATTTTGATTATATAATGTATTATTTTGTATATTGTTTCAGCTATGATGCTGGTACACACAAATGTAAATAAGAACATATGTGCTTTCAAAAAAACATCGATGTCTGCAATGTCCTCACACAAACGAACATATTGTTAGATCCGGAGCTAAGTACTAATCTGGTGCCTACTGCTTGGCGGAAAAATTACCTAATATGGTTTATGACTTATATGGTATATTGTAGCTTGAAATTCGCTTTTGCTTTCATTTTTTTATAGGTCTCTGGTAAACTCTAGTTGAACTGTTGTCCATTCTGTTGTTATGCATTCTGTTAGGCAACAGCAAAATGTATCGAAATATTGTAATTGCATAAATATTTTTATAATATATATATATATATATATATATATATATATATATATATATATGTTTGTGTTTATATTGAATCAAATACTTGACTTGCAAGTTCAGCAAAAATTTGTTTTTTGTTATTTTCTTAGTGCTTGTAAAGGACGTTTTTATTTTTTTAAATTATGTGACACCCCTTCTATAGCCCAATCTCACGCATGGCTCTATACAAGCAGGGATTCTTTAAGCACTCACGCGGTCCAAGCTGTCGTCCAGGCGTTCCACGCAATATCATTAGGACGGAGCGAGCAGCTGCCTGGCAATCATTGCTGCTGCCACAGATTGTGTCCGCTTCAGCCAGATACTGATAATCGCATGCTACCTGCGAGACACCCTGCGGTGAGAAAAGAAAACCACATGCACTAATCACATAACTCGACAGTTTGCTTACAACTTACGCAGAGATAACAAATTTGATGGACGCCACAGAGTGGCATTAGCTCCTGGTTGAGATCGCCGGATATTAGATCAACGCTGCGGCAACGTTCTGCCATAGATTCAATAATGGGACACTGATTGGACCCAATTATGTAGTTCTTATTGCCCAGATAGGCATCGTTGAGAGTCTCGTAGGGTGCACTGTTCATGCCTATTGTATCATCCATGGTGTTGGGCTGCTCGGGATAGCGCATATAACCACTTCGCTTTTTCTTCGGCTGCTGCATATAGCTGTTATCGCTAAAGTATACAAAAGTATAAGTTGTAAACCAACGGTTTAATATTATTTTTCTGTCTTACTCTGCTTGATCCTCGTCCTGCTCTTTCTTGACGCTGTATCGCTTTTTGGCTGGCCAACGGTTATCTAATGAGTTCTCCTCCGAATCCGATTCAATGACATTCCGTAAGAGATGATTTTCCGCATCGACTGATTGGCGTAACTTGTCCAGTGCACGACGCATCTTTTCCAGACTGTATGCCGTGGCTAAGCGGGATAGGACGTGCTCCTTCAACTTGCGTATCTCATCTTGATTTTTGATACCTTCATGCGCGCCTGTATACTTGATGGTCTCATCAATAATAAAATCTTCTATCGATTGCAACTTCTTGTCCATGCTCTCAAGTTTATCGGAATCAATATCGCGTTTCTTTTTTTCAGTGTCATCGTTCATATCCCCAACATTATTGCTATCGTCACTTGAGATACGTTTCTTCGAATCGGCTCTAAGAATATTTTAAAATATATATTCTTATTGGTTACCAGAATTTTAAAGGATTATGTTGTAATTACGAATTAAGCTCTGCTTTAATGAAAAAAAATAAAAAATTCTAAATTTTAACAAGGAACAAAAAGAGAAGTACAAACATTTGATATTAATTGCTTATTGAAATATTAGACTTACTCTGACTTCTTTTTGCGATCCAAGCCAAAGTATTGGGACCAATCAATCGATTTCTTGGCACGCAACATTAAATGACCGACACTTGGACCATGCATATGCTTAGAACTGGCGGCACGTTTCTTTTTGCGGCGCCTCTCTCCTGCATCGCCCTCACCTTCAGCATCGTTTTCGGCTTCCTCATCCTCGTCGAATTCATCGTGATCATCCTCATCGGAGCTCTCCTCACCCTCACCGTCGCCATCATGTTCGTGGTCGTGGTCGTGGTCATGGTCTTCATGCTCGGCATATTCCTCATCAGAGTGATGTTCACTTCGTTTACGATGATGCCCAGCATGTCCGTGCATTTCCATTTCCCCTGTGCCGGCTGCTTTTGGTGGACTGGAAGTTGGTGGATCCTTTGGTGCTCCTTGTGTAACATTAACACGTTGAAAGTTGATCTCCAGCCGCATATCACCCAGTGCTGTGGCCGTTGCAGATGTTTCTGGTAAATGTGTTGTTGGCGCCGTCTTTAACTGCTCCTCGGTCGAACGTTTTTTCTTCTCCTCTGGCTGCTGGTGTTCCATGGGCTTTTCAAACAGCTCACTCAGCTCCTGAGCCACACGCTCGTCGGTCTTGGCCAATGGTGATTCACCCGCTGCCCGCTTGGCTACCGGAAAGCGTTTCTTCTTGTCAGCATTATAGGGTAACCATGGTAGCACCGGATAGGAGCGTTTCTTTTGCATCAATAGGTAATAGGGTGGCATTCGCATACGTTTCTTTTGCTCAAAAACTTGTTGCTCCTCTAGTTCCTCATCACCACCATTGTGATTGTTGCCGTTGATGCGTAACTCATTCTCTTGCTGCTGGTACTTCTCCCACAGTTGTCGCAATGCTGCCTTGTATCGCTCCTGTCGCTCATGCTCGCTGGCCTCCTCAATCTCACGCAGAAACTGTTCCGTCAACTCACTGTGTGTTGGTTCCCCGCCACCCAGACCCTCTCGTTCTCGGAACACGGATGCTGCTGCACTTGGGCCAGCGTCTGCAATATAACATAGCATCTTGTATTATGACTTTGACCTTATAGAGCTTAATCACTTATAACAGGGCGGCAGAATGCTTTGGCAGGCAGCCGATCTAAAGAGGCAAAAAATTGTGTCTTGTTGGCACTCCTTTGTATATGCAAAATATAATTAGTAAAGTGTTTAGTAATAATATTCATACTATCAAGGTGGCAATGTTTGCCAAGTACTAGGAATGCTAATGTACAAAATGTACGAGGGATTTTTTTTCACAATACTCCGCACAAAAAGAAAATACTTTCCTATTTGAAGTCTGAGTAGGTGCTTGGAATATATCTGGTCACTTAAATCGAATGATAGGATTCGGCTAGCCGGATGCTTTCTAGCTGCTTCCAGTTCATTGCATTTATCACTTTAATAAGAGTTGAGCCAAAAAGTCCCTATTTGACGACAAAAACAAGAAAGCACCCACTCAAAGTTAAGTTAATCCGAGCTAAGTGATTTTAGCCCATAAGCGAGAAACGTATTGTTATGCGAATCCATTTGTGTGGGACACTTAAGTAGACAAGCATATATTTATGTATATGTATAAGTCCAATACCAAATGTATATATGTATATATAGAGTCCAAGTGTTTAACTACTTACCGTATTGCTGCTCATCACGTTCTCTAAAGGGCGACGATGAGCGCTTACGCTTCTCATCCACAAACAGATTGGAACTGGGATTGGTAAGAGACTGCTGCTGTTGTTCGCGCTCATCATCAAACTCATAACCATTAAATGGCGGTGCACCTAGGCCACCTCTCTCATAGTTCTCATGCTCGCGCTCTAAATATTTGGCAAGTGCTTTATTTATTCTATGGCGATTCCGATTCTTATACTTGTTGCCTGTGCCAGTGCCGGTGTTGGTGGCGGTTCCGGTGCCAAATAAATCGCTATCTGTAATATTTGTGAAAATCAAACTGTGCATAGTGCGTTCGCATGTGTGTGTGTGTGTGTGTGGCATTGAGAAGGGAAAACAATCACATGCTTTGTTACATGCGGGCTTCATCTGATACTGATTCCATCTATCTATGCGTCTATGCGTTGGTTTTTTCGCTCTGCTTGACTTTGTATAAGTTACGGGATTGGCATTGCGATTTCCTGCAGCTGACAGATGTCCTGCCCATATCTGTTCAGAGCTGGCATTTCGGATTATTGTGAGATTAAGCAACTTTGCCACGTGATTGTGGCGTGGGTTTCAAATTTTAGCAATGCCATTTTATAATTCAAATAGAAAAATCTCTGGTTCTTAAGGAACTAAAAAGTATGTTACTTCAGAAGATGCAGAAAATTTGATTGAATTATTTTTAAAGCTTTTGTTCCAAGTCTTTCTCTTTCCTATATTCTTTTAACAAAATTCGCAATTACTTTCGATTCCTTCAAGCTTTCCATTACTCTTCTCTTCACTCTTTAGAATATTAGCAAATATTATTTTTTTAAATAAATAAAGAGTAAAAAAAAGTTAAATATAAAATTTAAAATTTTTATACTGAAAATAGAATAAAAAATATATTCGAGGGAATTAAAAAATTTATTCTATGATTCAATATTTGTTGCTAGAATTCTGTAAAAACCCAGAAAAACCCCATAAGACTAGTGTTATGATGAGTAGTGAGATATTATGATGGGATAAATAAGTAAAGGTTTCTCATTTGAGTATGTGAGTACTGAAGGAAGTCATCGGAATACATTTTAATAAAGTCTGAATATAAAACACTTGTGAGTAAAATAATTGCTCGAGAAACACTTTAAATAGTTCAACTAAATTCTCAATCTAAGATTTGTGCTTTTAAATATCGTCAATCTAAGTGCTTTAAACGTGAATTTTAGGTTATGCTTAAGTTCTATTATATTAATATAATATAGCTACTTCCCTGTTCATATTGTTGTTACTCCTTAACTCAGTACTTTTTAGGTCATCTGTTACTTGCACTAGTCGCAGCCTAGGACTATTTATAATACGAACTGTCAATTTCACACTTACCGTCATCCCAGTCGTCAAGTTGATCCGCACCAAAGTGTGCCGAGGGGGGCGGTGCATTCAATGGATACTTGGCAGCCTCACGGCGATGCAGCTCATCGACGGCCGCCTGCAATGAGTAGGCGGGACGTTGGGGCGTCGCCTGGGCAGAGGCCAGGACAATGGTTAGTAGACCCAGCCACCCAACAACATCAACAAATTGGCCAGCCATCGCAGCTGCTGCTTTAAAAGTTGTGTACAGCTGGCTTGGAAACGCTCAAAAAAGGCTTTCGAGGGATTTCAGGAAAGAGAGTAAAAGAATAAGCGCATTAAATATACATTTTTTTATGTGTGTCACGTTTTAGGTTTGCATAAGTTTAAGAAAAAAATCTCCAGACAAACTTTTAATTACATTTGCACTTAAAAGAACTTGCCAGCTGCTGCGTTTAATAGCAGATGTTTTAAGGTGATTGCACTGATGTCAACTATCATACATTTGTAGGTGTAAGCGATTCATTATGATGCTTGTATGTATTTTGAATACGGTACGAAATTAATATTAATAAAAAGAGGAGTTCTTTGAAATAATAAACATGGTGTCATTAAACGGCTTAACAAAAAAAAAAAAAAAATTGGCATATTGAAAATTGGTTCTTAGGATCAATAAAAGGTTATACCACTTTATAATATGACAATAAGAAAAAAGTTTTGTGGAAAAATTATACCTATGGGCCGTAAGAGCGATTTTACTTTAAGCTGTTTTCGTCTTCAACCATTTTTATTATAATTTGCGTTCACCGAGAAGATTTTCTAAATGAAGCTAGTTTAAAAAAATGACACATATTGTATCGTTCTGCTAAGCGACAAAACCAATTTTTTGAAATTTTTAAATCGTGCTTAGCTGTTAACAGATAATCATTATAAACAAAGAAGCAGAAGTATAAGGAATTTCAGTGAGTTTTTCATCGAAATTTTAGAAGTTTTTAAAGCCAAAGGATTTTTATAGATTCTTTAACATACTAAAATTGGCATAGCATATTTACAATTAGTAATGTGAATATATTTTGTTTTTATTTACCAATTAGACACCAATTAGACACCAATTTGGCAACCTTGCTGTCTCTGCTACATACAAACGAATGTTCATATACATACAATATATGAATTTGTGTGTGGTATTTTCACACATAGCTATGCAAATTGAAGAACAGCACTCAATGGCATTTCAATTATTTTCCCATCTGCACAACTAATGAAATGCTGACGCGTCGGATTACTGTCTGGCCGTCTCTCTGACTTACTGCCTGCTCAATGTCTGACAGTCGCACAAATAAATCAATAAAATTCCAATGCGTGTACATAAATGAGAGCATTGATGCTACAAGGAGCAAGTTTCGCTGACATTCCTGCCAGTTGCCCTTTTGGACAATTATGTTCATGCTCATGCTGATTATTGCTTTCTTTTTTTTTTTTGCTGTGGCGCACATAAGTATGCTATAGCTGTTGTGTAAAATGGAATGTGCAAGACTTGTGGTCTAGTTGATGTATACGTAATATCATTTTCTGCATGTTGCTCTATGATTCTATTTTTAACGCAGTAAAAAGATATTACACAACTATAGTTTATAGACACTTACGCACCTTCTGTCTAATCCAAGCTACAATTGCCATTTATTTTGCTTTGAAAGCTATTGACTTTAAGCATTATTACATGTCAAGGTAGCTGCTATAAGTTTGAGTTTGAGTATTCAGCTCACACAACCCGCTACACAATTTGACAACGCGACGGTCTTAAGTTGTCTCGCCTGCAGCTGTTGTTGGTTTTATTAGTAACTTTCCTTTGTTATTGCTTTTATGATAACAATAATATTATTTCTGCCTGACTTGTCTTGTCTAGCAAAGACAGCGCATATGGCGTCTTAGATAGGATTAACGTTTGCCAGTTAATTCGCAACAGCATAAAATTAATATAGTTTGAGTTATTTCATTCTGAACAGTGCCAACAAAAGTAAAAACTCTTGAAGACTTAGAGACTTAATAATTTAATATTCAATATACCAAATTAGTATTCAGTATTTGGTTTCACTATTCATTTATTCTTAATGATGTGCCATCATTAGTTTTGTCAAGCGTGAGCTAAACACAAGCTTGTACATAAAGGAAAAAGTTTTACCTCTCATTACATGAAAAAATAAATGCTTAGAAAATAATGTTTGATCAAAAGATTGATTTCCTAAGTTCACTTTGTTCTTGTTAAAAAAAAAAAGAATCACTTTGCTTTTCGAGAAAATATTTTTACATTTTTCGTTAGCTGTGTTATATTGAAGAGTTTAAAAAAGACTTTAACTGTTGAATGTCGCATCAGTTGCTTCAGTGGAAAGACATTAACGAAATGTTTTGAGTAGAAGGAGCAAATGCTGTCCATTATTTTTCGCTTATATTATACATACAGGATGTTACAGAGTATGTCTGTAAGTGTGTGTGTGTGCGTGGAGATGGCCGAGACATGTGCAATACTTGTGCAATGGCAAAAATAATTACGTTTACAATTTTTGGGAACCTAACACATTTTCCCGGCAATCACATTTTGAGACAAATTCAATTGGCCGCACAGATTGTAAAGATATATATTTGGCCAGAGGCTGTTTCATGCAGACATGTTCAATTAGGCGCCAAGTTTCTCTTTAATATAGAATACGAATAACATTTTCGGTCTTTTCATACATTCATATACATACATACATATATATACATTTTTTTCGGTTCCGCGCTTGTTATCCAACAGTTTGTTGAGTTTCTTATGTGTGGGAGCATGTCAGAGCTTTGATGTCAGGCTTTATAATATATTTAAATTGAGTTTGGATGGACAAAAGCGAACTTGAATAATAACGCCTATTATGAAACCTTTGGCCATTGAGTAAGTTGCAAACTAAACGCAATTTAGTTTGACTTATTGACACAACGACCCACGCATACCATCAAACAAATCAATGGAAGCCAACAGTTCTCTTTGCGCGAATTTCAGGCAAATGTTTCGTTTATGCTTACTTTATGTCGTTTTTCTTGAGTGTGTTGCAGTTGTTGCTTGTGTGATATTTGTATATTTGTTTTGTGTGTGCTATTTGACAACGGCAAATAAATATGGTAGACACTTTTCACAACATGGCGTCAGTCCTACGCCTTCTTTGCCACTAGGATTACGCACTTTGAAAACTCCGTACCTGCCACAGTCAAGACAAAACTTAGAGTGACATCAAATGCGCACTGCTTCGGCAATTTATACTTTGCCATCCAAGCACGAAACAAAACGAACAACTTACTCTCTTACACACTCACACACATACACAATATAAAGCTTACATATCGCACGAAGAGAGCACAACAACAACGATAAAAACAAAAAACCATGGAGAGCAGAATATTTGCTATAACCTATGTATGCAAGGCGCAGCGTGGGCGAAGCTGTTGCTTGGAAAAAGCTCCTCTCAGCTGCTGTTATTGTTGCTTTGTAGGAATCATTTGAATCAGGGCTTTTATTTGTCTCTTTGTTGTTGCCCTTTAGATGTGCTGTATTCGAGCGAATTACCCACTGTTGGGATTGCATCCGAACAGATTTATTAGACAAAAAAAAGAAGCATTTAATAATCTACATAAGCTGCTGTTGAGTACTTTGTGTGCTTTTCAGCTTTGGCATTTTCTTGGAAAAACTTCATTAGTACTTCACTACTTTTCAAATTCGTATGAAAATGATTTGAGTTAAAACGTACAACGAAATAACCAGAATAACCAGCAAATTAAAACTATTTAATTAAATTAAAAGCTGAGTTCATAGGGCAGAAGTAACCATATAAGTTATTTAGTGTAGAGACAAAGGAACGAGTAATATCCTTTTATAATATTATTATATACACTTTAACATTATTTACATTAAAAGCGTGTTTTGATGAAATGTATCTTGCACTACATAATAAATGTACGATTAAACTGCATCTCAGACCCCCATAGGTATGTAGTATAAGATATTCAGATAGAATTGGCAGTTAAGCTTTCCAAGACAAAGGCAAATACCGGAAGTTGTAAGGTAAGCCGAAAACATTGCCCATTTTTAGTTGAAACATGCTATCGATAACAGTAAGATCTTGAATTTAAAACCTCAGTTGCACGTTCGAAAATCTCAAAAGTAAAGAATTTCCTTTTGTTTTCACCTTTTTGAACTTTGACTTTTTAACTTGTAAGAAAAAATGTAATTGCTTAATCAAGAAAAAAGCTTTTAATGCTTGAACCTTTTAAAAAAAAATGAAAATAAATACAAAATTACAAATATTTTTTTTAAACGATCTTACTTTCATTACCTATGAACGTTATATTTATACTTTACTTAAAATCAAAGTTTTTGACTTTCCAATGATTTTTTTTTAATAAGAAGTTTGACAAGCCAAGATCTTTTATCGTTTTACAAATATTGAAAAAAAAATACATTTGCACAACTTTAAAACAATAAGTCTTATTGATTTAACTAACTCCTTACAACTTTTTTTTTATACGATAAGTACGATAAGTATTAAAAAAAACTTGTAAGGAGTTAGTTAAATCTTACAAAGAAACTTTAACTGATATGGCTATAAAAGGTATTCTAATTGTAACGTGTTTGAACTTAAAGTGTCACAAGTTCAGATAACACATTTATCGACTACATGTAGTTGCAGAAGTTAAACAAAAACAATAAACGCAACAAAATATATATATGTAAACTATGCATATACACACAGAAGTATTGAGCGTATTAACTTATGACTTACCATAACCATAAAAGGTATTTCTTGCAGAATGTATTGGAAATGGTGAACAGAAAAATGCAATTTGCGCATCGAAATGAAAAACACAACTAGAACCAAGGGATGCCAAAAAGCAACTGAATTAAAGCTTTGAATGCACTCATACTTGTATGCCCAAACTGCGCATGAGCAGAACTTAATAACACACAGATACTCCAAAAGAAGTATTATGTTTGTATATAAAGGTATATGCACATGGGTAGGCCTGGCAACAGATAAAGCCTTGGGCAATCCCACCCCAATTTCTGCACAAAACCGAACTGTTGCTTTAAGCAGCAACAGCAGCAACAGCACTACCAACTATCCTCCTCCCAACAAGAATTTCATCAGAAGGGGCAATAAAACCGCCCACCTGTTACATGCAATTTGCCATACATTCGGCAATTACTTCCGTGCTCGGAATCGGTCCGAGCCCCGGGCCTTCTATTGTGTTTATGTATACGAAGTTGCAGCTTATTGCAGCCGATTGCATCTATTTTTGGGCATTGAGCCCTGGGCAAGTCACCTGGTCCTAGCCTGGAACTTGTAGGAAACTTTACAATTCCATTTGACGTCACAATATGTTAGACACTGGCAGGCACATCTGGAGCTTGTCTAGACTCACACTCGTTTGTCTTTCTAACCTCCAATGAATTGAGTCATCAGCCAGCTGTCCGCAAGCACATAATGCAAGCGTCTATGAAACATTTCACTCTGTGGTTGTCAAATAAATTAAATATGTATGGGCAAACCGAATGCTTTGTGCATCAGTTTCAATGTAAAACGTTGAGTTTTACACATGTTTGCATTCAAAATCAAAAAACCCACAATTGCTATTTGCTTTCCTTAAAGTATTTTAAAAATATTTAACAATGTTCATAGACAAACTAAGTACGGTTTTTCGTTTTGAGTGCTTTTGGAAGTTGTCGACATAATCATCTTTAAAATAAACCTTCAAAATAACATTCAGGAAGTTACTTTTGCTATACATCACAGAAGTAAGTTTTGCGTGATCCAAATTCTGACTAGCCTGATTTATTTCAACTTAGGATTCAGATCCAAAACGTTGCAACCGAATTCAATAGTACAATCTGGTTTAAAATAAAATATTTTATTAGTCGATGTTTACACTCATGTAGATTTAATTATATACCAATTATTTTATAGAATATTTTAACATCTTATATTAATATTTAAAAATCAGCTAAAGAATGAAATCTTTATTAAATATGAGTTTAATTAGCCACAAGTAACAAAAGCAAGTTCCTTTAATTCTATTTCGTGGGTTAAGGTACCCATACAATAAGAATTTAGCTCGAACTGATCAAATCATATAATTTAAATAAAGACTGGGGATAACCATAAAAGCAATCAGACTAGCCGTTGATGTTATTATTTTTATTCTTAATACATTGAACTCAGAGTCGTTTTCGCATTTAAGTATAGAAAAGGTAATGTGGTTATTAATAGCAGCTATTGTAAAGTTTTATAAAATTTTAGATTAATTTAATTTAGTCATTAAAATGAGGTATTAAGATAGAGCCAAATGAATTTAAAATAAAGAATTAGTTAACATATTCAAAGAGCGGTAGCTCAGCAGTTTCAGCTCGTGAAATGTTATTAGTATGATTTGGAGTTTTGGGCCTCTTGAGATTTCGGTAGCGTTCTCTTATAAATAATTGAATCAAGTGGAGCAGCTTAAATATATCCTCTAAGATGTTAATAAGTATAATGTAGCCCATTTGCACAAGACCCATGACACTGACGCCAACAAAAAGGGCCAATGCACCGCCAAAAGATACTGCAGGTACACATTGAATAATATGTTATAGATATGCAACATTAAGTACAAACACTGCTTACCAATTAGATCCTCAAAGCTAAAGACCACATCTCGCCGAAAACGCACCTTGGGTGGTATAAGATCCCATCGAAAACTGGAAGTTGCCGTTTCAATGCTTGCCACCTCTTCATTGCTTTTCATTCCCCAGGAGCTCTTCTTGACTGTCTGCATTGTGTACTCGATTTCGGTGCAGGTCGATGGGCATTTGCAAATGTGTAGCGCCCAAATGGGCCACTTGAAGTCCAACAGGCACTCGAAACCAGCTGGATTACAACTGGGTCCATCCACAAACGGATAGAAGAAGGGCACACAGTTGCACATTTCCAAAGCCATAATTGCACGGCAACGTGCTAGGCACAGCGATTTACTGTAGATCTGTAGAGAAAGGATATGCGAGAATTAATTATGATCATTTGGAAGATTGGAAGACTGAATGCATGCCTTGAGATTGGATGTCTCCTCATTGTTGAAAACACACTTGCGCTGTTTGACGCTTAGATCTCGCAGGTTATTAGATGCCCTTTAAAATTTTTTTTATTATACTTATAAACAAATAAAAATTGTTAATTGGCTGCTACTTACACTGTTTCAAGCACCTTGAATGAGGCAGTTATCTCATCCGATTTGTGCAATGTAATTATGTTTGCCTCCGTTGCCGAAACCTCATAAGGTGAGTGCACATCCAACTGCAAGCAAAATTCGATAAGAACACATTGAACATTAATCCATCTTTTTGTCTTAAATTAACAGAACATTGCGTAAACCTATGCGTTTCTTAAATGTTATTAGGAATCGTTTTAAAGCGTAATTTTACTTAAGTTTCAAGGTGTGCTTATTTTATTCTTACCACTCCCGTGCTCTCGTAGAGATCCATTCGAATGTAGCACTGCTGTTTGCCGTATTGACACGTTAACGGCTGAGCCAAGTCTTCAAATTTTACGGGTCTAACAAATGAAACGAATTTATAGAAATGTTAACGAGAATCAGGCTGAGTTGTTATAGTTTTTTTTTTTAACATTTAGGCATTTTTGTGTCTGTTTTGTTACTCTCCTTTAGTGCACATTGTTTTAATTTGGTAAGCTTTAGTTTTTGTCTTGAGCATATATTGGTAAAGTTCGTGAATAAGCTGAGGTTATTGATCTTCCTTACTTTTTTCCCAACACCGCCGACATCGGTGAGTTGATGGCGTAACAGGATCCACGCTCTGTCATAACCATCTGGACATGCACCTTGAAGTTGGAATCAAAGCTGCTTATCACCTGATCAAAGGGTCGATTTATGGCCTGTATGACATCAAATAAATCGATCTGATCAAACCGCTCGTCGCTGGCGAACTTGGTCAGCTCGACGTAATTGCTGGCAGTGGCATTGACCACAGCATATAGAAAGTCCATAATGTAAAAGTAATCCTCATCGATAATAGAAACATTCCATGCCTCCTGTATCAGTTCATTGGCCTTGAACGAATCAATGTGATCATAGTAACATAGTGTCACAGCCGGCAGCGATCCATTCCAGCCGCGATAGTCGCGATCTACCGAAATCACCGTGGGCGAGGTAACATATCTTGCTATTTGCACCTCACTAAGCATGTAGACGGCGCAAACGCTGCCCATGAGCACAAAGAACCAGAGCAATCTTTTGAGAAATTCCAAAAAAAATGTTGTTAGAGCTTTTTTTTTTTAATTAACTTATATCGTTTTATACATTCAAAAAGAGCATTTTATTTTGAGTTAAAAAGTTTAACACAAAGGACAAAGCATAAACCCCATAGAATATCCATATACATATGGTAAACAAAAATATATATACATATGTAAAAATCATGACTTTAATGTCCGAGGACCTAGTTCAAGGATTTGTATAAGCGCTAAAAACAAAGTACCTAGGATGACCTAGGATTCTAAAAAATACAGTAATTTGTTGCAGACTGGTCCGAATATAAAATTTTTTGATCGATCGGACTGAATTATGTGTGTCGACAGACCAATACTGAGCTGGAGCTCAAACACGTGAATCAAAAAGTCAAGTACGGCAGAGTCAAGACTCATGTTGGCTCTGCTGGATGAGTGGTGCAAAATAGGCCAGAAACC
This sequence comes from Scaptomyza caliginosa, assembly GCA_035044725.1. Lineage (NCBI taxonomy): Eukaryota > Metazoa > Arthropoda > Insecta > Diptera > Drosophilidae > Scaptomyza > Scaptomyza caliginosa. The sequence goes on along the minus strand of JAWNNR010000004.1, from coordinate 1,390,877 downwards.
ACCCGGAAGGTGTTATTTTGACTGAATTGATTACGGGATTAAGTTAAGGCTAATCAATATCATACTTATTATTAATATACCTAGTAAAGCTATTTCAAACAAAATATTTAACTTTTTAAAACCACATAAACTGAACTGTGACCCTATTTTGAATGTACATATTTTTCAAGTTTTAAGCTGATTATTAAACTAACGCAATATTTGAACAACAAATTTTCTAGTCAAGGTTTCAAAGTACTACCACTTAATTTTTCTAAACACCACATCATTTGAACTGTGATAAAAACTACACCAGCAAATTGAACAAATCTACCTACCGTTCGGCAACGTGCAGTCCTCGATTAACCGTTAGGCGTATGGCAAGCAAGCTGGTCTCGGCGCCTGTCTGTGACGTAACATCCCAAACCCGAGCACACACAACGCGAAGTAGTTTCAAAAGAAACCACCCAACGATACAGAAGGTATGCTTAGACCAAAGAGCACATTGCTTGAACCAGCGACGAAATTCCAAACGCAACCGCATTTTGATTGTAAATGAAAGTCAAAATGTGTTCAACTGTTTATTCGTGTTAACTTTTTAGGCATAGCCCATTAGCGATTTATTGCCTAGATCAATTTGTATAAGAAATATAACAATGGCCATCAAAGCGGTGATAAACTGCCAAAGAACAAAGAAGAAATTTAATGGTATTGTGATTGTTTTTTTGTTTTTTTTTTTTTTGTGGTTATGTGAGGACAGTGGACTTACGCCGCCCAGCGTGAGAGTATCCAAATCAACAACGCCACAGACCGCCAGAGGTTGGGATTCATAGGTGTATATTTGCAACAGGAAACGATTTAAGGCACGCTCCAAGCGCTCATCACTTGCATCCAGCTTATTGAGTAAAAGGTACAGTTGACATTTCTGTAAATATGTTGTTAAGATGAGATATCGGAAATACACATGCTTTCTCGGGGATAGCTTGCCTGCTCTAAAATGCGTTCATTGGCTTTTAGAACAAACCAAATACGAGAGCCGTGGAGTAACAACCAAAGGGAACGATAGGAATAAAGCACCCAATCGCTCCATTGGGCCAGTTCCAGCAGTCGAAACATGTTAAAGATCTCGTAGGAAAAGCTAAGCAATGAGTTAATAAAATTGAGAAGCAACACCACTCCAAATCTATTTAAAAGATCCATTTGCAGCTCATTCAAGGCGACACAGGTTAAGCGAAGTTGCTCCAACTGAAGCTCAATTGATGACAAGATGCAGATGTTAATCGATTGCGAGTGTAGCTGCTGCACCCGTTTATTTAACTGTATGGAGAGCAAGAAGAGCAATCTTTGTGCTTCGATGTACTGCAGCAGACTTAAGCTGATCATTGTGCTGGGTAAAGTGTGGGCACAGTTGCTTAGAATGGTTCGACGCCAATCAAAGTCCAACCAGGCACTGTCAACCAAAGTGCAAATACCATGATATGCAATTATAGCTGTTATCCAACGGAGTGCATGACATCCCATTCGGTTATAGAGTTTATCTGCCTCGTCATCATTCTCAAATAGAAGCATTTGCTGGCGCTGCACCTTTAACCAGAGGCGTCTATAGAATCCACTGTCACGATATACACTTAGCGAAAATAGAGCGGTCATAAGCATGTTTGCTGGATACTCTGCAAAGTAGAACATCTTCTGTATGGTCAAGACTTTCTTATAGAACCTCATCGTTATCAATCTGTTTAATGTTGCACTCCAGACGCAGGCCAACAGCCCTACAGACCAGATGAGATGCACATATCTAAATTTCTCAGTAGGCGGCGACACGCCCAGCCAGCGACTCAATGTCACCATAAGGCGAACTCCGTGACTCCAACTGGTCTGTCTGCACATTTGAAGGTTTTCAAAACAACTAAGGCCCAACTCACTTAATCATATTGAAAAATCATTAAAGGATGATAATTAATTGATACAAAACTGGCTGTCAGTTTGTGCTTAATTGCAGCTAATTGAAAAGGCTTGATTCATATTCAAAGGCACAAACGGCATGTTGAAGCTTAAGTCAAAGCAAGCGTCACGCAAGAATTCTCAGGTTGCTGCTTGGTTTAAGACTAATAAACCAGTGGCGTTTCAATGGCAACTCCAAAGGTAATATTTTTTGTTCCAATTTATGGTTCAAAGTTACATGATGCACTCGCAACATCCCTTTTAGAAACTGGAATCTTACGCAGCAGCTGCATAAATCAAATGCAAAGCAGTTACGAGAGGAGGTGCAACTGCTTTTGGTCATTTGTGTCCTGGTTGGTGGTGCACCGTTTGCAGTGTTTCCACAATGCTCCGGCAGGTTTTATGATGTTGTACAACATTGTTGGTTGTTGGCCGTTTACATTTGGCTATGCACCGCTGCCTACTGCGAACTGGCAAGTGGTTCAGACGATTTGAACACCCTGGAGCGTAACTTTTATATGTTTGAGTCTATAACATATTTGATACACGTGCCCTGCATTATGATACATAGCATGGGCTGGAAGCACAAGATCTGTGAGGTATTTGATACGATTGGACAGTTTGATTTGGCCAGTGGGTATATTGTAGAGCGATATCAAATCAAACGATTTGTACGCTATCAGCTTTTGCTTGTGTTAATCTTTGCCAGCTGCTGCATACCCATTGTTATCCGCTCCAACAATTATGATGTATGGAATTTTATGTTGAACATAAGTACTTATGTGCTGCCCAACATTTTAAGCAGCATATCCTTTGTGCTATACTATACCTTTTTGCATGGTGTTTATCTGCGATTGCATTGCTTGACTGAGTCTTTGGAAGTGGAGCTAAAGAGAGGTGCTTCAATTCGACGTGCTGCACTGCAGCAGTTGCGTTGGCAGCATATGTGTTTGTTTCAGTTTACCAAAATTGTTAATACAACTTTTGGAGTTTCTGTAATGCTGATCTATGTTAGCTCCTTGATTAATTTGAATACAAATCTATTTTTGACCTACAAGGCCATTGAAAACCCGAATCAAGCATATGGAGTCTGGATTGTGTACACAATTGTCTGGCTTTTATTACATATGGGTAAAATGTTCTGTATTCTGTACTTTAACAACAAACTGCAGCAGGAGGTAAGCTTACGTCAATTGTTTAAAATATGTGTATATATTATTTGTAACTATGTCATCTTTTTAGAACACAAACTGCTTGGCATTGTTAACCAAGGTGCATACCGTAAGCGAAGCTTTAAGGGAAACCATTAATCATTTTATGCTACAGCTGCAAGCTAATATACGGGCACATGTTGCCTGTGGCCTGTTTGAATTAGAATATAAGCTTATACCAGCGGTAAGCATTGATTCCTTTTATAAAATAACTTCTTTAAATGCTTATCTGTTTCAGCTTCTGATGACCACCGCTAGTTTGTTTATATTTTTACTACAATATGATATTACGTACAAAGCACTTAACCGTGCAGTTAACGGAACAATAGTTTAAATCACGCGCCTTTATGTATCGATATGTAGTAAGTTCACTAAAAATGTACTCTTATCGAACGAGGGTTGTTATCGAAATAGCTGTACCCCTGGCAATCACAATTTGCACGTTTGCGTTCTTTTGGTTAGCGATTAAAATTATTAAATAAACATTACCTTCTAAATAAAAATGTGTGACGTTGTAACAGTGGAAAAAATCGCAAATTGCTTGGGTGTTGCGCCCGGCAAGATTCAGCTCAACGACGAGCAGGTAACACACTAAACGTGCATTACATGAAGGCTAAATTTGGTGTGTTCATATGTGGCATTAATGAACCTTTTATTGTCAAGGTCGTAACTCGCAGAAGCGCCCAAAACAAAACTGTCACGGGCTTTGCCACCATTCTGGAAAGTATGGCACGCGAGTCCAAATCGGAGACGGCACAAAACAGCATTGTGTCTAGGGATGTGCAAGCGCAGGTCTATCAATGGATTGAGTTTGCTGTGCTTTATGTTGCGCCTGGCTCAAAGGACAAACATGTTTCCAAGCAGTTGCTTGCCGACTTTAATAAGCTGTTTGCCACTAAATCATATCTGGTGGGCCACTTTATAACGCTTGCCGATTTGGCTGTTTATTATGCTATAAGTGAACTTGTGGTGCGTACCTATAACTTCAATTTTTGTCTTGTATTCATCTAGTTATTAATAATTGCAGAAATCTCTCTCGCCTGTGGATAAGGAAAACTATCTTAATCTCTCCAGATGGTATGATCATTTGCAACAACGTCCGGAAATACATCAAGGGGAACATATGCTAAACTTTACGACTATTTATCTGCACAACTGGGCCACCGGCACACACATTTAGTTTGCAAAACTGATTCTGTACTTATTAATATATTCAGACACAACCACACAAACAGATTCTTGTTAAGATGTGTGTGTTGGATATCGAAATGCCAATAATTAAAGCGCTGGAATCGTGTTATCGTGATTTGCAGTCATTTGAAAAAATAATAAAATTAATATATATATGCATTTACAAAATATGTGATTCGTTTTATAATAGTTTAAAATGATGTTCATTTTCTATATTCTGGCGGTATTTGCGCCGTAAAGCAGCGACTTGTGCTTCTCCAGCATCAGTTTGCCGGCACCTCACGTGGCGAGTTCATCGAGTTGTTCAGCTCACTTGGCTCGGTGCATTTCCACAGGCCGTACGTCTTGCCCACTGTTGTCTGCCAGAGACGCAGGGTGCCATCTTCGGAGCCACTTGCATAAAGTTCGCCATCGGGACTGAATTTCACTGAATGCACTGGTCCAAAGTGACCCTTGAAAGATTCTTAAAAAAAAGCGTAATACATGTAAGTCAAGATTTTGTTTTTTTATCTTAAACGAGTCCAATGCTTACCTATTTCATTGCCTGTTATAAAGTCGAATTTATACATTTTAAAGTCCTCGCCGCCACAGACAAAGACATGTTTATCGGGATGCAAACTAGCTGACGCCACATTCGTCGGTACTTTTACCTCCTTCAGCTTTTTTAGTGTATCCACCTCCCAGAAGCTAATGGTCGAGCCATGTGTAATTGTTAGCACATGGTTATCCCGCGAGATCTCCAAGCTATTCGGATTGCTTTGGAATTGCAAACGCTGCACTTCAATGCCGGTCATGCGATCCCAAAGCCGCACTGTCTTATCATCTGCCGCCGAGATGATGCACTTATCGTCGCGACAAAACAGAGCTCGTTTAATGGCACCTGAATGTCCGCCATATAGCTCCGGCTCTGCATCTGGCTGCTCCAGATTAAAAACACGCACGAGCTTTTCATTGCTGCCGGTCACAATGTTTTCGGAGCTATTGTCAAAGTCCACGCTCTTCACGATATGCTTGTGCTGAAAACTGTGAATCTCGGCGCCGCTCACTGCGTTCCACACCTTGCCAGTAAAGTCGGCGGCACCAGATGCAGCAAGCGTTGCACTTCGATTTAGGGCAACGCCCCAAACGGCACCTTTGTGACCCTCAAAGGTGCCCACCCAATCACCAGTATCGCCATGGCGCAGCATTGGGCTGCCATCTGCAAACAAATACAAAAAAACCAATAAAGTTTTAACAAAATTTTGTTGCAAAATGCATTTACACTAACAATTTTACATGTATTTTTTTTGCATACACATTGCGTTTACATGTGTTAATGTGTTTGTGTAAGTTGTGTGAGTGGCGGAAGCTACCTTGGCTCAACAACAAAATTCAATGCCAACGACCTGACGCAGCGACGTCGGCGATTTGTGCTCGCAAATGGGCAGCCATATGCATCAAGTTCATGTCATTTCCAATGCAATGTGATTGGCAGACAGCGAGAGAGAGAGAGAGAGACAGAGAGACTGATCAATAGACAGACAGGGAGAGTGTGATAGAGGGGGGAGAACTGACGCTTTGAGGCAGGCTGTGATTGTTTGCAGGGACACTGAATCAAAGCACTCAATTCAGAGCTTTTAGTTTTTGCATGGCAAATTAAGTTGTTATCATTGTGAATACTCTAACGGTGAATGTTGCATGCACAGATGTGCTCATTTAGAAAGCTTTGTTAAAAATAAGCAATTGCCAGCATACAATACACAGTTATTGTACATTTTTCATTTATCGTATCTCATATGGTTGATTGGAACTCTATCTAATAATATATATACTATTTGCTTCCACAAACCAAATATGATAGCGTATATCATCTTCGGCAATACAAAATCAATTGCTCTTACTTGTTGTTATTTTCTTAACGTTTTGCAGCTGCAATTGAATATATAAATATAGAAGTTTCAAGGTGCTTCCTGCGAGCAGCGACAACAATATTTTTTTTGAAAAGTTGTTTGGCAAGAGGGAAACATTGCATTAAATGGTGATAAAAAAATTAACTTGAACTTGCATTGGAAATTTGCTTCCCGCAAACAAACACTTTAGTGTATGTATTAAAAGTGACTTTTTAAAAGCACACACAGAATTCATCAAGGTAAAGAACGTATGTTAAATGTAAACTGTATATCAGTGAATGTGTGTGTGTGTGTGCGTGTGTGTGTGAGCATATTGCATGCGAATACTTTCGCAAAGGGTTTCGCTAAACTGGTTTTATGTTAATAATTTTGCTTTGCTTTTGGGTCAAGGTTGTAGCCAGGCTAGACATAGCTCAAGCGCTAACACGATACGATGTACATGATTATATTTATGCTGCGTCTTTTAGATAAAATATACACAAGTTCATACGTATGTTAAGTGTGTGTATATAAATACCACAAGGACGCGTTTTTATACCCTGATATATTTGATAGTGGGTGTATATTCGATACAGAACCAACAAAGATTTAAATAAAAGAGAGTTTCATGTTGGTACTGCTCGCGAACTTATCGCAGGGTATGGGGTATATTGACTTACCTTTACAAGCGGATATAAGAAAATAGCCGCTATCGCATATATCACTGAAATCCAAATGCACCACAGGTCTGGTATGCCCACTGCAGGTCAATGGAATCTGTCGCATATTGTTGACCGCCATTCTGGTAGCAGTTTACTTAGCTATATTTAAGGTTGTCTCACTTTGCTCTCTTCCACTTCTTCTCACTTGCTGCACTCGACTTTAATACTTTCTCGTTTTAAATTCACTTTTAATATGTGGTTTATCTTTTGTTTTTCTTTAACTTTTTACTTTCTTTGCTAATGAATTTTAATGCCGTTTCATGCTCCTAACTGCATTACTTTCATTCAATTCCTGTCCTTGGTGGTTGCACTGCGAATATCTGTCGCCGTTGTTGTTGTTATTGTTGTTTTAGTCACAGTGGTTCGTCAGAGTCGGTGTCGGCACTCTTTAAAAAACAAAAGAAAACAATTTATTTACAAGTTTTCAATTGTTTTGGAACAGCAAGAGATGAACTAAAATAATTACGCGACACACGCTGTTGTTGTTGGACGATTTGGCTGCCGAATGATTTTTGCGAAAAGAATCGACCATACAGCATTGCTATCGATGATTGAACAGCTGATTACTGGCAAGCAACGATAGTTTCTTACCTACTATCGATGTTTGATAATTACTAAAGCGCTTAGTGCCCTTGCTTGAATGTTAACTATAATTTTCGGACATTGCAATGTACTGCAATAAAAAATAATAACATTATTATATTATGTACTGCAATAAAAAATAATAACATTATCTGTACGTCTACCTCTGAGCTATCTTTTTTCTGATCACGAGACTATATGCAAGCAACCATATAGTAGCTACAGAATAAGAAAATTGTTTACACGTTCTGTAAACGTGTAAGCTTCCTTGTATGGTATGCCTTAACTTTATTGCTTAAAAACGTTCCAGAGCTGTTTTTATTTTTATTAATTTATTGTTTATGTGGATTCAGCATATTCATAAAGATAATGGATATAATAAGCTTTTGTGCTGTTGCCGTTGAATTATTTATTCATTAATTAATTTTGATGTGATAATAGATAGGGAAACATTCGAAAGTAGTTAAAGTTAATAATAATAATTAATAATAATAATAATACTATTAAGATACATTGTTATAAAGAAATTTAACTGAAGTAACAGTTCAAATTCTTATCTTTTAGTTAAAAAAGACTACAGAAACATTTAAGGAAAAAAATAAATAATTTAAATATTATTAAAACACATCATGAGTTTATAAAAATTAAGCAAACACTGATTATTATGGGAGCACTTGGAGATTTTAGATTAGTTATGCCAGACTAGGAGATTACCCGTAAAAAGTACTATGAAAAAACTAATTTTTTGCAATACGATTTATGCAACTACCTAATTACAAGAATCTGCAATAATACAAATTATTTTCAAATAAGCGAACAGAGGTTCTAAGATGCTTTTTTGGTTTAATGAATACACAAAAAAAGCTTTCTGTTGTCTTATGCAGTCAGTTGCAAATCATCATCAAAACATTTATTTACCATTTTTATTTGCTGGGCGGTATAAAATAAAATAGCTACAACAGTAAAACTATAAACACTAACGTCTCCGGAGACTATATAAAACCTTAGGGAACTACTAAACTGAGTATCAGTTGCTTGTTATTAAAACTTTCTGAAACGTTAACTTTGAAAATGCTGTGTCAGAAAGACTTGATTCTATTTGCTATCCTGATAGCCAAAGTAGCTCTGGCTACAACAGAGGATATTCACGATGTTCACAAGCTAATGGGCGCGACTGAATCTTTAATCACAGAGGTGGCCAACGGAAAGCACACGCCACCCGAGGAAATGAATCCGCAGTTTTGGTACGATTTGGCATATAAAGAGATAGCAAAAAGATTGGAGCAGCCACAACCGAATACAAAACAGGCCAAGAATGTTATATTGTTTTTGGGTGATGGAATGTCAGTGTCAACCATAACGGCAGCAAGAATCCTAAAGGGTCAGCGTCAGGGTAAAACGGGCGAGGAATCCTCCCTAAGTTTTGAAAAGTTTCCCCACACCGGTCTCAGTCGGGTGAGTACATTAACGCAACATTAAATAGGCGTACGTTCAAGCTTTATCTTTTCAATTAGACCTATTGCGCCAACGCCCAAGTGCCGGACTCTGCGTGCACAGCCACCGCCTATTTGTGCGGCGTTAAGACAAACATCGTTGAGATTGGCGTCAGTGCTGCAGTCAGCTTTAACAATTGCACGGAAAGTCAGAATCCGGCCAATCATCTCACTTCAATTGCAGAATGGGCACAGAAAGCAGGCAAAGCGACTGGCTTTGTGACAACTACGTCACTAACCCACGCAAGTCCTTCGGGTGCCTATGCCAAGACGGCGAACCGTTTGTGGGAATGTGATACGGATGTGGAGAGCTTTGGCGTTGACTCCCGAACATGTGTTGATATGGCCACGCAGTTGGTCACCCAAGATCCGGGAAAGAATTTTAATATTATGTTTGGCGGCGGTATGGGCAAATTCCTGCCCAATACCATCAAGGATCTGCATGGCAATAACGGAGAGCGTTCCGATGGGGTCAATCTACTTTCGCGCTGGCAGTCAAGACATCCGGGCGGAGTATTGGTTTCGAATCGGAAACAGCTGCTTAGTGTAAATGTTTCGGCTGTGAGCAGCATTATTGGCCTATTCCAGTCCAAACTAATGAAGTTTCACTTGGATGCAGATAAAAGCTACCAGCCAACGCTATCCGAGCTAACCGAGGTGGCCATAAAAAAGCTGAGTCAAAATAAGAATGGCTACTTTGTATTCATTGAAGGTGAAATAATTTTCAAAATGACAGCCGACAACATTTAACAATTCCATTAAATAGGTGGACTAATCGATTATGGAAACCACTTTAACCAAGCTGGCTACGCTCTAGACGAGACGCTGGAACTTGAAAAGGCTGTTAAATTGGCGCGTGATTTAACAAACATTGAGGATACACTGATTGTGGTTACATCGGATCATGGGCATACTTTAACTATAGCCGGATATCCCGACCGTGGTACCCCAATCCTGGGCCTCAATAACGATGACAGAGATATAAATGGTGTTAAATACAGTGTGCTTAATTATGCGGCCGGTCCCAAAAGCTATCTGGACAGTAAAGGCCAGCGCATCGATTTAACTGGTAAAATGGGAGCCAAGGATTTTGTGTTTCCCAGCTACATTACCAAGGAACTGGGCGTGCATTCGGGCGAGGATGTTGCCATATTTGCATCGGGTCCACAGAGTCATCTCTTCTCTGGCATGATGCAACAGCATACGATTCCCCATTTGATGGCCTATGCCGCCTGCATCGGCAAAGGACCAAAGCTCTGCGATGCTAATCAGAGCGGATAAGTCGATTCTTTTACAGGATTCGTTTCACTATCTCAGGAAATGTTAACGAATTTGATTTTCAATCGGCTGTAACTAAATAACGTAAAATCAAATAATACATTGCATAACCATTTTCTTTTAAATAAATTTTTTGGTTTAGTTTTAGTTTTATAAAACATATTTACATTTACAAATTTAATTTAAGCTTTGACTTGCAATTTTTATTTGGGCGTTGTAGTTATATTATATGAATTACACTGCGCGAAAATTATGAAGTAAAGAATTATTATTTAAATGAATAGGCAGCTTAACAATAATATAATATCTGCCTATTCAATTAACTAATAATCCTATTGCATTCCTAATCTAAAGCTAAGATTTTAACTATAAAGTAACTATTTCTTTTTGGGTTTTCTCTTTATTTTTTTTGCCTTCCTTTTACTGCTTGGAGCCAAATGAAGTGATAAACTCTTAGGTTTGTTTGTTGGAGGATCAGGTGGGGGCAAAACAATTGGTTTTGGTTCCAGTTTACATATTTCATTGATGGTTCTCTTTGTGAATTGCTCCTTACCGCTTATAGTGCCGACAGGAACCAGATGCCATGTATCAATTTTCTTGCGTGGATAAACCTCCACATTGCAGCAGTTGGTCAGCAGAATCAGGTTCTCAGTGCTGGTCACGGTTTCCCGCAGACATAGATCTCTCTTGCAGCTCCGACACTGACACGTCTTTCTCTGTATGCGGAACTTTATTGGAAAAGCTCTGCCTACAAATGTGTTATCGTCCAACAAAATGCTGTGCTTATACGAAGGCCGCGGTCTCCTTAAAGCAATCAGCTGTGAATTATGGAAAAATTTAGGAAATATTTGTAATTTAAGTAAATAGAATTTCATTATAGACACCTCCTTTGAACGCATCATCGTTCTGAGGGGCCTACATTTAGACGAGCATAGATTTGTTGGTAAACTTTCATTCTGGACAGCACACAGGTTGCAGCATTTTTTATTCTTCGCGGGTTTATTTTCGAAACATAAATTCAATTCCTCGACCCGACGTCGAACTGTTAAATCGGGTTCAAAGACTGGCTTTGCAATTTTTGAGCTGCTATTGACGGCTTGAAGGTTCTTGACATCGACACAGTTTCCATTTGATGGTTTAAAGCAACTTTTTGGACATGTAATAGGCTTGGTTTTGAGTTGTGCATTTCTCCAAATACGACAGCTATTGGTAGCAGTCGCCATATAGTTAAAGGCTTAAAGCTCAAATTAAATAAATTACCTATTTATGTTTAATTTGAGATTCAAATTTGACTGACTAGAGAAAGCAATGCATATATACTTACATTTATACTTACCGTCTAATTCTTATTAATATACAACCACTTTTTTTTTTTGTTTTGGATTTAATTAATATAGAAAATTGTGAAACAAGTAAATTGTTGTGCGGAATGCTTAATAAGCTTTTTTCCATTGGAATGCACAACGAAATAATAAACATGTATGTGATACACCTATTTTTCATCAACGCGTACCTTTTGAATGACCGATTTGCATTCGGGATTGCGATAAACACGATGATAGCTGTTGATTCTACCCAGGGACGATATAAAATTCTCGTCGTGGGTGATTATAATTAGCATGAAATTCGATTGATATCGTCGAGTCTCCACAATGCTGTTGAGCGCATCGCATAGCGACATTATATTGTCCCGATCCAGATTTGTAGTCGGTTCGTCCAGAGCCAGGACGCCACAATTGCTGCTAAATGTCTCCGCCAAGGCCATGCGAATAATAAGCGAGCCGAGAACACGTTGACCGGCGCTACAGCGTCCACGCATTTCGATCTCTGAATTATTTTTTGACTGCACAACGCGATAGTTGTAGCTCCTGCGTCGATCTGCAGATGCTTTTTTGCTATCATTTTCATCATTTGTTTTAATTTGTATATAGTCGATGTCGTTGCCCTTGTAGATCATGCGCCAATATTCCCTTATCAGGCTATTAATGTTGTTCATCTTCTCAGCATGAAATTGAATGAGAGCCCATTCGAGTGCCACACGATGCTGGCCAAGATCATCAATGCCACGACGCTTGACAGCCACCTCAAATTGGGCTCGCCTATAATTGTTCATTGACTCCTTGTACTTGGGTTGGTTTATTTCACGTTGCAAATATGCCACCTGGTTGTTAATCTCTCCCTGCTGGCCAAGTAGCTCACCGCGCCTTACCGAGGCCGCATCGCGTTTTTGCATTAGCTCCTGCTTTTCTTTTGTTATACTGCGAAAGTCCAAATTTCCCAATTGTTTGGCCAAAGTTTGGCAATTTTCACTGAGCTCGCCCTTTTTCTGCTGTAGCTGTTTTAGCTCGCGATTATCCTTGAGATCGCGTTCCACATTTTGCTGATTAAGGCATTCTATTTTAATGGCTTCCAATTTCTCGCTAGTCTCATTGATTTGTGTTTCCTAAAATGTCAAAGACCAATTAACACATTTGCAATTAGGTTACATTTGTATTAGCTACCAATTTTGTAATCTCTTCTTTGGTTGCAATAATGGTTGCGTCGAATTTTCGTATGGCAATTGTTAAATCCAACTTTGCAAATTCTTGTGCTTGTTTCTTTAACCTGTAAGTAAAATTAATATTATTGCTAAGTAAGTTGAGGTAAAGCCTAAATTTGACTAATCACCTTTGTATATCCTGATCGGTGCTCTTGTATTCCTGGAATTTACTTTGCATTTTTGACAATTTAACACGATCGTTCTCCTTAAGGCGCGCTTTTTCTGCTATAGCAACGCCTAATTCTTTTTTAAGTGGTTGAATCTTCGATTTGAGTTCACAAATTTCTGTTGTTATTGTGATGAGCGAGCGGGTAAGCTCATCTCGCCTATCCTTCAATTGAGGCAAACTCTGCACGCCTTCCTGCAGCTTAATCCTCTTGTCCTTTAACCTAAGAGAGTAGATAAATTATTTTTTTTTCTTATTTATCCCAAATCATGAATTACAGCTTACACATTTCTAAATTCACGCAAGTGATTCAGCGCATCCATTAGTTGCTCAAAGTTTTGCTGATTTGTCTCCAGAGACTTTGAATCAGCTTCCAGCTCTTTTGACACCATTGTTTTCTCTGCTTGCAGCGCTTCGGTATTAACGTTGGCATCATAAGTGTCTGGCAGTTTAAGCTAGAAATAAATACGTACTATTTAGTTGCAGCTGCCTTAAAGTAACAATAAATTTACCTTGAGCTGTTCCAAATCCTTTTCGACTCGCACAGACTCCTTCAGTGCTTCATCAAGCAGGGTCATATCCCCCAGCATTGAATTGGCCAAATCCATGTTAGCTGTGGGCTCACCCAACAATGCCGTTAGTGATTCATACTCAGCAACTATTTCACCCAATCGGTGCTCAATCTTGCGCAATTCTTCCTTTTTCTTAGGCACAGTTTCTTTTAATTCTTTGACTTTATCAATAGCAGGCTTTATTTGCAACAATTTTTCATATTTCAGCTGCTCTGCCTTTAAGTCCTTTTCAGACCGTGTTATATTATCGGGCAGCTTTTGAATCTCATCCGTGAGCTCTGTCGTCAAGTCACAAGCCTTCAAAATAAAAATAAAGAAAATAAGAACAAAGGCCTATAATTAGCACATTGAAATGTCTAGATTACTTACCTCATCGCCAGACATATTATGATGACACAATGGACAGCTGGGTTCCTCGTTTATCCTTTGTATATACCTAAAAAATAAAAAAAAACAAAACACATTTATTATCTCGGTAACAAAAGCATAATGCATTAAACCTACTTCTTGTACATGGCCTCGGCTGACTTAAGAGCACCGTGCTCTAACTGCAACTTGGATATGGCTGTCTTGCTGCGTGTCAGCAGCTCATCGTATGACACTGAATGGCATCTTTGGTATATGCGTTCTTCAAACTCCTGCAGCTCTTTTTCCATGCGCGCAATATCCACAATTAGATTCTTTCGTTTAATCTCATGAGATTGCTCTTCCAGTTTCTGGCTGTTGACTTTGTCGTTCAAATCCTGAATTTCACGACGTAGCTTATCATACGCAGATTGCATGCTACGACGATAGTTATTCGAAATGGGCTCCTTGAAAAATTTGCCTAAATTTTCACTGTGCTTGCTGCGGACGCGATGTATTTCCTGTTGTTTCTTTTTCAGTTCTTTCTCCTTCAGACCGATTTCAGCCATCAGCTTGGAGATTGAATTGAGGAATGTAAGCTGCTCGTCCAGCTTCTTAAAACGTGCCTGCTTTTCGGCGATGGAACTCTTTATGCTAGTGATGACCTGACGACAGGCGTCCTGATTAAATGTGCGCGAAGTGCGCTCGTATTTATCATCCGTTTCAGCTATTTGAGTTTCCAGCACTTTTAGCTGATGCAATGATGTTTCAATTTTGGTTATTTCTAGCTCAAGAGACTCGCTCTCCCGTTCGCTGGCTTTCATTTGTTTTTCCTGCGTACTAACACTTTGCTCCGACTTGGTTATCTCAGTGCGTAGCTCGTCGATCTTAGCCTGACGCATTTGATCAGCCTGATCATGTTCGGCGCTCAGCTCTGTTATCTCACACTGTTTGCTCATAAGCGACTCATCAATGTCGTCGAGCAGCGTGGATAGCTTTTGGGAATCGTCAACAGTATTGACCGGCACATTTATTTGCAATTGTGTGCAAAGAACCTGAATTCGATCGGCTAGCTGTAGCTTACAGTCCTGCTCGCTTTTGTGCTTCTGCTGTGCCATACAGCGTTCCTTGTCCTGCTTGGCTAGCCTGTTCTGTTGTTCAATATTTGATTTTTTTAATAGCGACAGTTGCTGCTCCACATCAGTTTGTTGAAATTTCATTTCATTCATACGCTGGTTAAAACTGCATATTTCTATTTCTAGTTCAGTGATTGAACCAGCAAAGTGGCATTTGATGTTTTTGGATAGCTTTTGTATTTGTTCCACGCAGTTTCTGAGCCTAAAAGGAGAATTCATTTATGTTCAGTTTAACTTATCGATTTTACTGCCACTTACTTGGTGTCCATTTCGACCTTTTGTGATTGAAATTTGCCAATCTCGAATTCGATATTGCGTATTTCTTGTAGTCGGGTATCGATAGGTTTCACATCTGCATCACATTTTTCACACTCTTCCTTAATATCCTCACATTTTCTTTGAGCCTTTTGCAGGCACAACATTTTCTCATCCATTTCTTTCTTTAAGTGCTCCAGTAGTCTCATGTTGGCTTCTACAAATTTGATCCCCAATTTATTTACTTGGTTATATACAAAGCATGTATACATAAATTAATATTCATACCCATTACTTTGAGCTCCTCCTGTGCTGTTTTACGCAACTTAATAATCTTGTCAAGGGCGTTGTTGTATTTTGTGATGCCGAAGATAGCATCGAATTTCTCCTTTAGTTTCTTGGCCTCATCCAGCGGCCAACTTGAATCTTCCTGGTGGCAAAAGAGTACATTATTGATAATGGCCTCCGAAACGCCCATGAAATCGGCAATGGCCACATCGGTATCCACTCCACGAAAGCTCATTGACTCCTGCGTATCTTGCTTTTGCTTGTTGTCATTTCCAAGAAAGTTAATAGTGGAATCGATCGTCTTAAATGTTGTCTTGTCAGCCCTGATAGACAACTTCATGCTGCGGCAAATAGAGAGGCGCGTATCTCGTCGGTCGCGCACCTGCATTTTCACCTGGGCGAGGGATTCATTTTTGCGAAATATTTTTGGGTCGTGGACAAATCTTTTGCCACTTTCGCTACCTGGCGGACACTGTCCAGTAAGCGCGTATTTTATGCACTCGATTATGGTAGTCTTGCCACAACCATTTTGGCCAAGAATAAGTGTAATTGGCGATGAAAATGAAATGCTCTGTTTGTTCGAAATATATTAGCAAATAAAGCAAACAAAGCTTAGGGGCTTAGACATTACCTGCAAGTCTTCGGCATTGGCGCCAAAGCTACGAACGCCCTGTATTGAAAGCTTTTCAATTGACGACATTTTGTAGACAATTTAGTTTCAAACAATTTCGCAATGCTCGAAATCGACGTAAACTTGCCGGTCTTCTATTTCGATATATATGGGCTACAGGTTACTGGCGATCAGAAACTACCTATCGGTTATTTGTAACGATAACGCACAGATGACTAAAATTTGACGCAATAATGAGAAACGTAAGCGCTGCAAAGTGCTTATCGGTCAACCGCCACAGATATCTTTTAGGTATTACCTATTGATCGACTACGGTCACATTGCTTATTTTGTAGCTCTGAGTCGCAGAGCTCCGTGTATTTTTCCGTGTCTTATGAGTTTTATTAATAAACTTAAAAAGTGCAGCAGCTAATAAAACAAACTGCGCACTTACCAATTGACGTTCACAGTGCGTCGTACTCGTGCGAGTGGCCGTGTTTGTGTGCTAGCTGCGTCGTGCGGGTGTTGGTGTCCGTGTGTGTTGGTATATAAGTAAATTGTGCTGGGGGCAAAAAAGAGGGGAGCACAACGAAGCTAGTGCGCGAGTGCGGGGCGCTGAGAAAATAGCAAAAGACAAAGAATTGTATGTAAGCAGTAAAAGTCAATTACACATTGATTCCCTTGCATCAAATAAAAGTAAATAAGCAAACCAAATAATCGATGCCTAGGTTGATTTATAAATAAAAACCAAATGCACAGAATTAAGTGTGCACTGCTACACTTTGCTTGGGTGTGTGGCGTGTGTGCGTAAAATGTACATATATGTACGAAAATAAAACTGCCCATGCTCCGGGATCAATAGACACTTTCGTTTGCCACCCCACTTAGCCAAAGCTCTTCCAACGCAGCTGATTGTCACGACGTAACGTAGAATTGCAACGTTACCCCGCAGCAACTTCAACTTCAATATCAACATCATCAACAACAATAACTAAATCTTCCACCACCACCAACACAATCAACCAGCAACACAACGACACCACCAACAACAACAAAGCAACTGTTACAAATATAGCAGTTACAATAACAGCAACAACAACAAACGGAACCTCGTCAACCCCCTCGCACTTGCAATAGCCTTGTAAAGAAGCATTTATACGTTTTTGCTTTGCTCGCCCTTCAGTCGTTGGCTAGGCACAGCAGAGTACGACAAGGCTGGGCAACGGGTACAAGGTACAGGGTGCTGGCACACACACACACACACAATCACAGTAAGGCTGTCCTCACAGAGTTGCAATGGACTCGGACATTGAAATGGAATTGGAGTCGGACAACGATGGAGAATTTGATGACGATTATGATTACTACAATACAGGTCAGAAGAGGGATGCAAAAGTGGCCCCAAGGCCGCATTGTGCAGTTTATCGATTACGCTTGCCAAATCGATTTAAGTTTAGCGCACGCATACAAACACAGATTCAGCATTTAGTTCCTTATTGTCTTATAGACATTTTTTTCTTTCTGCGTGTATTTTGCATTCGCTATGGTTATTCACCTTTATTTGTCACAAACAGAAACACAAAGACACAAACACATAGGGCCTAGTACTTGGCGTTTAACCTTCTACAATACATTTGCATGCAGTTAAGTATGTAGCTGTTGGCTCTTGACATTCGCCTTTTTAGGTTTGTTTGCCTTGCTACCCTAACTGTTGTGTGTCGATTCTTTGCCAAGCTCGTTTGCCTTCTATCCCCCACATCGTCAACTGCTGCTATATTTTTTCCTCCATTTGCATAGCCCTTTCTCAACCACAACCAACTACAATTCAATTAAAATTTATATACATACATAGTACATTGAAATATACATTGTATTAAAGCAATGCTCTTTTCGTTACGTTTTGCTTTCTGACCATGAAGCTTAAATTACGAAATTGAACTTGAAATGGTCGTTCGTTCAGCTCGGCCAGCGTAAAAACATGCGGGGTCTGCGCTCATCGCTTATTGCTTAGCGCTATTATTATTATATACCCTGTAAAAACGTAAAATACGTAAAAATTAAATTAAGACTATTCTACCTTTATTATATTTACAAAAACAGTATTTTATATAATAAAACATTTTGTTAGGATTTGTTTTTAAGCTTATTATGAACATTTGTGATATCATCATACTTAATAGTTTCTATGCGTAGAGTCTGCATAAAGTGTGCTGCAGGGTATATTTTAGTCCAAAACGTATTATTAAATCACTTGATTTTTTATTTGTTTTATTACCACCTTTACTATGTATTCTTTCGTGCGTTTTTACCTGGTCTTCCCCCGTCCTGCACACACTTTAAGATGCGTGCTCAAGTGGCTGACGACGTCAGATGTTAAACGTACATTTTCTTCCGTCACCTGTTTTTATGCTGCTGACCTGGCCCTTTTATATGTGACTTCTTCTCTTCTCTCTCTCTCTCTCTCTCTCACTTTCTATCTGTATTTTTATATGCTCACGGTATGAGCTGCCTGTGACGAGATAGCTAAGCCTCATTTGTAAGCCGACGACGTAATATTTGGCCTTCAATCCAATTTTAACAATCGTTCAAATGGCAATCAATTCAATCATCCATCAGCATGCAATATCCACTAATTTTGTTTTCGGTCCTCTTTGTTTATGTTTTGATTTTGGAACTGAGGCAGTTTCTCGTTTTCCCAGTTTTTCCCTCATGCTCATCGGATTCTGTGAAAAGAAACGAGAGCAGGTAGCAAATCTACAAAATTATTTATTGCACCAGGTGATGGTTAGGGGGTTATGGGTTATAAAATATATTTCCTGAGGGGTTCATATAACATGATGGTTGTTTAAGTAAATAATAATTAAATATTACTCTAGCACTATTGTTAATATTAATACATGTATTTGCATACTTTTAGGCGAAGACTGCGATGTCGAAAGGCTTGATCCGAAGCGTGCTGATCCCGAGTACTTTGAATACGACTGCCTAACCGTTGAGGACATTGAAAAGCTGCTAAATGAGCTTGTAGAGAAACTAAACACAATATTGCAGATAACACCATCGCTGGCCAAAGTGCTTCTGCTTGAACACCAGTGGAACAACAATGCCGTGGTGGAGAAGTATCGCCAGGATGCCAACGCCTTGCTTGTAACAGCGCGCATCAAACCGCCCACGACTTTGACGGATGCAGCGTCAACGAGTGCTGCTGCGGCAAGTGCACAGTTGGTAAAGATAGGCAGCAGTGGTTATCGGTCAGCAGCGACACAAGCCTCAAGTTGTACACAGAGTTGCGGGAGTAGTTCTATCACACAATCACAGTATCGCCGAATGTGCCCGGTGTGCGCGAGCTCACAGCCGAATGACAAGTTCTACAGTTTGGCATGCGGTCATTCGTTCTGCAAGGACTGCTGGACTACTTACTTTGAGACGCAAATCTTTCAGGGCATTTCCATACAAATTGGATGTATGGCGCAGCAGTGCAATGTGCGGGTACCAGAGGATTTGGTGCTGACGCTGGTCACGCGTCCGGTTATGCGTGACAAATACCAGCAGTTTGCGTTCAAGGACTATGTTAAATCGCATCCGGAGCTACGTTTTTGTCCCGGGCCCAATTGCCAAATTATTGTCCAATCAGCGGAGAACTCCGCAAAGCGTGCCATCTGCAAGTCCTGTCACACGGGCTTCTGTTTCAAGTGTGGCATGGACTATCATGCTCCGACTGACTGCCAGATCATCAAGAAGTGGTTAACAAAGTGCGCCGATGATAGCGAGACGGCAAATTATATAAGCGCACACACCAAAGACTGTCCTAAGTGTCACATCTGCATTGAGAAAAACGGCGGCTGCAACCACATGCAATGCTTTAATTGTAAACACGACTTTTGCTGGATGTGCCTGGGCGACTGGAAGACGCATGGGTCCGAGTATTACGAGTGCTCCCGCTACAAGGACAATCCAAATATTGCCAACGAATCGGTGCATGTGCAGGCGCGCGAGGCTCTAAAAAAGTATTTGCACTACTACGAGCGCTGGGAGAATCACTCCAAATCGCTCAAACTAGAGCAGCAAACAATCGAACGCCTGCGTCAGCGCATCAACACGAAGGTGATGAACGGCAGTGGTACCTGGATCGATTGGCAGTATCTGTTCAATGCGGCAGCGCTTTTAGCCAAGTGTCGATATACGCTGCAATACACGTATCCTTATGCCTACTACATGGAGCCAGGTTCCCGAAAAAATCTCTTTGAGTATCAGCAGGTTAGGTGTTGCTAGGCTTTGGTTTAAATATTATTTATCGATATTTATATTTTGTTTTCCTTTTAGGCTCAACTTGAGGCAGAAATTGAAAATCTATCGTGGAAAATTGAACGTGCTGAGACAAAGGAGCTTGGTGATCTCGAGAATCAAATGGACATTGCTGAAAAGCGTCGCACTACTCTACTCAAAGACTTTTTTCCCGTTGTTGGAAAGGCATAGGCTTCCGATAATGATAAGATGATAAGGGATGCACAATATTCATTTTATTAAGTGACTAGCCACAGACAGTATAAGAGACGCTTATGTAATAATCCATATAGAAGTAGTCTAACAATTTGTAGCTAATTTTTAAATTAATATTCAAGTGCATATGTAGTTATAATCTAGTTTCTACAACTAACTTGTGTATCTAATTATGATTATTAATAGTTGTGAAATTCGAAATCACTCAAAACTCGATTCAACTGCAATACAACGCCTTGCGCAGAGCAATAGCAATAGGGAGTCTCTAAACAAGTGCTCTCCCTAACAGTTTTAAAAAAACTACTCCGAAAAATCCAACACACAGCGTTATAATCTATCCAAAAAATGCATACAAAATTTAACTAGGCAAAATCAATAATTAATAATAAACAAAAATAATTGAAGTCATTTTTTTAAAGAGAATTGTGCAAGTTTTAAGTAACTGAATGCTTAACAACACCAACAACAATATATATATATACAAATCACACATAGACACAAGTCCTTAAATTGTAACAAAGATATACAAGAGAACTATCTGAAAGCATCAATATATACTAGGTTCCAGTTTTCTGCATATTGTGGATTGGATTGGCAGCGCTGTTTTCAAATTAAGCTGAATTGTATACACTTTAGTTATTAGGATAACGCTAAGTGTGCTTATGCGACTGAACTTAAATTAATTAAATGCAAATTGAACACAGTAGTTGACTGAATAGTGTTGCAATAAATGGTATGAAGGATCTTTCCTTTGACTTAGATGGAAATTTCCTCAAATATGACAAATGGGTTTTTTTTGTTACGACTTTATTCAAATGCATTATTTCTTTCCCTTTTTTTTGCCTTTTTTTTTTTTTGGTTCTGGTTTTGTTGGCGTAATGTCCACCACTGGCTCTGGCGGTGGAGGAGGTGGAATTTTTTTCGGTTCAAGTTGGCATGTTTCGTTTATGGTTTTCTTTTTCATAACCCTATCACCAGTTATAGAGAGGATGGGCACGCGATGCCAGTTTTCGATTGCTCGATCCTGATAAACTTTGACATCACAACAGTTTGCGAGCACGACTACATTTGTATTGTCTGTAATAGGATCACGGAAGTATAGGTCCCTACCACAATCGGTACAATTTTTTTTTATTCTTCGTAAGCAAAATTTAACGGGAAAGACACGTCCAACCAAAAGTTCGTCATTTAGTAACACGCTGTGCTTGTACCCTGGCTTGGGTCGCGGCCGTTTAGTCAACTTAAATTAAAGTGCGTGTTAAAGACTAATATTATTATTTAAAGTTAAGAATAAATACCTCACTCAAATGCAATGATGTGCTTAGTGGCCTGCAGTCAGTGGAACAAAAATTATTTTTATGGGTTGCATTTTGGGCATCACGTATAGTACACGACTTTGTCTTCTCTTCTTTGTCTTCGTGACACAGGAGACACAGTGCTTTTGTGTCGACTAGTCTTCTTACTGGCGGCTCGGGCTCATAAACAGTTTTCACAGCGTTGGGGTCGCTTTTTTTACCTGCATCGACGGTCTTGCAATCTGGACATGGTCCATGCAGCGGTAGAAAACAATTTGGTGGACATTTTTTTGGCAAATTTTTACTCAAGATTGCTTTCCATTTAGAGCAGCTATTTCCCGCCTCAGCCATTTTAAAACTCTGAAAGGATGAGGATGGTGGTGCTGAATGGAATGAAACTAATGCAATTGAATATTTTATTTTTGGATGTTACTTAAAACATGACAAAAAATTTGAATTTCAGTCCTTTCTATTCAACATACTTTGAATTTGAGTATATCGATGTATCGATTGTAATTTACAAAAACTTTACAGCACTGCTTAACTTACAATCTATCAAACTGTCATCACCAAGTACGGAACTGTTTGTTGTTAGACCGTCTTAAATATACTGTATTAATTAAACTATGCATCTATCTGTTTCTGATTTTAACTTGCGGGATTTGATTCGTGAACTTTACGGACGCGGATTTAGCACTGAAGGTACCAAGCAGGACCTCCAAGCCCGCCTTATGACTGCAAGGCATGAAAAGGCTGAGACACAGGCGCAGGGCTTTTTACGGCCCGACAGACCGCCAATTACCAAGTTTGGAGCTTGTGTGCAGCCTGACGACTTTGCAGAAATTGAATGCATGACTGATGATGAGTACGCAGTGTACTCTGAGAAAGTGCAATGGCGGCTTCGCCGCGTACACAAAACGAATAGTG
Source organism: Scaptomyza caliginosa (assembly GCA_035044725.1). Taxonomy (NCBI): domain Eukaryota; kingdom Metazoa; phylum Arthropoda; class Insecta; order Diptera; family Drosophilidae; genus Scaptomyza; species Scaptomyza caliginosa. The sequence goes on along the minus strand of JAWNNR010000004.1, from coordinate 1,367,979 downwards.
CAAACGGTTTGGAGTATTATCATCCTGGCGTGCTTCATCGAATAGATCGCTCTAAGACATATGCCCTACACATAAGTGAGTTTTGGGTAAGGCAGGAACCGTATGTCCACAAGGCAAGTCAACTTAAATCACATAACTAATTTATAATATAACAAATTTAAATTAGTAGATCTTTGTCGTTTTTGTATCGCGTACCAACGGAGAGGAGCAGCGTCTTTGTTATGCAAGAAGTTTGGCAAAAATGCGCACCAAAGATACAGATGCAGAGCATTTGAAAACGCCTGTAAGCAGTTGTCATATGTGTATGTGTGCAATGCATTTAGTTTCAATTGTTGCAGCTGTTTACAAACAACGAAATCGGCAGAGTTATAACGAATATATTACTTGAAATCGAACACAACGGACTCGAGAATTATGTAGCCGTAATTGTGCAAAAGAACAAGATCAACATGAAAGCTCTTATGGAGGTTAAGTTGGTCACAGGGCAGACGTTGCCGCAAATTGTTTTAGATACATGCCATCTACATAAGACCTTTAAAACCATGTTTTGCTCTAAATCTGCGCGTTGTTTATCTCAGTTGGAGCATGCGGAGTATATGAAAGAAACGTATATGGAACAGCTAAATGACATCTGTCAAAACAACACACACAATTTTGAGACCAATTGCTTGTTAAAAGATTATGCAACAGCTATACCTGCAGTATTGCAAGCCATGTGGAAGATCGATGAACATAAGAATAAATCTATTTCACTGGCCTCCTTAAATAATGAAAGGTTAAACGCCTACAGCGTCCAAGTACAAAATGATTTTCCACCAATCGCATTTGAGGAATGCTCCGCTGGCGGTGGCCTCTTGCAGTTGATTCTCTTTGACGCCTTGTGGTGTCTTTGTGATGGGCATGAAATGGAAGAGGAGTCTCCTGTGCCAACAATGGATAATGCGATTCCAGATGAATGGCTTCCCTTATTGAACTGATACTCGCTTCCTTTTATACCCATTGTGCCTGATTGAAAAAAAATAAGCTCTAGACATAATTTTCTCATAAGATCTTTATTGGTAGGCAGGCACTGAACGAAGATTTTTACATGTTTTCATCAATCTTTTGGAGTTGATGTGTACTGCCCAAATCTTTTATCGTATTATCTTCCAAACTCTTCTTTGGCTTGCCACTTACATCTCTTTCATCATCAAATATTTTAAGGTTCTTGGCATAATACCAAACAACGATATTCATAAAGCCACCACAAAGAACAAATGATGCTGCCGATAGATTAAGAACATATCTAGAAGAAAATCTTATTTATAATGGTTAGACATAATAATTGCATAAGTGCTTACCTCAACGCGTGCGTATTGTACAACCAACAGTTACCCTTATTACTGCAAGTCTTGCCCCACAGCAAGCAGTACTTGTCAATGAGCCAACCATAGAAAATGGGACTAGGAATAAAACCAAGCAAAGATGCTACCATACTGCCTACTCCCAAGGCAAAGCTTTTGTCCTCTGGTGGAATGCAACGCAATGCTATAAGCAGATTTGTGGACTTACTACTGGCACCAACTAACTTAAGGAAACACATGACAGCCAGAAAGATGAGAAACTGATTAAAGCAATTAACATAACAGGCGCCATCCGTTGCATACTGTAACTAAAGGTATGTCTCATGAGTTAACGATTTTGTTAAAATAGATGGTGATTCTTACATCCGGAATAGTTGTTAAGTTCGAGGGAGCTATACACTCGCAGCCCGTAAACAAAGTCCGTCCCAGTTGATCCTTAGTTGTGTCGGTGCAGCCAGCGTGACATGCGGATATGAAGGTGTTATTCTTTGAACTACAGATCGGAGCGTAGTGAACATATTCACAATGACAGGAGGCACTGCAGGTGTCATCGACACTCGACATTGCCATGGAGCTCAATTTATCGCTGCCATCACAGCCTATAATTACATAGCATAAAATGCCAGCAACAGTTAGAAAATCAACGACTGCATTCCAAGCAGCCATTGCACGAGCACTTGGTTGATATTTGGACACGATGTAGCCAGAAAGTAGGACGCCGCCAGCAGAGAATCCAAGAGCAACGGTGCCAGTTGCCATTGTTGCCATTGACGCCGACTGCTGATACTGCGTCTCAATGTATTTTGGGGTAAATATCCAATAAACCATGTACCCAAAGAAGTATAGAATTGATGCAAAAGTGTTGTAAACATAAATCTTGTTGGTCGCCAACAGTTTTAATGAGCACCACATGTTGCTCAGTGAAAGATCAAACTGTTCACATAGATTTTGTTGACCAGCTTTTTTTAATTTTAGGCGCCTTTCTCTTGTGCTGGGCAACTCCTTTGGAAACAACATCATAAGACATGCGATTATAAACGTGATGGCTGCCAAAATAAGCCAACCCAGCCACCAGGCGCCTAACCATCTCGGATCTTCGGGCTTAATCAAAGGCTCTGCCGTGGGATCTATATACCAACGTAAGCACAAAGATGCCAAAGAATATCCAACAGCCGGACCCAACATGCGCAGGAAAGTAGAGAAGCCTGAGGCGATTTAGAAAGTATATTGTAAATTATTTAAATAATAATATAACTTTGCTAAAAATAATTAAGCATATTTAATAAAGATTCTCTTGATAGTTACTTAGCATGGCTGGTGTTTTAGACTTGGTAGTGTTATCATCCATGTAGGCAATTCCAACTACAAGAAAAAGTGCTTGTCCAATTCCCAATATAAATTGTGCTCCAAACAGGATTAATTGTGGCACCCAGACACTATCCTCCCGTGTGCACGTTGATTCCTCCGTCATGCAAAGCTTTTGAATTTTATGTATGTTTGTGAAATTTCCAGTTGTGTTTTGGAATCCCCCATATTCACGAGTCAGCTTCAAAGCATCTTCACCAGCTCCATATATAAAGTGAAGCGAACAGTTCAGTAAACAAAATATTACAATAGTAAATAGACCTGAAATTTCAAAAAGATCATTTTAATTAATTTATTTTAAATTTTATCATAGTGGTATTTTATTTTCCTAAACCCATCCAACGTGGTCGATGCACTTTTCTCAAGTAATAGCCTGTCAAGGCTGAGGCAAACATGGTGCTCATATCATTACCGACCGAGATAATACCCAACGTTTTTGTTGGTATCTTGTACCGCTTTTCCAATGTTGTAATTGTGCCGTTAAAATAAGCAAAGCACATGGCCATAAAACAGCCAGCAATGCCATAAATTGTAACATACATTGTTTCAGTGGCAAATCTATAAAGTAGAACGTTGAGTACTTATGACTATGAATAAAGAAATATTTACCTTTGTAAGATCGGCCCTCTAAATATCCAGAAACCACACGTTGTATCTTCCGTATTGTTTTCTGCATTCTTTACCTCTTTCGCCTTGTTGTCAATTTCCAAAATCTTACACGCATCCAATAAAAATGGAGAAACTTCGCTTTCCTCTTTTGTTTCGGCGCTCATTTTTAACTTGTTCAATTCAAACTCGTTAATAGACTGAGGCAAAAATCAAATAAAAGCCTGCAATAATCTGAAAGCTTCATCTCAATAAAAGACCTTACGGATAAAAGCACAATTAAGTGGATGCATTTTATGAATGTTGTGGCTTAACTTTTGACGTGCAGTAGAGATAACGCGACACAATTATTAAATTATCTCATGTCAGACAACATTTATTTTATAAATTAGTTATTTTTAAAGCTTCTGGAAAAGCTGCTTTATCTTCCTTAGTCTGTGAACCAATATGATGTGCTTATCTGTGTTATCATTATTAACAATCTGTCTAAAAAAGTTGTTATATAATTAATCTGATGACATAACAATTTTTACTTTTGGTTTCAATATTTGTTAAAAACATTATTTTATGATTTTAAACAAATTTTGTAATAGACTCATAGAGTTTAGTTTTGAAAAAAAAATTATAAAATATATATTATAATTAAGATTGTTCCAATTCGTCGAATATCTTAACTACTTTAGTTTTGGTTGTTAAACTTATATTATCTACTTGACTACCAGGTTTTATGGCTTCGCTTGGCTCATCATCAAAAATGTTAAGGTCTGCAGCATGATACCAAACTCCAATATTCAAGATGCCGCCCAACAATATAAAAAATGCTGACGTTAAGTTGAAGGCATATCTAAAATGAGAAAACTATTTTCATAATTTGCATAGTTTGTGAAGATGAGTACCTTTACCTTAAGGATTCTGTGTCGTACAACCAACAGTTGCCTTTGTTGCTGCACGTTTTGCCCCAAACCAAGCAGTATTTATCCAAAAGCCAGCCAAAGAAAATTGGACTGGGTATAAAGGCGGTAAAGGAGCCAATCAGGCCGCCCAAACCCAGAGCAAAGCTTTTGTCTTCTGGCTTTATACAGCGCAATGATATAAGTAAACTCGTTGATTTGCTAGATGATCCGACTAGCTTTAGCAAACACATGACAACCAAAAATATGATGAACTGATTGGTGCAATCAACGGGACAGGACCCGTCCACAGCATACTGCAACTGAAAAAAAGAAATTAAAAGAAAATAACTTATTTTGGTTTTAGATATCAAGTGATTGACTTACATCTGTATCACCTGTTGAGTTTGAGGAAGCTATACATGCGCATCCAGTAAATATGGTACGTCCATGTTCATCCCAGCTTTTATCAGTGCATCCAGCGTGACAAGCGGATATATAAGTGTCATTGTTGGGACTACAAATGGGAGCATAATGTACATATTCACAGTGACAAGCGGCACTGCAGCTATCTCTACCGGCTGACGCCATGGAGCTCAACTGGTCGCTTCCTTCGCAGCTAATGAGAATGTAGCATAAAATTCCAGCAACGGTTACAAAATCAACAGTTGCATTCCAGGCAGCCATTGAACGACCGCTCGGCTTATATTTGGAAACAATGTATCCAGAGAGAAGCACTCCCGCAGCTGAGAATCCAAGCGCAATCGCTCCTGTTGCCATAGTTGCCATTGAGGCAGACTGTCTGTATTGTGTCTCAATGTATTTTGGAGTAAATATCCAGTAAGCCAAATAGCCAAACAGGTAAAAACTTGATGCAAATGTGTTGTACATATAGACCTTGTTGGCCGCCAACCGTTTCATAGATCGAATCATGTCGCTCATTGACAAATCCTTGTGTTCCTTTGGATCCTGCATACCAGCCTCTTCTAACTTTAAACGTCTCGACTTTGAGCTGGGCAGCTCTTTGGGAAACATAAACATGCAAAATGCAATTAAAAATGTTACAGCTGCCAAAACCAGTAAACCAATCCACCAGGCCCCCAGCCATCTTGGATCACCGGGCTTGATAAGTGGTTCCAAAAACGGCTCTATATACCACCGTAAGCAGACAGAAGCCAATGAATATCCAATTGCCGGACCCATCATTCGAAGAAAAGCGGATATACCTAAAAGTATAAGAAAGTTCGGTTTAGATATATAAACTTTTTCACAAAACAATTCAAACGCTTACAAGAAATTTAAATTTTTGTAAATAATTTAAATTTTAACATATATTGTTTAATTTGTATGAGTTAAGTCCTCTAGGTGGGTCGCAGGCTCCGGATAGTACTCGACCGCTTTTCAGCTAGGTTCAGATGCCAATAAGCGGCATTCCTCGCACATCTCGATCGACAAATCGCTTGTGCCGTTTCTTAAAGTATAGCCTCACATATTTTCCCATCCAACCCTGACTAGACTGAAGTGTCACTTAAGCCGTACCAAGAATTAGGTTGAATGGGAGCCTGGATAAAAAACTTCCCCTACAGTGCAACAGTGAGCTAAGGCAGATGAAGTTTGGACACTGCCGGGTCGACCTTATACTTCCACATTTACAAGCACAGAAATGCCTGTGTTACACGACACATAAGAGCTCCCCCCCTTTAAAATCTCTACTCCAATGTCTAGGCGCACTACCCAAAGATGCCACAGGCACTGATTGGAACGGCGTACCATAGAGTTGCTTCGCCGTTTAGCGCCGGGACTCATATAAGGTTTGGATAAACCAAATCAATAAAATTTGTGCGGCTCGAGGACGAAGTCGTATTTAGGTACCTGTAGCATTGATTGCCGTTGGGGCTAGAGCATGTAAGTAGCATTAGTCCGCCCAAACAAAAATGTCGATAAACTATTATTATTATTATTGCATAAGAGACAATTTGCTGCAGAAGACTTAAATTCAGCTAAATGAGTTTTTATCGAGTGTTTTTGCTTAATTAGAAGTAGGGATAATATTAATTATTACTCACTCAACATTGCTGGCGTATTTGCCTTCGAAGTGTTATCATCCATATAGGCAATACCCACCGTCCAGAATAGCGATATTCCAATACCAGCTATAAACTGTCCAAGAAATAAGACAGACGGCGGCACCCATGTGCCATCCTGTTGAACGCAACTTGATTCTTCAGTCATGCACAGCTTTTGATCCTTATGTGAGTTACTTATGAAATCACTAATATTTTGATAATCCCCAAATTCACGAGTCAGCTTTAAAGCATCTTCTCCAGCGCCGTACATAAAGTGCAGGGAACACGTTAGCAAACAGAATATAAAAACCGTAAAGAATCCTGAAAAAAACAACATATTTTATATACTTAAATGTGAGGCCAAGTTATATATTGTCGAATATATATTTTACCAAATCCTATCCATCTTGCTCGATGTCCTTTATGTATATAATATCCTGCAAGCACCGAGGTAATCATCATGCTTAAATCATTTCCAACTATTATAATTCCAGATAGTTTTGTTGGTATCTTATACCGCTTCTCTAGGGTCGTAAGAGTTCCGTTAAAGTACGCCAGAGACATTGACATAAGACATCCTCCAATGCCATAGATCAAGACAAATACCTTTTCGGTAGCCAAGCTGTAAAAAGTATATACTGCTCACAATGCTGACTTTCAAATCACTGTATCCCTTACCCTTGCAAAAACGACCCTTTGAATATCCAAAATCCACATCTTATATCCTTGTGGGGCTTTTCCTTGGCCGAATTTCCATTGTTGAGTCTAGTTGCGTATTCATCCAAAAATGGAGACTCTTCAGCTCGATCACCCTTTTTTTCCTGGCTCATGGTAAACCTGCTGCATCAATGAGCTTAGCAAGACTAATTGAAAACTAGTCGCCCATAAAGAATATCTTGCTAGGCATTTGCATCCATAAACCTTTAGGAGCTGTTATTACTTCAGACGTCATAAAAGTTTTGGAGATTGTGAACTTAACTAATATCAACAAAAGCTATTATCTTACTTTAAAAAACCTTTATAAACGTGAATGTCATTGTGTTTTAGATCAGGGTGACTTGCTTTATTAAGATCTTTGGGAGGAGAAATTTATGAAAATATAAAATTTCAAATAATTATAGGACAACTTCAAGATCCTGAAAAATGGCAATAATTTCAAAAGACTCCTCTTTAACGATTATTGGACTGAATCCAAGTTTTGAAACCAAGTGGCCATACCTGCTCTCTTTATATTTTAATTCTTAAATGCTGACTTAGCGTAACCCAATATATATTTATTATTCAAATAATGTGAACTTTATTTATATTTTATTATTTCATGTTCCTTAAACATTTTAATGAATTATCTGTGCTTGATGTTGGCAACGGTGATAAACCTTTAGGTCAAATCATAAAGTCAACAACTAAGTGTGTTTATTTTTATTTATAAATTTGTTTTATGCTCGACTCTTAGGTCATCTTAATCATAATTAATTCGTTTTTATCTCGCTGGGTTTTTCGCATAAATCAAATTGTTCTTTTTCAGTTATCTCTTCCGAATCGCTATCGAATATCTGTAAATCTTTAGCATGATACCAGACCCCAATGTTCCAAAAGCTGCCAGCAAATATAAAGGCAGCAGACAAAAGATTCATAGTATAGCTGAAAAAGTTAAATATACATATATCTAGAGTAAGCACAATTCAAAGTAACAAAAAAAAAAAAAAACAGTAATGACTTTTAGACTTACCGCAACGATTTTGTATCGTATAGCCAGCAATTTCCTTTAGTTCCGCAAGTTTTACCCCATACAATACATTTGCTATCCAGGATCCAGCCAAAAAATATTGGACTGGGTATGAAACTTACCAGGCAAACTACTACGTTGCTGACCCCCAACGCAAAGCTCTTGTCCTCAGAGGACACACAGCGCAAAGCCAGTAAGAGATTCGCAGTTCTGCCAGAGGCTCCAACGAATTTTAGAAAGCACATAACAGCAAGGAATATTAGGAATTGGTTGTTACAGTCCATGGGACAGGGTCCTTCCCGGGCATATTGGCTCTAAAATAAAACTATATCTTTTTATACGTAGAATGAGCTGTTGGCGTTAGTACTTATAATGATTTTTAAACATTGATTTACTAGTTGCTGCGGTTTAAAGTAGTATATAGACTTTCGACTTGCTCTCTACTTTCTGGGAAAAGCGACAAGTTTGTGCTTAAAATGTTATTCACTATGCTCCAAATTCACATAAAATTTAAAATCTTACTGTATATTCAAGTATCGCAATTTAAAGAGGACCAATTCCTTATTCATTTGTTAAAGTTTGTTTGTAGCACGCTCAAACAAGCAACACTTAACGAGTAACTTCTAACATATGGTAATAGATTGTAATGCCTACCTCGGTAGAGTTAGCAATATCCATAGATCCAATGCACTTACAGTCGGTGTAGGTGAAATGACCTAATTGATCCTTGGTCTTGCCGGTGCAGCCAGCGTGACATGCGGATATGTAGGTGACATTGTTTGGACTGCAGATCGGAGCGTAGTGTACATACTCACAGTGACAAGAGGCAGTGCAGCTGTCAGTGGTTGGCGACATAGACGTCGCCTTATCGCTATCATCACAGCCAATAAACACATAGCAAAGAATTCCCGCTACGGTCAATATATCAACTATGCCATTCCATGCGGCTATTGCCCGAGCGCTTGGCTTGTATCTGGAGATAATGTACCCGGGTAGAAGCACTCCTGCTGCAGAAAATGCCAACGCTACAGTTCCCGTGGCCATTGTGGCTGTGCTGGCTGATTGTTGATATTGTGTCTCAATGTACTTGGGCGTAAATATCCAATAGGGTATGTAACCGAAAAAGTAGAGCATTGACGCAATTGAATTGTAGACATAGACTTTGTTATTTGCCAAACGCTTAAGGGCCTGCATCATATCCTGTAGCGAAAGTTCCGTCAATGAGTGATGGCCAGCTCCATTCGTAAATTTTAATCTTCTTGCTCTAGCGCTTGGTAGCTCCTTCGGGAAAATGTATATAAAAAATGCAGAGACCAGCATTATGGCTGCCGAAATGATCCAGCCAAGCCACCAGGCGCCTAGCCAACGCGTATCATTGTTACTGATAAGAGGTTCCAACTGTGGTTCAATATACAAACGTAAGCAAACGGATGCAAGGGAGTAACCAAAAGCCGGACCCAACATACGCAGAAAAGCGGACCAACCTTAAAGTAGAAAGCTAAGTTGTTAATTAACGCAAGTCTTCTGGTTTATTTTAGACTTACTGAGCATAGCAGGTGATTTGGATTTTGTTGAGTTATCATCCATATAGGAAAGGCCCAGCGTGTAGAACAATGAGCAGCCAATGCCTGATATAAACTGTGCAGAGAAAAGCAAAACGATGGGCGGCCAAAGACTGACATCCTCTACACAGCTAGGTAGATTAGCCTGGCAGATTGTGCGATCCGCCTCCTTCGATGCATTTAAATATCCTGTATTCATGTATTCACGTGTCAACTTTAAGGCATCCTCGCCAGCGCCGTATATGAAATGGGGCAAGGCCATCATCAGGCAAAATATTGTCAATATAATGAGTCCTAAATGCAACTAAGATTACTCTCAAGAAGAAAACAAAATCAGTTTAAGTGGATATTACCTAAGGCTATATAACGCGGACGATGTCGCCGCCCCGTATAGTAGCCCAAAAAGGCGGAACTTAAAGTAGTGCTAATGTCACTGCCAACCGAAATCACTCCAGATGTTCTGGTGGGTATCTTAAACCGCTTCTCTAGCGTCGTAATCGTTCCATTAAAATATGAAAATGCCATGGCTATAAAACAGCCAGCTATGCCATAAATAACAACGAACACATATTCTGTGGCCAAACTAAAAAATTGAATACACTATATCAAAAAATAAATCTATACTTTATGCATAAACATATAATTTTGAAATACAATTATATTCAAAGTGCAATGGTGTTGCTTATAATTGATTTATATTTATTTGACGTTACATAAACCATTACAAAATATAGTTTTATAATCTGTTAACCATACATTCAAATCAATTTTCAAGCACAGAAAAGCCTGATTAAACAAGACTTGTAATGCATGTTTGACTGACTTAATGTTTGTTTTGTACCTTTGCAGTCGTGGTCCCTTAAAAACGCCGAAACCACAAACAGTATCATCACTATCCAGCTGTTCCTTTTCTTTATTTTGCGAATGCGCTGCTTTTGGATCTGAAACCTTTAAAAAATTAGTTTCTTCACTCTCCTCATCTGCCATTGTCAAGACTCTATTTCAAACTGAAAAATTACCATGTCTTCAATGCATCTCTATCTCTAATTGCAATAATCATGCAAGCTTACAGTTTACAAGCTCGCAAGTCCCATCAGCTAAAGATAAGCTAGTTAAGATTAGGTCCTATGTATTCTAGTTTAGACTGTTTAAATACAGACACATGTATGTTTGAATTCTTAAAAAGCCTAAGGATGCATAAACAGACTTGTTGATTTATTGTTATAATGTTGTAGTACAACGTTTAATATAAATGAAATGAGAGCCTTGACGGTTGGATTTATCACACGATCTTTACCTCTATAAAAGACTTTATTGTACTGCCAGACTTGTATCATTAAAAATTACACATAGACACTGACAAAGACAAAAATAGAAATTACGTATGATATAAGCGATGGGCACCAAAATCACTCACAATCTTAGCATAACTTAGCTTGTAGATATTATTATTATTATTATCATTATTATTACTATCATAACCAATAAAGTTAGTTATATTTCGGTATTTTTTTCAGCATTGGCTTCTTCTTCGTGCTGCACGATTTGCATTTCAACTTCTTTGACTTCCTCATCGAAGATCTTTAGATCTTTAACGTAATACCACACTCCAAAGTCGAACACGGCACCCAAAGTAATAAACACAGCAGCCGTAAAATTGAGCGTATACCTAAACAAAAGTTAAGCTTTAATAAATGGGCTCTTTGAAACGGAATGGTAACGTACCTCATGGATTCCGGATCGTAAAGCCAACAGTTGCCCTTGTTTGTGCACGTTTTGCCCCATACTAAGCACATGCGATCAAAAATCCAGCCAAAGAATATGGGTCCGGGTATAAAGGCAAACATGGAGCACAGCATCATACCAAAGCCCATTGCTGCTGTTTTATCCTTCTCCGGCACACAGCGTACGGAGACCAGAAAATTTGAAGCTCTGCCCGCGGCACCAATGAATTTTAGGAAGCACATCACAGACAAGAATGCAACAAATTGAGTCCAGCAGTTGACGGGACATGCGCCTGGGGTAGCCTGACCAGCTGCCAGTGTCTTTGTGATTTAAGAGATTTAAGATATTCGTATTTACACAAGTTTCGTGCAAAAGTTACCTCCAAATATGTTGTTGATAAAGCTGTGCTTCCCTGTCCTTTTCCAGCCAGATCCCAAGTGCTGTTCTCATTGATCAGTTCGCTAGCGGTGAGGCGTCTAAATGACGTATTGTTGGCAACTGCTGCTCCCGGTATGCACGAGCAGTCATAAAAGATCTAAGAAAATATATTTTAGCAACCATATAATAAATTTGTAAGCTGTAAACTAAAATATTGACACTGATTATAGCTTTCTTAAGATTAGTGTACAAAATATTTACTATTCATAATATAAAACTGATTTCGAAGTCTATAAAATTCGTATATTTAGTTAGGTTAGGTGAAAATAAAATAAAATGTTTTGTGTGATAATATATCCGCGTTAATTTCTTTCTTGCTAGTGCTGACACTTTGTATAACTAATAATAAATATACTAAAGGTTCTTACCTTTCTGCCATCGCTCCGAACATGTTCCATCTTGCAGCCCGCATGACAGGCCGATATGTAAGTCATACTATTCTCGCCGCACACTGGTGAATATCGTACATAGTCGCAAGAGCACGCCGAGTTACAAGTGGCGGTATCATTGAGAGCACTATTGTGGATATTCACAATGACGGAACGTTCGTTGTCAGGACAGCCAATAAAAGCATATGTGACCACACCAGCCACCACAAGAACAGCGCAAATCACATTCCATGCAGCCATATAGCGGGCTCGTGGCTTATACCGAGAGATAATAAAACCTGAGAGCAGTACTCCAATTGCTGAGAACGCCAATGCCACTGTGCCCGTGACCATGCTAGAGGTGGCTGCCGATTGCTTGTACTGCACCTCAATGTACTTGGGCGTGAAGATCCAAAATGGTGTATATCCAATCAGATAGAATATGTTTGACAATGTGTTACACATGTATGTCTTGTTCGTAGTCAGTCGCCTGAAAGTGACCAGCATATCCTTGAATGATGCTTGCGGCTCAGCTGTCGCTGGTGGCTCCAGTTCGGCGGTTAGTTTCTCTTTGTCCGAGCTGTGCTTTTCTTTCAAAGAGAGTCGTTCGCGACGCCTCTTTTCCTCCACCATACGTCTGGCAGCGGCACGAGGCAGCTCTTTGGGAAACATGGATAGAAAGATGCCGGAGCAGGATAGCAGTCCGCCCATGACTAACCAGCCCAGCCACCATGCTCCCAGCCAGCGTGGATCTTTGTTATTGATAACCGGATGGAGCTGTGGTGCAATATATAAACGCAAACAGAACGAAGCTAGGGCGTAACCAATAGCTGGTCCAAGCATTCGCAAGAAGTATGAAAGACCTGCAAAATAAGTTAGAAAAGTTATCTTTTAAATAGGATAAAGATTTCTGAATAAGAAAATTTTCAAGATTTTGATATTCTGATTCAAGTACGTCAGAGTATCGACACTCGGCTTTAGTAACTTTCCCGCACGCCCTTGATATTTTCATTAAGACATAAATCTTTTTACAGCTTCTTTGAAAATCAAAAGCTCGCTAAATAATTTGTTAAAACGCATGATGATAAACGGAAGCGATAGTTGGGTATATTGTAATTAGAAGAGATATAAGCTTATCTAGCAAAGCGCTTCGGCGACCAGTGTTTTATTGGGGTTGTTAAGATCCAAAAGCGATTTTGTTTTGTGCGCATTTTGTTTTGTGAAGATCTGATAACTGTTTTAAGTCAGTTAGGTGTGCTTTAATTGTGTAGCAAGTTTATTGGGGCATAAAACTAGTATGTGTTTTGGAAACTTACTTAAAAGTGCTGGCGTCTTGGATTTTTTTGTATTGTCATCCATGTAGGAAACGCCGAGTGTGTAGTAAAGTGAGCCACCGATTCCAGAGATAAATTGGGCAATAAACAGCAGCACTTGTGGTGCAAAATTGCCCTCACCCACTTCGCACTCAGCTCCACCTCCAGTCAGACGGCAAAGAGTTTTTGAGCGCTGCTCCTCGATTGCTTCCATTGTGGCATTTTCATCGGGTATGGCACCAAATTCCTTGGTCAAGGCCAAGGCATCTTCTCCGGGTCCATATAGGAAATGCGGCGAGGTAGTCATTAAACAAAAGACAACAATTGTTAATAAACCTGCAAGTTGAGAAATCATGTGTAAGCTATGAAAATAATTCAATTGATATCACCTCTTACCAAACCCAATCCAACGCGGTCGATGACCCTTGCCGCCGTAATAGGCCAAAACGGCAGAGACCAAAGTTTGGCTAATGTCGTTGCCCACTGAAATGATTCCCGTGTTTTTTGAGGGTATCTTAAATCTTTTCTCGATGGTGGTAATGGTGCCATTGAAATAGGCATACGTCATAGAGAATATGCATCCAACTATGCCATATAGCACCACATATGCCGTTTGATTAGCAAACCTGCAAGAGGGTTAAGGAATAGAAAAACATTATATAGATGGAAAATGTTTATTTAAAAAAAAATTAAAGAAGAGAGTTTCGAAATTCTAATCTTTCTGCTTTGAGATTCGAACATAAGCTCGTCGAATAAATATTTTTGTCTATGGCAAATGAGATAAGTAAAAACTTTTAGCAAAATACTAAAAAACTGAAAATTTTGATCAAAATCTTTATAAAACAACGATTGATGCTAAGACATCCTTCTTGCTTTAGCACATATGGGCAGGTCATACCTTGACTCAATCATATACACCAAAGCTTTTTTGACTTGTTTTTTGACTTGCTTTTTTACATGCTTTGAGAAATGCCTCCCTTATTAACATTGCACCTTGCTATTTTGTTAAATTGTATACATTAATTTTATTTAATGTTGTTTTTTTTTTAATGTAACTGATAACCGGAGATAGCTTTCCTTGTCACTTTCTTCAATTTACTCACCGAAAAGTAAATATTTTAAATTAAAACCCTAGGCTAGACGGTATTGACTTACCGCTGAAAGAATGCGCCTCTAAAAAGCCAAAAACCGCAAGTGACATTCTGCTCCAGTGGAAAATCGTTTAGTAACTTGTTTATTTCCTCTGTTATTTGGCGATCCTGTTCAGATTTTTCCCTCTTTAACTTGGCCTTAATACGGGCGTGGGCACTTTTGTCGCCCGCAGCGCTATTATGTGCGTTGCCATTGTCCAGCAATTTGGCATCGGCTGCCACGTGGCGCTCCTCCTCTAGCTCTTCCTCCAGCTGCTCCACAGTGGATATTCTGTGTGTGGCCGCCTCAACGTCCTGCGTCGACTGTGCCTTTAGGTCTACATTTTGCGCATTTGCATGCTCCTCGCTCTGCACCATTTCTGAACTATATTTTTTTTTTGTATTTTTAACAAGGGATGGGGCATACAATTTTTATGGGCTGCACATTGGATTCTTCCGGCTGAGGAACACAGTGACACACACACATACAGACACACACACTTACAACAATAACACTTAATATTAGTGTTGTCGGTGTGAAGTAATTATTTTAATTTTCACGATCTATCACGAGCAATTAACTGGCTTTCTGTTTTTGCTGTTATTTTTTGTTGTGTGTGAATTAAAGAAGTGTTTTTTGTTTTTTTTTTTTTTGTATCTTTTAGTGACTGCGATCGAAGTAGTACTGTGTTGGATTCTGCTGATATTGAAGAGCAACCGAACGCATCACCATTTGCGGATCGAGTGGCATGATGTGCCCAAATTACAAGCGATCTTAACTGTATCGCAAATCTAAACTTGCAGCAGCAGGCTTCTGGCTTCTGCCTGGTAGGTATCTCCCTGCATCAGCTAGCGCATCTTTGTTTATCCAAAGTTTAATACTCTTTATGTTGCTGTTGTTGTTGGTTTTGTTGGTGTTATCGTTGTCACGGTTGTCGACATATGTCTAACAAGATCAGAGGCGACGTTGTCCGATGTCGTTGGCTAAAGATTATATTTTCGTTTTGGCTATCACTCGCTCTAATCTTGAATATATGAGACACGAACCCAGCAGCAGGCAGGCAAGCGGTTTGCTGTTATATACATACACACATACACATATTGCAATCTTTAACACACATTGCTTCTGTTAATAACTTGCAGAATTAACAGTTTGTCCTTTTATTATCTATTTTCTATTAAGCATTCGTTGTTTGCAAACAATTAAATTATAAAGTGCGATATAAGAAGACATTCATAGTTTCAAATACATGTACAATAAGCAAATGTTTGTCATTTCAAACACATAAACTAGTTATAAGTATGCTTAGCTTTTATGCATACACAAGTACAAAAACACAACAACAAGTTCACCTAAGCAAATTTACTGATAAGTCTTTAATGCACTATCATTGTAAGGCCTTACTCATTCTTTTTTATATTTTATTTTTTTTTGCAAACTCATCAGTTCTAACTTAAATCATAAACAATTTATTTTATCTCAAGCACACAGACTTCTTGAATTAGGAAAATTGTATTAAATTAAACGATTGGAATTGCTTTCTATTTTTTTTTAGCTATTAAAAACACTCACACTACACAATAAATCTCTGGTTTCTTCTCAATTTTATTTAGTTTTCATTCAAGATTTATTAAGTCACTTTTTTAAGGGCATGCCATGTTTGCGAATCATCTATTGTTCTCGATTTTTTCTCGTTTGTTCTTTTGGTTTTATTTTGATTTTCAAGTTGTGTGTCTGTATGTGTGTGTGTGTGTGTGTGTGTGTGTGTGTGTGTGTGTGTGTGTGTTGGTGTGCTCAACGTGTTCTATTATTTAATGCATGTAAATACGTATATATATATATACATACATACATATGCCTATAGTATTTGCTTGAATGTAATCGAGTGTGTGTTCTGTACTGTGTCTGTGTGTGTGTGAGTGTTTGTGTGTGTGTGTGTCGTCTACGCCACAATTCACTTAGCATATTTAAATTTATGCGCTGCTTATCACATGAACTTTATCTTGATTATGTTGTGCTTGAATCGTCATATGCATGTGTGTAAATTGCTATATTTATATGTATATTAAGTGTTAGCTTAATATATATATATATATTTTAGTAAGTTTTAAGTTTAAGTGCTTATCACATATTTAGTAGTGTTTAAAGAATTTTGTCACACCTTAGTTTTTCATATAAGAAAACACTTTGATTGTGCATTTCACTTTCCAGAAAAGCAACGTGACAGTTTTCAGTTTCTAGTTTAAATAATTAAAAGCTCTACAGCGACATTTGGTCTCTTAAAAACTGCGCCCCGATATTTGTTGATGATATCGTAACCGTAACCGTAACCATACTAAACCTAAGCTAAACGCTGCCTTTATGATGCCTGTGAAAAGCTGTGCTCTAAGATGAGTGATGTGTGCCCCCGCCGCCCGCCTTGTCTTGCTGGGGAATGGAAGACACTTGAGTCTTCAAAGCTAATTCCAATTCAGCGTTGATCTCCGAGCAGTGGATTTTGTCTCTGTATGTGTGGCTATGGTGAGTGTGTGTGACTGTGTCACTGACATCAATTCCAAGCTGAGTAGATGTGTTAGTATGTGTTTTTCTTTTTTTATTAGATTTGCCTGGCGTTGCTTGCACTTGGATCATACAAATTCAAAAGTGTAATAAACACATAAATACATTTTCCAGGGTTATCAAGGTGAACTATTTTGAACATTTAATAAATATCGTAACGTATCGTACCGTACAAGAATGATTGTTGAATATGAACTCTCTATACTACTATCGTTTGGCAGTAGAGTATCAAAATTTCGTTGGGTAAGCAAACAAGTTTCACTTATTGATACGGAAATATTGTACGGCAATAGTTTATGGTAACCTTGATACACATAATGTATCAATTTGTGGCAGACCCAAAAGCTAACCCCATTTACAGTTTTTTCCACCCAATTCAATGGACGACAGTGTTGATTTGCTTTCGAACCCCCGTTGGGTGTTTGCGGTTAGGCAAAAATCATGCCGTCTGGTTTACTTAATCCCACAACAAAATCATTGGGTATCTGGTATCACCAGTTGCGCCCTAAGTAACCTAATGGCAAGTGCTCCGAAAGCTAAGCCTAGATTTAGGTAAAGATCGTAATCGATATGCGGCATTCTATCAGCTGGCGAGCTTTAGCTTTTTAGTTTGAAATCATATTAGTTTGAAGTACTGCAACTTTTAGACGGTTAAAAAGGTTTTGACTTTTGATGTTTAGCCTAATATGAACCCTTATACTACCTTAGAAGTAAAAAGGGCTTTAAAACTTTTGTTTTTGGTTTCAGTTAGTAAATCTATGCGTAATTTATGCACATATAAGGACTTACAGCAATAGAGCCTGGCTGCTATTGTAATGCCAGGACTTTAAGCCTGTCTATTGTAATCGAGTGTGGGGAATAGGTATTAAATTGAAATTTGTGCTTTGGGCAATAAGAAAACCGAATGGAAACGCTTCGAAATCCCGCTACATGAAAAAGCTGTCATATAATTGGCCAACTCTCAATGCGACGTTTTTGAACATCATATGTTTGCCAGAGTAATAAGAATCAAAAGCATAATTTCATGTATCAATTGAGCAGCAATAAAAAAGTGCGCCCAGCATGTTTCTTATTATAAGATGTTATGTGTGTTCCTGCCACATCTGTGTGTAACACACACACACCACACACACACACAGAGACTCAAACACACATACGCATTGCTGCATGTTTATGTAGCAAATGGGTTCGCGTTCAGGATGGGTGGCAATTTCAATGCTAGGCCAGTGAGCAAGGCTCAGCATAAATAACAACAAATGAGTCAGCGGCTGAGACTGCTGCTATTGGAGACGGCATCTTTATCTCTTTCGCGTGTGTGTGTGTTTGTTTGTTGTTTGTTGCGGTGGCACTTTTACGCGCCGCCTGCAAATATGCTATACAAAAATGAGTGTAGCAGAAAGAAGAAGAAGAAGACGACAAGAAAGAAAACGGCGATTGCAAATTATGCTGCTGGCACGCGACCATTTGGTACAGATTTTTATTTCCTTGACGCTTTCCTTTTGTTGCCAACAAAACCGTATGCAAATGACATTTGTGCCAACTTCCCCGGAGGCCTTATCGCTGCCACACACATAAGCATGTCTCTTGTGGGGTGAGTGGAATACAAAGTGCAAGCGTTAACAATAAATAATATTTGCAAATAAAGTGAATCGCCATGAATTTTAATGCAGCATACAAATTTCGCAAAGCCACAATAAATTTAAGGGGCGTATGAATGTGGCTTATCTTGAGGGCAGTCTCTGTGTGACTCTGGCAACTCTATACAGTAAGTGAGTACTTACACTGAGGCATTAGCCAATTTCACAAAGGTTTGAAATGAATTTAATTTCATTTAGTTCACAAAATAAAATATTTTGAATGTAATTTTCTAAATTCTAAGAAGTTTGCATTCTTTTTAATAAAAGTATACTTTATATCATACTAAAATTGGTTTAATAAAGCACATTTTTAATCAAAAAAAAAAAAGTTATACTTGTTAGTTATTAATTTATTTAAAAAAAACAGTTAAATTTTAATTCATATGGGTCTTTGTAAAGTTCTCCCAGTGTATGTATGTGTTATGCCAAAGACGAATGCTGCGGCTTATTGACGCCACAATTTCCGTTTTGCCCTTAACCCCTTTTGGCCACCCAACACACACATGTGTGCGTGTGGGGGGCGCTGCGTGCCCAAACAGACGTGTGAACTAAACCGCTTAAGCACTCAATTTGCGCGTGAAAAGGAACTTGACACCCACAGCACACACACACACACACACATACACACACACACACAGTCACATATTAGGCATGTGTGTGTATTTGTATGAGAGCGTCTGCCGACCGCGGCACATGTCAGCACTTTGTTGTGATTTCCGTTTCCGTCGACGCTGTCACCCCCTTCGTTTATTGATATTCCTAGCATAATAGCGTTTAGCATACGCTACGGCGCACTCCTTACAAATTGGTTTTTGTTGGTGTGTGCATGTTTCTTATTCATTTCTTTATAATTTTTTTGTTGGCCTTAACACTTTACAAACACATACATGTATTTATTTGTGACTTCCTGTGTCAAATTGGGGTTAACTGCTTTCAACCCACCCATGCTCTGTACAGCTAATTTTAATGTGTTTTTATTTTTACGCAGCTTTGCCTTAAACACAGTATGTACGGGGTCTTAAGTCTTCATTTGTCTGTTCGGGACATACTTAAAATATACAGCTATTCTTAATATGCCGACCGCATGGAATACCCACAATTTTGCTAGCCAATTTTGCTGTCAATTTAAGTTGTAATTAACAGCCGAGAGCCGTCGGCTGTTCCAGCGAAACAGGAAAGCATAAGCTTTCGTCCTATGGCATCCTTCATGTGGCATGCTGCTCACGTGCGCTCATTACGCATTTGATAAATTTAGCATGAAGTGGTTGCGACATGGGTGAGGTGAATGGGTCACCAGACAAGGTGCAGTCGACCTAATCACCAACACCCAACCCCCAACCAAAACCACCAAACAAAAACGCAAGAGAGCAAATGTCAAAATAGACAATGCAGCGATTACTTTTGTGTGCAACCGAGCAGGTACTGCGAAATTTCTCGGGCCATTCATATTCCGCACATAATTAATCAAAAAAGCAGCGTAGTTTTTACAACACAATAGCTCGACTGTTTGGCTGTTTGCTTGGATTTGGGCCATTTAAATTGGCATTGGGCGCGGCGCGCATAATGAGCTGCAAGGGTTGGGGGTTGGGGGCTGCAGGGTTTGAAGTAACAAAAAGGATTAAGCCTAGCATTTGGCATTTGTAATGTGGCCGCTGCGGGTCGCTGGCTTTCATTTGTTTTGTTTAGCCAAACGTCGACGTTCATGAGCATTTTTAATTCCCATGCTTTATATTTTTGATTCGTTTTTTCCCCCATTTTTATGCTTCTTATCGCGGCCACGGACGGCACTTGCCAAAAGCGGCTCGGAAAAATAAGCTTAGGAGCGGCAAACAAACCAACCGCTCGAGTCCTTTGTCCATTGTGGTTGTATTTTATTTCAAGATTTTTCTTTCGTTCCGTCGATTTTAATTCTTACTTTTTACGCGAGTCCTTTCCACAGCCGAATTGTATTTGCTCAATTAGAGACGTGCTCTAACCCGGGCCACTCGGTCGCCATAGCGCGTTACCCTGCCATCCTTGCTCCTTGCCATCCGCTCAACGTTTCAATGACCATTCTCCATTACATTTGATATCGCACATTTCTTTTCTCCTTCGTTTGGGATAGGGCTTACGCGTTTTTCTGATTGTTTGTGCGCATCCGTTGTAAGTATCCTTGTCCATGCCCACTTAAGCATTCTAAGCCTGTAGCTTAATCCAGCATAGGGTTGACCTTTCTCCCAGCCAGCGAAATCACGTTTCCAATTCTTTTTATTGTAATTTTTGGTGTTTTTACAGTCATTATTTTTTTGGTACGCCCCCTTTTTTTGTTATTTACTAAAATATATGCAGCAAACGCTTTTAATTTTAAGTTGAAGGTTGAAGAAGCTAGATTGATTGTCCGTGATAATATGTTATATTGATGATTATAAAACATTTTTAAGCTTACTCAACAGACAGATTATAGTCTCCATTCTGTGCATTATTTCGATTTAAGCGCACACACTGATTCAACTAAAAATACAAAACTTAAACTTAAATTGTGTTAATTGTTTAATTTATTTACAATGTAAGATATATATATTTTTTATTCTACCGCTTTTGAAACTCTTCAGACTGAAGACAGTTTTGAGTTATGCCCAAAGTCTTTTGGTCATATTTCATATCTGCATAAGCAGCTAATTTAAAAAGCAATTTCAAAAACTTAATTTTTCAGCGATTATGTTTGTAAACAACGGCAGGAGCCGTTGCTTTCTAAGACTAAAAACCAGTTGCCACCAGCCGCAGAACTGCTCAAAGACTTTTTTTATCATGAGCAAACACTGAAGCTGCAAGTTGCCCATTCCACCCAACTCACCCACCCACCCACTTTCAAACACCATCCACCCAGTCAAGGAATGGTCTCAAATATGAATTTATTTTCCTTACTTTTCATCTGAATCTCTTTCTTGGTTTTGTTATATGTGTGTGTGTGTGTGTGTTTTTTTTCTGTTTAAAAAGCATTTAAGTCCCTGTAAAGTGACCCTTTTAATTTTTCTTCCACATCGTCGCATTGTTGCCTCTTAACAGCAGCCCACCCACAAGCACCCACTTTGGGATTGTGAAGTTTCCGGCATTCTCCCCTCTTCGATCTTGTAATTTAATATATTCATGCGGCGCATTTTTTGCGGTTTGACACGCTTGTTCTGTTGTGATTTCGATATCATCTGGGGACTGTCATTGGGCATTATGTGAAGGAGCAAGGAAAATCATCTGCAGGATATGCTGGGAAAAATGTGTTTTTTTTTACATTTGAATGCTGCAAACCGTAGAAGCAATATTTTAATTGCATTTGTTTTAAAGCAAAACATAAAATAAAGCGAGTTGAAGCTATTTCGCTTTGACTTGCTCTGCAATTGCAAAAGTTTTGAATATATTTTTCAATTAACTTAAGGTATAGTTTTATTTTGAGTTGTTGTAAGTTTTGGAGTATATAGGTTGAACAACGGAGGTAATGATAAATATATACATAACTTATATTTAATTTATAGATTCATTAACATGTGCACAACCCGCAGATCTACTCAACCACATTTTCGCTGATAGTTTTTATTTAACCATTCGATTACTCATTTCTCAATTTTAAATGATATCATTTGAAATAAGAATATGCTTAACTCGTGTGTTTAATTTCCAATTACTAAAAAAAAACAAACAATATATTTTTATTTAATTTAAACTGTCTACCTAATAAATGTATTACAGTTTAAAGTTTTAGGAATTTAAATTGGCAACAGTTTAAAGTTTAAATAAATTGTTATATTTGTAAATCAAAAATATTAGTGAATTAAATTTATTACATATTAAAGCTAGTACATAAATATTAATTTGCATCATTTTGAAAATAAAAAGCTGGATCAAAGAATGACGAAAGTTAATTAATTATAACTATATTTATTCGTTTAACTTTAAGTAGCAAAATTAATTTAAAAATCAAAAAACTTTAAATTAATCTACTAACTATTTTAACCAAAACTTTTTTTTTAATATAAATAATACATATTTAAGGTTAATAAATCTATTTTATAAAAACTCAATCAATTTTCGTTTATTTAAGTACAAAGGTCTAATATTAATTTATTTTTTAACAAAAGCAAATTTAATATCTTATCGATATTATATATTCAATTATTCAATTCAAATTCAATAAAAAAGGGAATATGAATAATTTGTCTTTTTTAGCATTTAACTCCACTTCATACGTTTCCGTAATAAATTGCCAAGCAACTATAATTTCATTTTATTTAATACAAATAAATAGGCAAACTATATATCAAAATTTGTTACACACTTGGAAGGTATTTTAACTTTTAAATTTTAATGATATGTATAAATGTGCATATAATTTTTTACAAAAAATACCAAAACTTTAGGGGATTCATCTGTAGAAATGTATCCATAAAATATATAAAATATAATATAAGAAAGTCTTTTTTCATTTCTGACTATCCAGATCCTTTTAAATAATTTTTAAATCTTAAGTGTTGCGTTAAAATAAATGCAAGCAAAGAGAATCTAGTAACAACGACATATTCTGTGATTTGCTGGATTGCTTGTAAACCACCAAAAAGTAACTATCAAAAAACATTTTATTGAACAAACCGCTGCGTTATTATAATTTAATATTATTTTATAATATAGTTAATATCATACTTGTATTTTCAAAAGCTTTATATCGTCAAAAGCACAACTCTAAGGACCTGTGCCATAAGTCTTAATAAATAAATCATCACGGATTGATATCAAATAAATTCAATTCAATTTTGATAGCGCTCAAACTAAATAACTTGGAGTTTTTTTATGAAATGTACCATGAAGTTGTCTTTAAAATGTATTGTATGAATACCCAATTCGTATGGGAAAACCATTCATAATTTGCAAAATATTGTTGCAACTTTTGGCTTAAAGCGAAACAAAGTAAAGAAAAACGTTTAAAAAACATATAAATTTTGAAGTAATTTTGTTACAATGCAAGTAAGATGGGACAAATTGGGCAGCGAATGGCTTCACTTGTGACTGGTCCTGGTCATGTTCTGTTGCAGACTGTGTCCTTTCGGTTGAGAGAGCGTTAGGACATCGAAGTCTCAGAGCTGGCATTAAACGTTTTCTAATTAAATGCGCCACGGTTCCTTTGGGCTGCTCCTTTGGGGTACACAGCGTATTGCCGCCGTCTTTTTATTATTTTTACGCTTCGAGTCAACAAGGATAATTATTGTTTTTCGTTAGATTTTATGCGCGCCGTCGATGTCGATGTCCACGTTTAGCGATGCGTTTCTTTTCGATTTCCAGCGCTTTTCTTTAAGGGTGCTCAATAAGCACAAAGGGGTAGATAAAAACATGTTTAGTTTTGTTATTGGCAGGGGAAAAACGGGGAGGCCGACTGGTCTGAGCTCTGCTCGCTCCCAGGCGGGCTTATTGGATTAGAATACGTTGCTGTCTATTAATTCTTTTAATGGTTCATCGTACTTTTGCCCAACTGCGGCTTCCCCATTCCCCATATTCGTTCTTTTGTAAAGTTATTTTTTCCTTCTTTCATTTGCGTAGCATCATAAATTTCTAGATTTGATTCTTTACAAAAGCGAAAAATGTTTAAAGACGCGATTAACGTTGTCCTGCTTCCCGCTTCTAATGCTCTCGTGCTTCAATTGTTCCTCTCATTCCCACTTATATTTCTATTACTTTTTCTTTCTGTTTTTTTGACAGTTATTGAATATTCCGTTTTGTGTTTGTTTAATTACGAACTTTTTCTTTGACAAATGCAATGAATATTTTTCGTTGATTTTGTATTTTTTCTGTGCTTATGATTTTTAATCTGCCTCTTAATTTACCGTAAGTTTTCTTTGATGTTTAAACATTTTATTTACTTATATTTTTCGTCGGTGTTTACCAATTTGCACAACAAAAAAGAAGAGCTTATATTTTTAATTAGCCCATAATTTGCTCATCAGTGCATTTAATAAGTAAAAAATAAAACTTTTCTAAACATCTTTGGATTTTCTATTTTATTCTTTTTACTACCAAATTTCCAGTCTGCTTCAGTTCTCACACAAAATTCAAATATGCGATTTTAATTGTTAAGAAATGAAATATGCTCCAATTAGTAGAACACTATTTGATCAATAAGTAATAATATATCACCGTAGACTCCTATATCAAATTCTTACGGTCCATGCTTTCAACTAAAACTTTTAGTTTTCATCTACTGAATGTTGGCTTTCAGCTAACTTCTATCTGTGCTGACTTGGCTTAAAAACTAATTTCAATTGCGATGCAGGCAGCCGTGAAATAAACAAGAAATCACTTAATGCCAACAATTACATAACCAATTAGTACTTTGGCCATAACTACTTGAAAGAGAGGGGCAGAGCCAAGGAGTCAAAAGACAAAGCGCTTAATTTTTGGTCACAGCTCTCGGATGACATGGCCACAAGTGAAATAAGCAAACGCTGTCATTGTGCCCATAAAAACCAAAGAGCAGAAAACTTTCAAACAATTTGCGGAACGAGTAAACAAGCCAAAGGGTGGTTAGAAGCAGAAGCGGAAACATATCAAGTCGATTACGTTTATGGAATATATAAACTCATATATATATATATATACAAGTGTCGTTTGTGTAGTGTCCTGCCATGAACAAAGGAGACTAAGCTGAACAAATGGAGGACAACAAAAGCAAGAGGTTTGCCAATTTGCTGGCTTGTTTGGCAGTTGATACTTGATATGCTTAGCAGGATAAGGGTGCAAGAGTGCTCGAACTTGTGCAATAGTTGTCATTGTTGCTGGACAATCATCGTACCAACATACATAAATAAGTCCATTTGATAAGCTACTTCAGCAGGAAAAGCGATTGCAGGACAACGCCAAATTTCACAGTCTTCTTGTTTCTCTCTCTCTTCCCTGTGGATCGGTCAGTGCTTAAAATATTTATGAAAATATAAAAAGCTGCCATAAAAAGCCGCCTTACTTCCACCGCCAAAGACTCTCACCCATTCACACATACACAGTCATATAAGCTGATATTGTCAAAAAGCAGCAGGCTTAACTAGGCGTATGTGTAATATAAACCAGAACTACATACATACATATGTGCATACATGCATACTGTGTTTGTATGTGTGTGTGTTAGACGATAAAGTCAGCAACATGATAAATCATCGCTATAATATTTATAATAAAAAGAAAAAAATAAAAATACAAACGAAAAAGGCAACTTGTAAGAGGGCAACATGTATGTATATATAATCGAATTTTTATTGATACAAGCAGCTTACGTTGAAAGGATGCTGCTTACGAGAAGCAGGGCGCATGGGAGTTGGGTGTGCCTGGGAGCAGCGTACAAAGTAAGTTTCTGTTAAACGAATAAAAAATATATACTAATACGCTTTTTTCACAATTGGTCAGGCAAGTCCATTGGGAAAGCTCTTATCAAACTTTAATATTGACCATTCGAGTACCTTTCAAAAGGATTCTCCACATTATTCGATGAATATGTTAGCGTTAGTTTACGACCAAAATCAATTGCTGCTAATTGCCGGCTTATGATCATTCGCATAAATGTATATATGTATCTACAAAAACAGTTAGCAATAGTATCTAAGCTGACTTTAAGTTAGGTGGCGGCTTGGCTGCCACAGCCACAGCAAGCATAAATCAGGCCAAGAGTCCAGCACTGCAAGACTCAAGACATTTGGCTTTTAATAAAATTCCACATTGGCAGCGAGCACTTCAAACTGTTTTTTAACTCAATTAGAACAAAGGCAATGTTACTCGAGCTGAAGCTGGCAAGCTAGGAACTGGAAGCTGAAGCTTGAACTGTCTCTGCTGATGTACTGCTTGTGGGAGAGAAGGCGTAACACTCGAGAATCAAGCAGAACCCATAAAGAAGGCAAAAATGTTGATAATTCATTTTTATACACTGCCAATAGAGTACTATCCTTAAGGAAACTAACATTTTCAATTATGTGCCTATCAGAATACAAAAGCTCTTTGTGTCAATACCTAACATATGCTAAAAAAACAAGAGCATAACAAACTTTGGCATCCCTTCTGTGCACATTTCAAGCGTATATAAGCTTCGGTGTGTTAAGTGAAACTTTATTTCATTCTTATTGTTTAGAATAACTTTGACGTCGACGCGTCGACGGCTGCTGACAAGACGTCGACGCTGAGCTGCTGATGATGATGTTGCTGTTGTAGTTGATGATGTTATACGTGCAACCCTTTCTGAGTGGATAGCAAACAGGGTTATGTGTTTGGGTGCGTATGATGGCAGCAGCCAGTATCTTGATAAGATTAATCAAATTTTCATAAAATGCTATGTGGCACAAAGGCGAGTATAAAGTAGCAGAAAATATGCTTGGCGTGTAAAAAGGATTTATGCGTAATTATATGGGAATGGCATAACGGTTCTTCATTCACCATCTTATTTTTCAGCTTGCAAAGTTGTTGGTGCAAATATAAGTCGCAAATCAAAAGCTTGACGTTGACAGCGCTAAGAAGACCTATTTATTGGCGGAGGGAAGGTTGAGGCAGAGGGCTGGTCGTTTAAAAGGGTTGACTCTCCATTCACCCACTCACTCGCTCATTATGCTGACGGCTTTTAGTTTTACCTTTGCCTCAGCCGATTTTCTTTTGTGTTGCATACTTTTTGGCAGCACTCTTAATTAGCTTCGCTTCGAATGGAGCACCAAGGAATATGAAACAGAATTGTCGCAGCGTTTCAGTTTCACATGCACGTGTACAGTTACATATCTTTTCGAATGTATAACTGCATATGTGTTGGTAAGCAATGTAAGCACACAAATTAAAACCACAAAATAAGTCTTGAGGCAAGTCTTCCAGCAGTAGTTGTAGTTTTCTCTACAAAGTGACAGTCATTGAGTATTTACATTAAAAATGAGAGACGTCTGAAAGCTGCTTACAGTGGTGCTCAATTGTTTTGAAATTTTGAAAACGTACAATTGTGTACCGATTAAATCATTATATTTTAAGATTAGGGGTTCCTCTACAAAAAAAAAAATAAAATGTTTAATTTCATTCAAAACTGATTAATTTCAAGGCTTAAACAATTTACCTAGACCTTAATAATTGTTATTTGTTAAACCTATTGTGATGTTAAATGATTTTTCCCACTGTTTTATAACATATTCTTAGATTTTTTTTCTATTTTGCAAACAACCAAACGGTTTTAAGCAAACAAATATAAAATGTAAAACTGAATTTGCACATTACCTACACAACATGTGCCACCTTAACGATTCTACAACATAAAAAACAACAAGAAACCTAAGCAAAAACTTCAATGCTGAAAAGGTAATTTCGAGAAGGCAACGGAAACAGTTTTTGGGTTCTTCTGACATAGTCTACGCTTAAGGAAAATGAAAATTTATGTGGGAACATACATACATATATTTATGTATGTCTGTATGCATTTAGCAAACAGCTGAAAGCAGAAGCTATTAGCTGGCTGCCGCAGGAGTAGAAAGAAATAAGGACTTACCAATCTTGACAACTACTTTCCGCTTGACAAGCAATTTCCACAAAGATAAAATGAAGCGAAAGCTGCAAAAAGTAACGAAAAATATATGTTCACTACACATATAGATGAAGCGTTAAGTAAGAAATAAAGAGGGAATGTACGAAGAAAATTAGGAGCCAAATAATTTTTAGCGTCAGCTGCACTCGCTACGTATACGTAATGTATGCATGAATAAGAATCAGCTGAAACAAACTTAGTGGGCATGGTGGGGAGTGGTTGGGCTTGAGTGGGTGGCACAGACACACACAATAAGAGACTCTAAACTATGGGCGGCGGCATCAGCGACATGAAACGGAAACAACGTTGAAGCCGGTAAACGAAACTAAAATGCATTGCAGCTCTTCAGCACTTAAAAGGCAGCATCCGAGATAGTTAAGTCGATATCGCAGCAGCAGTTTCCGTCCGAAAAGCAGGAATTTACTTGACATTTTCATTAGTGTGGCACAGCCACAAAACACTTTGCCATCCAAAAGCAGGAGTCGACTACGATGAAAGGAGTCGGAGCAGAAGTAAAGGCAAAACGAGGAAGCTAAGAGACGTAGACCCAGCACGAGTCACTTTGGCAAAGACAGACGCGATGTTTGCGGTTTGATGCTGAAATAAAAATAGCAAAAGTAGACTTAAACACACACACACACACACATACGTATAGACACCCGCACGAATAAACATAGAGAGATATGTAGTCGTAACCAGCCCGCACATAAACCCATTTGGCATGGCTTATTATTTGGGGTTTGCTGAACGAAAACATAGCGGACGCACGTCGACAGTTGAGTTGTCAATGTGAAGAACAAACACCCCCAAACATCCATTCTCACACCCACAACACATAGCCCACTTCCCTGTCCGAGTGAGTAGCTCACATCTTGATTTCGCACCGGGCTCGACGCCCTTTGCCTGTGGCCTAGGCAAGTACAGCTCTCGCTCGCTCTCTGCCTAATGTTGTGGGAAATTGCATTAATTATTCTATTAGCAGCGTAATTCGTTCTTAATTGCATGATAAACTTTATTGCCTTTTAGGAGGATTCAAAGCGGGGAAGAGAAAGAGAGAGTTAGAGCATATTTTCTTAAACACCTCCCCCCTCAAGGTTTGTGTGTGCAAGATATGAGCACAATTCCAACTACAAATATGAGCATTAGCAAGTAGTAGTAGTCTTATAAATTCTACTTGGCAAAGCATAAGTACACATTTATTTCACTTAAGTGGACATCTTAGATGAGGCCAATAATTTGAGATTGCAGTTAGCGATATTTGCCAATTGCCAATGATGGTTTTTATTAGTTTTGGTTATGTTTTTAACACTACTACATCTATTTTGTTTTGATTTTCACAAAACTATTATGTTCCCGTAACACGGGTTTTGGGCTTAAAAAGAAACAAAATAGATGCAAGCAGTTAAATTTGAAGTGAAAATCTTTTGCACAACTGCGTATCAATCCAGTTAGTCGTTAGGTATAAGTGAACTTAAGTTATTGTTGTTAAAAAATTAAATTAATCAAAAATATCATTGTCCTACTTAAGTTTAAGATAATCTTACTTATACGAGTATCGAACTCGAGTGGCATTTAACAAATTATTACTTAGTGTATAAGGGAATTTGAGTATACAATGACGTTAATGCTTTCAATCCAACTTACTTCCCACTTGACTTTATGTACTTATAAGACTTATCACATGCGTTTTAATCGTACAAGTGCAACTGGTTGCATTTTGTTTTGAGCTACTTGATTAATGCTTGTCACTTTATTTACTTACCACTGTGTATTTGTCTTTATTGATTAGCTGTGATTTTGAGCTAAAGACTTGGAAGTTTTTTTTTCTTATTTTTCTTTTATGTACTTTTTTGCACTGGAACTGAAGGCACTTGAATCTAGCCGTGAGTTGTTCTATTATCTAAGCGAAATCCAATTTAGCTTTATCGCCTGAAATTAATCAAAAAGCACGCAACATTCGAACAGCTGAACACAATAGCTAAACAAACACAAATCGCACCCAAGTCAATATTAATCAAATCGCAGCAGCGCCTTAAGTTCGAACAAACTCAACGCTTCAAACTTATCAATAACAGATCGCAGCAATCGTTCAAAGGATCGCCGCAATCCGCCCTCTTACCCCGCTACCTCGCTTAACCACTTGAGGTCACATTCAGCTAAGATACTGAGATAATTATAATTGATAATAGATAAAGAGATAAATGTAAGCGCTCTTCAAATTGTTTGAGCCAAGCGGCTGTCAAACGATTCATTGAAACTGTTTGCCTGGATTTTTATCACAATTAGTTTTGATTTTGAATCGTTGATGTTTGCGTCCAGTTTGCCCATTACAATTTTTTTTCATTATTTTCATCTAATTTTTTTATTTCGATTTTGTTTGAGTTAGTGTGTCGCTTCGCTGTTTGTTTAGTCCAGTCCATGAAAACTGGCTGGCCGTCTGCTGTTGGTCATCCCGTTTGCTCTCGAAAACTCCGACCAATATTTGCATTGCGTTTGCTCTAAAAATGGTTTTAAGCGCTTGCGGCGACTGATGTCCAGCTCCTTCTAGTCGCACTTCTCTCACCTCCGGGCAGCTTCACCAGTTTCCGTTTTTCATGCAATTAATTTAATTATGTGGTCGTGTGCCCCAACTATGCTGAGTGGGTGGCTAACTGGCCAAAGACCGCTGGCCACATCCTCATTAGCCACGTTTGTGTTATTACTGTTACTGTTACTGTTACCATTGCTGTTGTTGCTGAGGCAAGAAACTTGTTTTTAGCTTTTGTAGTGTGTACTAAACGACATGCTTTTAGCCGTTAATGAAAATGTACAAATTGAGTTGCTGCTCAAACGTTTATTTATTTCGATATAACTAACTATATTGTTAAATGTACTATATCTGTATGTATCCATATATATGTAGGTTAATGTCAAACGCCATTGACATACGCATGAAGAAAAGGCAAACAAATAACATTTCTCAGCTATATGATAGTAGTTTTCTTATGTAAAATCTTATTGTTATTTACTATTCGAAAGGTCAAACCTCCTTAAAAATAAAAAATATCTCCGAAAAGCAGTTTGCATATTAATTTTTTGAATATATTGTTTTAAAAAAATGCATGACAGCGTTATGCTGGTTTCTGATACATTCTTAAAGTCATATAAAGTAAACATGGTGTTGAATAGATCTTTGTAACTTACTGTTCAAATAATTGGACGTTAAAATAATCATTTTGTCTCTATTGAATTTATTCAAAATAATAAATAACTTTAAGAACCATGTCCTTAAGAACAGGGCTAAACTGCAAGCATGAAAAAGCCTGAAAATATCTGTTTGAGTGCGTTATTCTCAAAATAATGGCTCAGCTTAAAGTGAAATAAATCAAAATCTAATAAAGTAAGAATGCGAACAAAAATCATGAAGCTAAGTCCCAAAAACCTTTAAAGCTTAAAAGCATCAAAATATGCATTGATTTAAAAAAAGATACATTAAAAGGTTGCTTGTTGAGTTGAGTTTTCAATGATGAGAGTAATAATTGATTTTTACATAGTGTACATACACAGTTCAAAGGGTTCCGAAATGTTTTAAAAAATATATTTTTTAGATACAGCAAGCCAGAACAGGACATATTATATTTACCAAGATATATTACCAGCAGTTTAAGCGTTAAAAATAGCAAAAGGATCCGGTTAAGCAGTGTAGTGCTTATAATCCTAAAGGAATAACAACTACACCAATGAAAAGTGTGCACCCGTTGCATATATGTGCAGGACTTAAACTTTAGCGTTCAAAGGAAAAAAATTGAAATGAATATTAATCATTTTAAAATAAGATTGATTAAAGCTTGTGATGTTTTGCATTTGAAATTCAAACATTATTGAAATGTGTAAATAGATTTCAAAAAGCCAACACACGCAAAATACAAACGCCGCTGATATCCCAAGGGACATTCAACCAAGATGGGGAAGGTTGTAAGGGAAAAGAAGACCACATGAGGCAAACATAGACCCAGACCGAGAACTCAATTGTGTTGGTAAACAATGTCAAGTGTGGCAAGAGACTGCGAGAGACTGCGAGAGACTGAGAAAGTTGTTGTTGTGGTGGTTGCGTGATGCAGGAAGATCATGCTTCAGTTGGTCAGTTGGTTTAGGTCGGTTATAGGCCTAAAATACTCTTCATATCAAGTGACTTAGATACCTGGTATCTTTTTAATTAGGGATTTGTTTAACAAAACAGCGACAATGTCAGCAAACACCGGACAACCTCATCGCCAATTGTATTCTCTTTACACTCTCTGATCGCGATAAGCGATAAACAACACGCCTGTCAACATTGTTTGCGGCGGCATGGCACAAAGAAGTTGCTTACGGCTATAGCTCATTACTTATTAGTACTAGAAGAGAGAGAGCGAGAAAGAGAGAGGGGGCATTCATATTTCTAAAAAAAAACATTGATTTCATTGCTTGGTTCATTTCATTGTCAAAACGCGAGCTCACAAAGTCAAGCGCTGCTTTTATCTCTTATCAATGGAGAAAATTTACAAATCGATACTCGTATCGTATCTTGTTGGATGGCTTGTTTTCACGGTTGTTCTCGTCCCGCCATTGCCAACGCGTTTGAAGATGCCGTAAAGACACGCGTGATGGTGGAAAAAAGAGAGCTGCGAGTTGGTTTTGAATCAGTGGAAACTGCAGGGTTGGGCTGTTTTTAAATTGTGGTTAACGGTAACACATGCCATGAAGTGGTTGTGGGTGGGGCGTGGTTGGTGTTGGTGTTGCGACGGCAATCAGTGCCACATCCGATACCAGATACCTGACGCGATATAAACGCGCCAAGCATGGAATTTATCTATTGATTTGTTGAGTGTTTCTTTCGCTTTGTTCAGTTGGCATCAGTATCAGTTAAATCAATTAAGGCTTTCAAGTGGAAATTTTGCCGATCGCCGTGTGACTTGCCTACCAATGTTATGGGCAATATATGGCTTTATGTTTGTGTGTGTGTGTGTGTTTTTGTGCCATGTTTTTCTAGTCGCTTTCAATTACCTCAAGTGGTTAATGTAGTTCTTCCATTTAATCAGGGGTGTGGAATTCGTCCCAGCCCAACAGCCAAACAGTGTCAGCTAATGTGTCACCAATGCCCCCACCCCCAAAAAAACGAACCCCTTCCAAATACTAATTGAAGTGCGTTTTTTTTATCGATACCTCAAGGTTGCCTTACAACAAATAACTTTAATTTGAACGCTTAAAACACTTTGAGAAATATTGCAATACTTTCGGTGGAGTAAAAGTATTAATGGAGAAATATATTAATACAGAAATGCTAATAAAGAATAAATTTAAACTCAGATTCTAAGAATTCGTACACAAACAAATTGAGAAATATCCTTGATGCTCTTTTTAGAGTTTTTGCATTTTTAAATTATGTTCATAAGTATTTCCCAATACACAACGCTAAGCCTTACTATTAAAAACCTGGAAAAGAAGTTCGTATTGCTCTTGACTTATTATTAAGTACTTATATATAAAGTGAAGAGGATTTAATCATCTAAACGAGATAAAGAACTTAGTTCCCTTCTTTGTACTTTGTACGAGTACGAGAGTTGAAGTAAAATATACAAATATTACCATTCAAGAATCTAACAGATACAAAATAAGCATATGTCACATAAGTATTATGAATTAAGGTTGATATCCATTTACTTTCTGTTATGCCTTAAGTAAAATTTAACGAATATTTAATAATATTATTTTATGTCCTTAAAATATGTTATGAGTTTTAATTTAAATCTGTGACTTAAACGACATTTGACCAAATTTCTAAGATTCCTTACAGCGAAATAAATATATAAATCAAACCATATTTAATGTAACAAATACATGAGTTAAATACTCCGAAAAAGTTCAACTTTAACCTGCTAGTAAATTAATTAAATTGTAGTTTTCCTCATACATAATCATTAAAAGTCATCTAAAGTTACTAAATATTTTTTATATACCAAAATACATAAGCAGACTTTGGCATAAGCGAAAAAAAAAATTTGAAGAACAACGATATAGAGAAAAAGAATATAAAAATAAAGTAAAACCCTAAATTAGCGCAGGCGCATTTCGAGTTGCCTGCAACGAGAGCTCGCCTGACAGCTCCAATGGCACCGACAGGCCTTAGTGGCAAATCCACCCAGCCCCACCCTACCGCCTGGGCGATGTCAATACTTGAGCCAAGCGAATGGCAGCACTTCAGTTCGGCTATGTGTGTATACATATATACATCCACACACACGCACACACACACACACCAGCAGATTCGCCAGCAAGGATAATGCTGCAAACAATTTTAATCAAAATGTTGCCAACTCGAATTGGTTGGCTGACAACAATATATGTATGTACATACATACATACTGTATATGTATGTGTGTATACCCTTTCCGGGGTGACGGGTGATAAGCCAGATACTGAAGCTGCCTCAAGTGCTGCCGGCAAACGGGGCAACTGGAAACATCATCAAAACCAAAAAACGGAAACGTCAAGTTGACGCTCTCGCCGGAAGTGCTCAACACGATAGATAGGACAATGCGGAGCATATCATCGCTGCTTTTTTTTTGGTGTCGGTGTATCCTTCTTCTCAGGCATTACCATCCTTTGCATCCCTGCCCGTGGCATCCCTGGATAGTGGCCTTCATTCGCTTTGAAGAGGGGAGCGGCGTTTAATCAACAATACAAATCAGAAATCAAAAACTTAATGAATGTCCTTTTGTCATTATGCCCACAACGCTGACAATAATGATGCACAGCGAGGAGAGACAGAGATAGAGATAGAGATAGAAAGAGAAAGAGAAGTAGAGAGATTGCTGCCAGCGTTGATGGCATTATTGTAGCGTTTCAGGATGAGAAGCGCATGATGAAGATGAAGTTGATGACGGGACAAGACACAAGGATGAGGACGAGGACGAGAATGCGGCTGACGGCAACGACCGTTTACGCGGCTGATGGTGGCACATTGAGTAATAACAATAATAAGTGGAGGCCACACACACACACACACACACCCACACTCAAGTTGGGCCCACCCATGCGGCCCAGCACTACAGCCAGAATGATGAAGGGGCGGTGGCGATAGGGTCAAAAAAAAAAAAAACGATCCGTGTCCGGGCACAAAAGTGCTCACTGCTTAAAGTTAAACATTTCCACACGTTACACACAGAATGGCGAGGCATTCTATGTCGCGATTGTCCCTCTTCCCTCTTCCCTTTACCTGCCCCAGGCACAGGCACAGGCACAGCCACAGCCACGACCAACTGACATCCACATTGCGCATTGGCTCCTGTTTGTCTCGCGAAAGAAAATATGAAAAGCAACACCGCAGCAGCAACATATTTTGCCCGAAACAACTTTAATAAAATTATTGATTTTCCCTTGGTCGGGCTTTAAAGCATGTGCAAGTCCTTCAATAGCGATTGTTTTTTTATAATTAATATAACATAGATGTTTTTGAAATTGATTTGAATCGTTGTTTAACATAATCATAGCTTATTAAATATATATTGATATTATTTTTTATAACATGAAGTATACATCGAACTTTATAAGCTATGAGTATACAGCATTCATGCTCTTAAGCCTATGCCATTTATATATAAAATGTTTCTAAAGTCTACAGGTATATATATTCTTGATCAGCTTTAACAGCAATGTAAAAGATGTAGCTTTAGCCATCTTTGATACCAAAAATATAGCTAAAAACTTTTAGATTTTAGCCGTTCTTATCCGCTAACGTTCGTATTTAATTAGTTTAAAGTATAATATAGTGATTAGAGAAAACAGTCGAATTTACCAATTTAATGCTTTAACATTGCAATTCGGATCGATCAAATCACTTTTATATAAAACGAATTTGTTGTATGGCATTTTTTTTTAAAACCTTCGATACAAAACTGATTTTCTATTACCAACAAGTAAGGGAACTAACTCTAGCTCTTATACTGTTGCGAATTCGTTTTATTGTTTTCTAAAAAATGATTTTCAACCTTAAGCTAGCTTTAACAATAGTTAACATGCAAAAAACCGTCAACCATTTACATTCATACATATTTAAAATACGGTTTATTGTTATACATATTTTATGTTACATGTATTTGGATTACAAAAATATGTGTGTTAAGTAATTAGTGGCTTAAATCTTCTGCAAATCGAAATAAACTGCAAAACCTATTTTTCTTTTTGTATGGATAATTAACAATTTACATTTATAGCTACATATGTATGCCCATACATAGATATGCATGCTCTAAATACTAATATAAATATGTAAATACTTTGTATAATTAAAAGCACAGAAATGCTTAAGTTTTTGATACTTGTTAAAGCCTTCCCCAGCGACTATTGACGCTGGCACATTGCAGCTCCCCCTTGAGTGGGGGTTCGCTGTGAGTGGGCATCTAGGGGGAAGCTGTTAACTAAGTGGAAAGACGTCGTCGTCGTCGTTGGTTGCGATAAAACCGCAGCCAAAAAAGCAGCAGCAACAATTTAGCGAAAGCAGCGCAAGCATTCGGCCCAGCAACAACAGCTACAGATACATTTACAGCAATAACAACAACAAGAAAGCAAACAGCAAAGCGAGCACAAACACACACAAAAAAAAAAGATGAAGTCTTGGGCAAAGGCAAAGCTTAGCCAATCAGCGTACGACGAGGGCGGAGTCTATCTGAACTGGTTTTGCCGGCGCTTTTTATGTTTATTTCGTGATGATGTTTTTGCTTATTGTAGTTGTTTTTGTTGTTGTTGTTGCTGCTGCTGTATGCTTTGCGTTTTCGTTTACGTTTACACTTTGCTCATCTTTGCTTTGCTCAACATTTTTATGGGTTATCTCGCTCTAGCACGCACGTGCAAGTGCAAAAGGGAGAGAGCGAGTGTTGCCCGAATATGAGAGTGTGTGTTGTTCGTGCTTGTGCGTGTGTGTGTGTGTGAGCGAGTTTGCTACCGAAATAGAGCAGCAACAACAAACGAGCGTGAGAGGGAGAGCGTGCAAAATGTTTTTTTTACACTCAAAATAGAAATGCAGATTTACGAGGATGACAACCAAATATATAACAAAAACAAAGATATTTTTTTTATTGTTCCTGCTGATAATCTATACCAGTAGGCAATACATATATGTGTGCTGTATAAAAGTACAGTTTAACAATATTTAAAATAATTTTGTATGCACGACACTTGAATATCTAATTAAAATGCAGTTGCATTTTTTTTGTCAGAGTTGCCAACCAAGAGTAATTAAAACGGAAAAGCATGCCGAAACACTCCACCAAAAAATTCCCATGCATACCATGTATATGTTTGTAAATATATACTTTATACATGTTGAGTAAATAAACAGTATATAGTAGCGGCTTCCTACGCAGTGGTTGGCTAAACCACATCTTGCCGAAACACCTAATCACATGTAATGCGCGCGCATTATCTGCGCTCTTATCTGCATTCAGCAGGCTCGGCGGCAAACTGGTCAAAAGCAAACTTCGTGTCAAGCCCAAAAACACGGACACTCACAAACACACACATACAGAGCGATAGTACGTCGCCATCCAATTCCATTCGCCGAGGT
Organism: Scaptomyza caliginosa; assembly: GCA_035044725.1. Lineage (NCBI taxonomy): Eukaryota > Metazoa > Arthropoda > Insecta > Diptera > Drosophilidae > Scaptomyza > Scaptomyza caliginosa. The sequence goes on along the minus strand of JAWNNR010000004.1, from coordinate 1,330,120 downwards.
GCTAAATGAGGAGTGGGTGTTGCTACCGGCTCTGCCTCTGCTTATAGAGCTGTGACTCGGCTCCCCCATAACGACATAATAATAATAAGCGCTAACGATTTACTCTTTCATCCACAGCACAGGCACTGGCACAGGCGCGAAAGTATTCCCGTATCGCTCGCACTCGCAATCGTATTCGCTGTCCGCTTAGCCGTCGCTTTTACGAGTGGCTCACGCCCACGCCCACTCTCAACTGAATAGCTCAGTCGTTGCTTCTTGTGTGTGTGTGTGAGCGGCATAATTCCACCCGAATTTACGGCAAATCCATTGAATTTCGCTACAGAGCACAAAAAGTAAAAGAAACGGGCAGCCGAGCGGCTGTCGTTTTTGATACTGCCTGGAATGGGAAGGGCTCATACATATGTGCCAGATGAGCCTGTCGCGAGACAAGTGCAGTTCTGCGCCGGAACAGGTTAACCCCCCAGGATTGTATGTGTGCGTGCGTTCGCTCTCTGTCCCTCTCTCTTTCTCGCTCACTCTCTTGCTGGTTTCAGTGTGTGTGTTTGTTTGTTTTGTTTTGGTCACACGTACGCACACAAGTGCAGACGCTCTCTCTCACTGTCTCTCTATGAAAATAATAAATTGTAGTAAATTTACTACCTTTTTGTAAAATAGTACTTTAGTTTGCATTAAACTTAACTGTTGGTCCACTTAATTTGTTGATGAGTAAACTTTTGCAATACATCGCGTTTTAAGTTATTGAATTATCCATATTAATTTAAGTATGTTAACTATTAAATTTACACAGCTTTTTATACTTTCAATTGGTATTTTTGTTGATGTTTTCAGCATTTCAGCAATAATTGAACAATTTGTACAAGAAGCTCAATACTTTTTTGGATAGAAAACTTGTTTGATAAGAGGAATTAAAAAATACAGAAGCTGCTTTATTATTAAAAAACTTGGCCAAAGCATTTAAACTATTATGATAAGCATATTTCTTAGCAGCTGCGGTATTGCAATAAAAACTTGTTTCCCATTATAAAGATAACTTTAAATTATATTTAACTAAATGCTATTTGAAATCAACAAGATGCTACTGCCGATCTGCTACTATTTTGAAACACAAACACATTGAGAGAGACCCGCCCGCAATACAAGAAGAGAGTAGAAGACAGAGAGAGAGTCGTGGTTTGTGACTCACACAAATGCAAAGGCAAACAGCAAATGAACAGAGACGAAAACGAACAGCGAACAGCGAACAGCGAACATCGTACGGTGCAGCCCGAATGCCGGTCGGGGCGGTTTATGCCGGCAAAGTATGGAGCGGCGAAGCGAAACGTGGCGCGAAGAGTTGAAGAGCCAGCGTCGCTGACAGTGCGAATGCGAAAGAATTTGTCAGTTGTGCGACAACTTGTGCTGTGGAAGGATGTCTTAACGCGCGTCCGCTCAGCAAACAGCAGCAGTGAGAAGAGCCGTTGACGAATTGTTAACAGCAGTGCTGTCTCGTTATTAGTTTTATTGACAATCAGAATAATGGCCAGTCGCAGTTCGACAAGCTAGACAGACAAGTACATATGTACTACTATACATACATCTGCATGTTCGTTTGTGTAACGTCAAAAGCTAAAAGATAGTCAACACACACACACAACAAAAAGAGAAAATAAATCGAAATCGAGGCAACAAAGTAAACAAAAAATCACAACAGCTTGCGCTTATCACAAGTACAACAATAACAAACAATAACAATCATAACAACAACAACAAACGAATCAGTTCAGCTGACAAATAGTTAGTTGAATCAGTCGTCAAATCAGAGAATCTGCCCGAAACACACACTTATTTTCAATATCATCGTCAATTGTCAGTCGTCATTGGCAGCTCGAGCTGTTCTGTCGCGTTTCTTTTCTCTATCCCGCAACTTGCGCAAGCAGCGAGGATCTGCAAAGAACAAGAAAAATAAAAGTGAACTCGTTCTTCTTATCGCCGCCGTCGGTGTTTGACTTTTGACACGGTGCCCTGCCCCTGCCCCAGCACTAGCTAAACTTTTCACAAACTTGCAACCGATATTTGCAAATATTCTTAAATGGCGTGCCCGTGCCGCCAGTGCTAATGATGTCGCGTCAAGAGGTGCTACCAAGAGCTGAGGCAGCGTCATCGAATCCGTTCCGGCAAACCTAGTTGCATGTTTTAAGTGTGCGTTGTTCTGGCCATAATAGAAAATCAAAGCGTGCTTTTGGCCTTATCGCAAATTACAATAAATAAGTTTTTGTGCGACACTGTAGAATAATTGATGCATTGCTAACCAACCAAGACCAATTAATGCCAAAGTGAACTCTTATAAAGCACATTAAAAACTTAAAAACTTGATAAACAGAGAACTAAACAAAATCAAATCATACCGTTCGCAACACTTTTGCCATCATGGACTTTCAAAGCGCAATGGAAACCTTTGCTGAAGCTTGGGTAGCAGCCAATGCTGGACAGCAGGTAAGATTTACCTTATACTCTCTAATATTCTCTACTACAAAAATCTGATCCATTTAAAATACTTTTAAACGTCATCTTCGAGTACCGTCGCTTTTGTGGAACAATATTTTTTGTGTTAGATCGTTTTCTGTAATAGCGTAGAGTTAGTTCTGTTTGCTTAAGATCAGCCGTGAAGAATTTCATTCAGCTTTACGTATAGGTTTATTTGCTGATTAGTCACCGTTGAACTTACAAAAAGCAACCGACGACTCCTTTAACTAACTGAATCAGTGTAAATAAACACACACAGGTAGATGGAGAAGGCACAGAAATTCAACAGTCACACTTTGTATACTCTATTTAATTTGTACATTGGATCAAAAGCAAAAAAGAGGTAAAGAATTTTCATATACAAATGCAGTTGTAAATGTTTATCTCAGAGAAAAAATTCTGGGTTTTATATATTGAAAACTTGTTTCATTTTCAAATAATTTCGTAAATATTTTCTTATGTTAATCCATAATTAACAGGCGTACACTTGCTTTTGCTTCATTTAAATGGTTTTGATGGTGTTTAGCATATTAAATGCAACGAAAAATAAATTCTTTCGCCAACTACAATTTGTTTCTTATACAAATTAGTGATTTTGAACTGCTGATACAAAATGTGTGAAGTAGTTAATATGGCTAACGGACCAAAGGGCATAGCTGAACACATAAAGTAACGCTAAATGCGGCTAGCCCCTGGAACGGGTTCATTTGTTCGTATGATAAACAACAGAACCGTGTCTAATTATGACTGTGTACGACGATTTGTTGACTATTTATGCAGATTAAGAGATAATCCTTATCGCTGCTGCTTTACTGTTGCGACCTGAGATTCGAGCACGATAAGCTTTTGCTATTGTATGTGGCACTTATTTACTCGTAGCGAAGTGTTGGCTAATACGCTTTGGCCAAACCTTGCCACACCTTTAAGCAATTGCCTCGAAACCGAAGCGAACCAAAACGTACCCATATCCAAGTTGGGCCCCGTGTGTGTGTGTGTGTGTGTGCGTGTGTGTTTTCAGTATGAAAAGCTTTTAGCTAGAGATAAGATAATCCTCTGCGCTGGTGTGACAACAACAATTGTGACTTGCCGCTTATTGCTAATTTGGGCATAAGGTGGAGTACGCCGCCTCTCACCGCCACCTCAGACCCAAGGCAGATCCAAGCCAAGCGGGGGCTGGTAGGAACATTGAGTGTGGTATCACCATGTTACTGTAACTGTTACTACAATTTGAGCTATAACGTTGATGTCGGCACTTGGGTCGAGTGCGGCAGAGACGCTGGCGTCAACTGTTACCCTATCATTGGTATCGCAACTAATCCAAATAAGTGCGATAAAATTGATTATGAACATGCTGGCGTGATTAACACACACACACACACACACACACACACACACGCACGCAGACTACATGTGTATGGGGCATTTATTAGCAGGCATAATTGATTATGTTGTGTGAGTGTAATTATTACTATTATTATTTATCTGCATCACTTTTGCCACTCAACCACAAAAGCCCCAACCATTCTCCCTCTCCCTCCCTCTCGCACCCAGGGTTTTTTTTGTGAGACATATGGTTATAGCCGAATGAGTAAAAAAACAAAGAAGAGTTAAATTATTGTTATTCAAGTATTAAATTAGGTTGATGGTATTAAATAAATACATTTTTTTTGCACAACTTTGTACAGAACGGATTTCTTATAAGCGTAATTTGTTTTTAAAAACTTTAACTCAAAAATTTAGTTCAGAAATTATATTGAAAGTCTGATCTTATCTTAGTTAAGTTTCAGTTAAAAGCCTTACATTTTTTTCCAAAAATGTTTTGCAAGTCTCTTGATGAAAAAAAAACAAAAAGTTGGTGTTATATATTTAATAAATCAACGTATTAACTGAAATTTCGTGTTGCCGATATCACACACAAACACACACACACACAATCGAAATGTTTGACTTATCGGCATTGTCTTCTTGCTTAAATCATGCGTTTGGTTCTAACTTTGCCATAGAAAAAACTCGACAAGAATGTAGTTTTTTATTTATTTTATTATTGTTTTCTTTTTTTTGTGCTTTATTTTTGACAGTTTTATGTGTTGCGACGCATACGCTTAGTGAATCGTCGTGAATGGGATTAAGATAAGACTAAGTTGGGTGTTCGTTAGGTTTGGTAGAAGATAATAAAGCTTTAGGTATGTGTAGGCTCTTCTCTACACACGTACACATATTCATATCTTTTTATATTTATGCGGCTCTTCAATATAATTTGTGAGTGTCTCAATCGATGCGCATAAATAAACACGAAAATGAACAATAAAAACCTAAACGAAAAAAAATAAGAAAATAAGTAGAAACCCAATCTATAACAAATCATTTTGTAGCATTTTGAAATGCGTAACTTCTTCTTTTGATTTTGCCAACTAATTATAATGCATTTAGTTTTATTGTTGTGATCATTTGTGTTGCGGCACGATATCGACAAACAACAAAAGCAAACCAAAAGACATCTGATAATCGTATGCCGCGTGTGCCGCTTTGTAGTTATATCAGTTGCTGCCACTTGCCTGCTGATAGTACACCCGTTAGCTAAGCAACTTTTATGCTATAAATTCTTATTTAGATTAAGGTGTTGTGATTGTGCTGACAGTCACAAAAACCTGCACACACACACACATACGAATGATGATCTAGAAAATCGAAACAATGTGCACTTGCTTTTTAAACTTCCTGCTTACGAACGCATTGGTTTCCGCCAAAATAATCAATAATAACGATACCGCATCGAATCATAATACACGAATGAGTTGAACGTTGAATGAATAGCTGACCATCAATAGCAAACAGTTCACAAATCTCCCTGCTCCTGCCAGACTTTGTTAAATTCCAGTAGTCAAATATCCATTAAATGCTGCTCATAAATGTCCAAACTGTTTGTCATCTCGTTGCGTTTCTTCTGTCTGTGTCCCCCTTCACTTCCACTCTCATCTTCATCTATTGTATAGCTGTTGTGGCACGCCCATTTCTCCTCCGCCTCGCCGCCTCTGAGTCTGCCTCATTGTTGTCTTGGCTTTCTTTTCCACAGGTCTCTAACACCTTTTTCTCATTCTCTTGCCGCATTGACTGCGAGCATGCTGCATTTATCACGGCTTAGTCGTGTTCCTTTCACACACACACACACAGACACAGATCTCTTTTTATTGTAATACACATTCTTCGCTTCGCTTTCTTCAGTTAGCTTTGCCTCGTTCCTAAACCATCCAGCTTAAAGTTGAGTTCAGCGCCTTCTTACGATCCGATTATGTGCTCGCTTCGGTTTGCGTATGCGAATTATATATATATTTATTTATATATATATATATAGTATAGTATTAGTATATATTAATTATTCAAATCCGATTGGATTATAATAATTTATAATCATTATTACCATAAGTTGTTCGGCTTGGCTTTATGCAAGTCTGATATGGAACTCAAATAACAAACTAAAACTGGACTTTGACTTAAAAACCTATACAATAAATGAATATGGGCAGGGCCTGCATCAGCTTATTAAGTTTCAAACTATTTATAATCTAACTAATGTCGAAAAATACTTAACTAAAGACAACCAGTCTTGCATTTAATTGATTACCAATCATACTTAAAAGAAATTGAATTTGTTATTATAAATAAATAGTGTATAAAACCATCAACAAAAGAACTACGATATTTGTATACATTTATAGATTTTGAAGCAAAAGTTACAAAGAATCGTGATGACATCTGAGAAACGCTTTAAGTTAATTACAACTTGTCAAATTGTCTGTAACTTTGGCATTGCCGGCTCAAATGAAATGGCTTTAAATCAATTTTGTGACATGTTTCTGTTTTGGTTTTGGTTTCTGTTCGTTTTTTTTTTTTGGTTCCCTATTCGCGGGGATCGTTTCAAATATGCCGCCCGTGATAATGTGATAATCAACAAAACGTTGTGTGTGCGTGTTGCTGTTGTTGTTGTCTTTGCACCTAGGCACTGAGTGTGCCCCAACCCCCTTGCACATGCTGAAGCTATCGTAAAACATTTTTGCTTCGCAGCTAATGACACATTGATAAAACGATTTGTAAGACATTGCGATAAGTGTGGTTTGAAGCTTTCGATCGCTTAAAGTAGTCCAAAAAACCAGCCGTAAAACTCTCTGTTAAACCAAAAATGAGAAAGGACGTGTTTAGGAAATTAATACAATGATATCAAGATTGTTGCTTTCAAATATTGAGATTTCTTAATAATTTTCTAGTATCAAATAATCCTCAACCAAACCAACCCCTCACACAACTATTTTCAAACGAAGCTGTCACCTCTGGCATTATATATTTTTAAACACATTAATTAAGCGGCCTAATCAACGTATAAAGAAAATTTGGTTCGAAAACACGAATACACGAAACATGAATACCATTTACAATATGCGTTTTTCTTAATTTCACATTTTTTTTTTTACAACCTTCCCCTTCGACAAAACATTGTCACCTAGTATCTCCTCCCTCGCTTAATTAGTGGATTTGGCGTATTTTTATATATGCTTATATACTACGTATATAGATTGTGTCGCATCTGGTTCCCCTGTGGCATTTAGATTTATTTATATATCGCATCCAAATCCAAGACTGGGACACTTTCCACAAACGCACAAGCATAAATTTGACTTAATTTTGTTTGAAAATTATGACAAGTGGGCTGGCATAAAGTTTGTTTATTTTCTTTTTCCACTCTTTTCCGTGAGACAAGTGAAAATAAATCCAAAACGCTTTCAATGTTTTCGTATAGCAAATCATTTCTTGAATATTTTTCTGTGATTTTTTGTTGTTTTTTTTTTTTTTTTTGGAAGGATGACGAAGATATTGTTGAACAGAAATAAATAATAACGCAAAACTTACATAAGCCGCGTTACTTATATTTTTATTATTTTCTGTTGTATTTGGTGCTTTCAAAAGATTCATAACATTTCATTTCGTTAATTTCGAAAGAGGCTCGACTAAGTCGTCGGCGCATATTACTAATACGCCCCGTTGAAAATCATAAGCCGCCCCGCCAACAAACGATTTCTACAAGTCACAGCGACAATCGGCTTAAACTAATACACCAAATGGCTAGCTACTGGCATCAGCATCGCTATCGCCATCGCCGCGGTCTCAACATATTTTCGTTAATAGCTCCCAATGATGGAAAAATGTCGGTAACCTCGTCTTATTTAAAGTATTAACTGCTAACTAATGTGCGACACATTATAACGAGCCAACAACAAACATCGACGAAATCGCTAAACAGTTAAGCGGCACGACTTTGTGATACCCTCGACCATCACCAGCGAAGGTATACAAACTATGCCTAGATAGCCATAATTAAAAGTTTTACCAAAAGTAGTTAAAAAGTAATATTTTTGGATTTTATAAGATTTCTCTGTCATCCCTTATATTGTATTTTCGTTAAGCTTGTACGAGTATACCCAGTAATCTACAATTGTGTTATGCAGCGCATAGCAAGTAAATCTTTGTTGTTCATATCAACAACAGTAAGTCCAGAAGGCAACGCCAACGCCAACGCCAATAACAGGTGAGGCTGTCTGTAGCCGTAGCCGTAGCCGTAGCTGTAGCTGTAGCTGTAGCCAAAGCTGCTGGAAACTGATGAAGCGGTGATCATGCGAGCATCTACAAAAGGGATTATATTTCCTAAGCGCTGCCAACAAAATGTGTGATCGAGCATCTTTTGCTTCCCCCATCCTTCTCTCACTGTCTGTGTGCGTGTGTGTGTGTTTGTGTAAATTCCTAATGCGCAGTGATCGCTGCTTGCTGTTTTGCTGTTCGGCGCGATCGCTGAGCTGCTTAACTAAATCCGGCTTAAGATCCGACACAAAATTAATGTCGCTGAAACACACAGCAAAAGTCACACATTAACGCCGACTGCGACGCTGACGCTCAGGAAGTTGCTTGACGGTGATTACCAACGATCTTCCAGCTCCAACTCCATTGGGGACCACTGAGAATCAGATACTTGCAATCTCTATCTCTATCTCAATGCATTTTACAGCGGATTAGTTAGAATTTGCGTCACAAAGCGAAATGAGAAAATAAACAATTTTCCATTCAGATGGCATTTTACTTGTCAATAACTAAATTGATTCAAATTACCAGCAATTTATTGAGCATTGCTCTGTTGCACGAGTAGCTACTGTAACGCTAAACTAACGAAATAATCCCTTTTTATAATAGAACTTTCTTAGCCCCTTTTAATCAGCTAGTTTGTCTTAAAGTTTGTGCTGTTTCTCTTTCTGTTTGTGTTATTATTAGACATGTTAATCACTGTCGTAAAAAGTCACCAGTTGGACGACGATAAAACCTGTAAAGCAAATCGGTAATAACTCAATTTTAATCTATATAATGGGCCGCCTTTTATCCAAATCTAATCAATTTCGCCTATACTCGTACTGGCCCCCACCTAAGAAACTGTATCTAAATTCGGTATAATTGTGTGTGTGTGTGTGTGTGTGCTTTTATCAAAGTCCTCAGCTTGGCCATACGGGCTACGATCGATCGAGCGATCTACCGATTGAAGCCCATATCTTTTTCATTTCACATTACGATACAAGCATTTATGTACGCCCCCGTTTACCCAATGCCACTTGCGCCCTACCACACATTTTTTGCTTGCATTTGGGTTAATCTAATCGACGCCACTGAGAATTACGGGCATGTTGACCAGCCAGCCGGCTAGAAAGATAACCGTAACGTGTACGGGCGCAAGGGTTATGTGTGTACTGTGTGTAGTGTGTGTTGCCTAGGTTTTATCAAAATCAAATTTCGATAAATTACATTTTATCTTAATGAACTGCCTTAATATGTTGTATGCAGCCCCTCATACATACATACATACATATACACATATACACATATACCCACATGTCCATATGTACTTATAAAATACACAACAAAACAAGCAGCGTTTGATTGATTAAACACATACAATTAGCGAAAGTGGCTTCAAATTGGATAATGAGCAAGCTTTGTGTCACATGTTGAAATTAAATGCAACTAAAATCATTTTTCAGATCAGCCATAAGTGACAAAAAATTCGAGAAAATCAAATAAAAGTTCTCAAAAATGTTCGTCCCTGAAGTGTTCAGGGTCAGTTGAGTGCCAAGTTAAGTGGCCGTTTGGTAACCGAACCGGCAAACACCGTCCCCTCAATGCACAAAATATTCAGAACGTCATTGTTGCTGCCACTTTGCGTGCTAGGGAAAACACCAAAGCCAAATGAAAACAAAAACAAAAACAATCAAAAGAAACAAATCAATTCCTGAACAAATTGCTGTTGTTGTGTTGTGTTTGGCAATCGCATGTCAGCTCAAGTTGGCCTGAGCTTATCGGTGTTGTCGTCGCCTGTTGTTGCACAAACAATATGCCACACACATGTACATGCAAGCATGTACAAAGTAGCTAAACTTTGCGTGTTAGCTAAAACCTAATCCAGTATCACTGCCAGTCAGCTAGTGTTTACTGTGGTAGGGTAGGTTGATTGTGTTTAGAATGTGAATGTCAGCTAATCTGAGTCAGTGTTGTGCCATTTAGCTTGATATCCATGCAGCGGTTGCAAATTACACAGACAAACACTAATTAGTGTGTAGTTCAATTCTCATTCCCCATTTCCATTTCCATTGCACTGGGTTCATTTCGGTGCTGTGTGCAGGAAGTTGTCAGCGTTAAACGAGTGCTTGACACACACTCACTCACACACACACACACACTTACTCATTCACTCAGTTTCTCATTCACCCAACAAACAGTCAGAGACAATCTTACGAAACTCACACTTGCAGCAAGCAGAGAGTAGATCGTGGAAATGCGCTTATGTCGGATTATCCCGTAATTTATGTTTGTAGCGCTCTCTCTCTTTCTCCCTCCCTCTTAGCGAACACAATGAATTCACACACACACACACTTTTAGCTAATTGCCACAATCATTACACACACACACACATACACATACACATTCAGAGAGTCGATCTTGCTGGCTAATGACAATGCCGTGCACTGAGAGAGGAAACGGCGGCAAAGTCGACAATTGCTGCAAGCGTTTTGTCTTGCTGCAGCAGGCGCAAAGTCATAGGGGCAGGGGCAGTGACAGTGACAGGGACAGGGGACAAAGTAGCAGGGGCAGGGACAGGGGCAGATGACAAAACAGAATTGTGTCATTCCGTCTGCTGTGTGTGTGTGTGTGTGTGTGTGGACGCAGGATCGTTTGTTGTGCAAGTAAAGAATAGGAAGCATTGGGCTCATCGACAGTTAAGGCGAGTGCAAGGTAGGGGGAAAGGCTAGAAGCTAGAGGGGAAGCAGCAGCAGCGCCCATTAACCGGAAGCGTAATCGAGCTAAACGGACACACAGCCAGGGAAGTGAGCAATGTGCGTGTGTGGGTTAACGTTAACCCATTGTACAAAACACAGCAAACCAGAAAGGCAAAAAGAAAAAATGGAAAAAAACAACAACGAGAAACGTAAAAAAAAGAGCGGGAAGCATTGAGGAAAAACATCATGAGGAAATTCAGACGACTGACTGAAAAACATACGTTACAACAACTTGGCCAAATGGCAGTGGCTAAAAAGAAAAAACCTACTAAAAAACAACAAAACAGAAAACAGCAGCTAGAAGAGGGAAAAACACCACGTGCAATTAAAAAAGACGCAACTGCTGCCCTGTTCCGGAATTCATATGCAATACCCATACAACTGAAATAGCAGGTGAACAAAACCCATCATTTAACCTCGAAGGACACAAGGACACACTTTCGATTTTCGTTAATAACATTGAGTGGTACTTTCAGACAACCGTACTTAATTGAATTTTCTAGCCGTATAAAGTTTTTAAACTGAACCGTTATATGGACATCCAATGATCAACATCTACCTACAAACTATAACAATTAATAATGAATTTCTATCTCATCATCGCTTTGCAAATGCTGATCTCTCCGTACCGTAAATGTATTTTTGACTGGCGTCACTGCTGCTTCCTAAAGTCGTAAAGCCCACTGAAAACTAATTAAAAAGGTCTGCAGTCATGAAAATGCATATTCGTATCTTTAGCTGCATTTGCGAATAACATTTTTAATGCATTTGTTGACAGTTGTGGCAAATGAAACTGCCAACAATTGATTGGGTTTAATAGTACTTGTTTTTTTTATTTTTTTTTATTAGTGAATGCCTCAGGTCAGTTGCAGATCCAAGTGAAATTGGTATTAGACATTGAAGTGGAAGTCAGATGCCACAGTCAGGCAGCACAAAAAGTGTAATTAAAATGCAATGATTTTGTTGTTGGTTGTGTGTGCTGAATGTGGCATGCCACACAACACAAATGCAACTAATACCAGTGCTTCACGATTATGGAGAGGGCAACTGTCAACGAGGCACGCGCCATGAAATGGGCGGCAGCTCCAAGTAGCAAGTGGCAAGTGGCAAGTGGTAGGTAGCAAGTAGCGAGTAACAAGCAGCCAAGTTGCAAGTGTCGAGCTTGAGTTTGAGTTGGAGTTATGCGTGCAAAAATGTTGCAAACAGGCAGCCATAGGCGACGGTGTGGCAAGTGGCAAGTCTGCCACACAGAGTAGAAGACGATGCCGCTGCTGTTGTTGCTGTTGTTGCTGTTGTTAGTGTCGCCTTAATGCGTTTCTTGGTGTGAATTAATTTTATTGCCTAATTGTGTGTCTGTGCGGCACATGTTGAAACTATTAAGCGCATTTTAAACACATGCGCCTCCCAACTCCGTGCCCCCAACTATGTAGCATTTATGGTTCGTCATTTAACGACCTAGCCGCCGATAGATTCTATTCACTTCGCTATACTTCGAAATTTTGTGTAAAATACTTGCTTTTAAATATTTTGAAAAATTTGTCAAAATGACTAAATGTCTTCATATACATTTTGGTTTCAGCAGAAAATTTCAGCAAATTGTTTGACAAACGTCAAACGGAAATGCGTCTAGCGGCAATAACGTCCAAAGTATAGTGAAGACATTCCATTGAAAAGAGAAATAAATGTTTGCTATTTGCTGGAGCAGCAGCCACGTGCTAAAAAGCGACTTTTACAATTTAACAATATGGGCACACGTCCGTTTGTTTCCTGTCGCGGGTTTCACTTTCTTTCACCAACAAGAGGAGCAAGAAACAGGACCAGTAGCAACGACAGCAGCAGCGGGATGTGTGGAAGTAGGTTAGTCCTGTGCCTGCTGTTGCCATAGGGTGCTTACAATGTCTTGTAGAGAGAGGGGAGAGGGGAGAGGGGAGAAGGAGCACAACATGCTTGAGATGTGCTCTGATACTCTGATATGATAATCTTTCTCTCAAAATCGAGAGCTCGCACCTCAGTTTTGCACAAGGGTCTCTAAATAAGAGCCTTGGGCCCGTGCGCTCCCTTCTTCTCCTCTCCTCTGCTATTGTCTGGTCGGGCCTGAAGTGTTTCCTGTCTCTGTGTGTGTGTGTGTGTTTGTGTGTGTTGGAAATAAAAACGGGAACTTGTACAATGTTAAAGGTGCAGACAAGGCTATTTGCTCTCTCTCTCTCTCTAGCTCTCTTTCTTTCTCACTCTTCTATCTAATCGCCCCCGTCAGCAAGGGCTGCTCGTCATTTGGTTTTATCATTAACGACGTTTTATTTATTTTTTTTATGTATATATTTTCTCTCTGTCTATCTGTCGACCTTTATCACCCGCCTGCGATCTGCCCCTTAAAATACTATAAAAAAAGTGAAAACAAAAGGCCTACAAATGAGAAGTATAAAAGTACTTTGCATTAGCTCCGAGTGCCCCACGCGCCCCAGCTGCAAGTACAGCTACTAGATATTTAAGAAGTCAGGGTGGCACTTGTTGTTAAAAGGAGCGGGGGAGGGAACAAGAAGAACTACTTGAACTAGACACTTTGTGGAAACTGCAGGAAGTGACCTATCACAATTGGCAAATATTTTAATTGGCTCGCAAGCCATTCAGCTGCTGTTGGCCATGGCTTAAAAAGCCTGCGTCGACAGACTGTTTGCGCTGATCTAATCATTGACATCTAAGGCTAACGGTAAAAGCTTCTGCTTTCTGTCCAAAAACAAACATTTTGTACTATTAGCGGGCTTATTATCAAGCCGTAAAAAGTAAGAGTAAAAGCGAATACCAAACAAAATACAATAAAAACGTAGCCTTTGATGACACACACACACACACCTGTGTGTTCTGTGAGTCCTGTCCGTCTGCTTTCATATCCTGTGCAGTGTTTAGAAAATGTTATTTTCACCCGTTGCCTGCAACTTGTTTCATTTGCTTTGTTTGATTATTTGGTTTCTTTTATTTTATTTTTTTGTATCAATTTTTTTTGCCAAGCCGCACACAAATTAAGTTAACTTCCTGTCTGTCTATCGCTAATAGCAAATTAATAAGAGCTTCCGGTCAATTTCTGGCCAAGTGGCTTGCGGTTTCTACCAGTCCTTCTGTTTTCTTTTTTTGTGTTCCTGACCGGCCCGCCTCCTTTTTTTTTCCTTTGGATGTGTGGGTTGAACTCTCCTGTCTGCAATGGCAATTGGCAAAGTTGTCAACTCCCGCGCCTCCCGCGACTCCCGCGACAGCTGGTTGTGCCGTGCCTCTGAGTTTTTTGGCGCCTGTCCTTGACACACATTGCATTCCATGCCATTCCACGCACATCCTTTCCACCTGAATGCAGTTGTGCTTAGGGACACGATTGCCAGTTGCTAGCAACAATGCATTGCACTGAACTGCATTGCAGTTTTTCTTTCCTGCTTATCTATATAGGGCTCTGGGCTATCGCTCGCAACTGCGGCAGTTGCTGCAACGTACTACTGCTGCCGTTAGCTGTCCCAGTACTGTTGCTGTCTTGAGCCGCTTCCTGTTGCCTCTTCGTGTGTTTCGTGTGTCTCTTACACCTTACAACGGAACAATGAGAACCGAGAAGCAACAAGGAAGCAATTGCAGTTGCTGTAAGACAATTCATCTGCGACCCCCTCGTACAGCTGTTTAAATGTGTTCGAACCCACTTGCTGTTGCTGTTGTTGTTGTTGTAATCTTGAGATTGTTCTTTGTTGGTTTTCGTGACGTGACGCTAAACAGATCAAATATTTTTATTTATTTATGAAAATATCTAACAACATATAATATATATTTATTGTAAAAGCATTTCTTTAAAGATGTAGTAAGGCCTAAATTGACCATTGATATTGGTTCATTAAATAATTCTTCTGATGCTTACTTATTTCAAGAATAAACTTTTGAAAACTTGCTCATATCATGCATTTATTTTCGCTTTTATTAATTTCATAATTAAATATTAATATTCTAAAACAACGCCTTTCATTATACTAGATCAGATAAGAGCAGAAATTAATGTATACGAAACGTTTAGCATAGCTTACACTGCAAGAAAGTCAACATAGTCAAGTTGTCTAAACAATAAACAAATATTTTTCAACTAAGTTTTTCAATCAAATTTTCGTTTCTGATTTACCTTTACAGATAATAATTCCTTACTTAATGACATTGATCAGTTCATTTATTTTTTTTGTGTGTATATTGTCGCAGACATGGCTGCTGCTTGCCATAGAGATGCTGAGGCATGCCCCCAAATCCTCGCAGCTATGCCGTCGGCTATGCCATCGTTGTTGTTGTGGTTGTTGTTAATGTTGATGTTGCTACTCGTATTTTTCACATTTTCAGCTTAATTGCATTGGCTGGCCGCACGTTCCGCAGCTTGTCTGGGGCCAATTGTTTGCCTTGTCTCACGTGCAACAGTAGCAAGAGAAGCAACTGGTATTTTCCTAGCTGCCAAGTAGCTAATAGATGCAACGCACACACACATACAAAGAGAGCTCCCCTTGTGGCAGCTTGCAACATTGTCCAGAGACAAACAATTGCGTGGCGCGTTTCGTCTCGTCTCGTCTCGTCTCGTCTTGTTTTCCTTTTTATTTTTTTTTTGGGGAGGACGCTGGCGTTGTTGGTTGAATGGTAAGGCGTTGCTGGTTGCAGGTTGCAAGTTGCAACTTTGCAGGTGTTTGTGTTTTGGCTTGTTAAGTTTAAGATTGTTTGATATTGTAGTGTAGTGCTTCTAAGTGTTGCTGTTTACTACGTGTTGTTGCAACGTGTGCTTTGGCGCTAAGAGACATGTTTCAATTATGATTGTTGGCGTGTTTTATTAATTACTTATATCTTCGTATGCCATTTAGTTACACATTTAGATATGGAACCCCCCTCCCACCCCTAATTGTCCGTTCTTTGTGCTTTCCAACTCATGTGTTTAATTGCGCATTCAATTTGTTGCAGTCAAACCATTTCTGTTCACATGCCAATCCATGATGCATAAAACCAGCTAAAATAGGATATACCAAATGAGTCTTAACCAATTTAAGCAGTTGGCCATGTGTGACGTCCATCAAGGATAAAAAGTTATATGTGTGTGTGTGTGTTTGTGTGTGTGTGTGTGTGTAGAAATAGAACAAACAACTCAACCCCTATCTATTTATTTGCCACTGAATGCTAAACAGAATCAGAATCGTCATCTTAAGCGCGTCAACTGAACAATCTAACTGATTGCTTACAAATGAATCTCAATTAAAATTAATTCAAAACATGAACTGGGTATTATTTACCCGTTTGACACTCACATACATTTACTGACACACACACACACACACACACAAACAGAGCGTGTTAGAGATATGCCACAGATTGACAAACATCTATTACGAGAAAGTGTGCAACAAAGGGTGAGTTCGAGGCAAATTTGAGGATTGATCAAATGTATCTTTGCCAAAGAGATGATAAAATAATAAATACTTGAGCAGTATATCTAAAGAGAGAGAGAGAGAGAGAAGCAGATGGCCGAGTTGATGGACCATTTACTGTATATATCAGCATCAATTAATTTGGTATTCGTGATTCTACTTAACATCGATTGACCCCAACAGATTAGTGTGGACCAAAAGAAATGAAAACCAACATTCTTGCGACTCCGACTCTGGACTACATACATACACAACTATTTACAAAGAGTGTCGCCCCATTGGGGGCCATTGAGTAGGTCGAGCATTTTCAGTGACGCAAATTGTCAAGTTCTTATTGTTTTTGTATCTGCAGTGCGCTGCAGCTTTTCACGCTTTTCACACTTGAGCAAATGCACTGATAACAAACTAACAACTATAGCAGAATAATAAAGAAATTATGAAGCTCCTTCTTGACAATTGCTTAACTGGGGACCTTTTTCTATCCCTCGATGAAAACTGAGACAGTCGGTTAGTTTTCAGCACTTGAGCTAATGATATTTGAGTTACTCAAAAGGTTAGTGAGTCAAACTCTTTTCCCAGTGTACATTTGCTTTTCTTCTACTACATATAATGTATATTTGCGTTTCATTTTAATTGCCCAATGCCAATGCTCGTGCCACTTTTGTGGGCGCCTTCGCTACTTCGGTAGCTGTTGACTATCTTAAAGCTTAATTGGTGCGATTGAATTAAAATCGTTTGCTGCTACTTGCTGCCTACAGTTAGACTTCTTCTTGACACTCTTCATCTCGTCAAGCCTTGCGCTGCTTTGATCTTGGTGTCGATTAGGCTCACAGATCACTTGATTGCTTTGATATTGTATTTTGCGGTTATTTGTACGCTCGATTTGCTTAAATGATTGATCAATGAGACAATTGTGACAATGTGCGCCTCAGAGGCGATCTCAGGCCTCGACAGTTTAGAATTTGCATGATTCTCGAAGACGAGCATTCAGTCAAGAGTTGGGCAATCAGTGCTGGTGTTTTGTGTGTTTTTGTTTTCTCTTTTTTCTCTCTCTTTTTCTTCTTTGTTTTGTTATTGAATGTGACATTATTGATTGATAAATAAATATACATAAATCAGAGGACTGTGTCAGCAAGTGAGCTTAATTTGTCTATCTATCAGGCGATTACATAATACACTTTCTGTTTATTCCCTTGCACGCAGACCTTTACCCTAAAGCAGGTGTTTAGCAGTTTGACGTTAAAATGAATACTTGATACAAAAGTTATAGAATTTTAACAGTAATAGAATAATACCATAGCTATTGTTAATGTAGTTGAATACAAATTTTATGTCTGCGGCTTAAGGGGTATTTATCGACCAAGTATACACAACCAACGCTTGCTCAATTCCCAGATCATTTTAATGACTTGCAAAGAAAAAGGTCCTGTCAACTGCACTTTGAGGGTTGCCTGTGTGCTGGGATGCTCCTCGTTTTTGATCCCAAGAAGTCAAGTTTATAAATTTGTTGTTGCTCATTCGGGCTTGACAAAATGTGTCCCTTGCCTTTTGTTTCTAACTTTTATAAATGTTAACCTATTTAATTGACTTATAATTGGAGAAACCCACACAAATACTAACAGAAAGCAAGTAAGCGGAAGAGAGAAAGAGAAGAGAGAGAGAGAGAGAGAGAGACAGGGAGATAGAGGGGTGGAAAAGAGGCTGGCAAAGCAACATATGTGTAACTAATAATTTTGTGCGAGGAATTCCTCAAGCGCAACAGAGCCAAATGCAATGAAAGTGCAGCTGAAGGCACCAGGGGAAGACCAGAGAAAGAGAGAGAGAGAGGTTGTGGACATCCCCTGCCCCTTCAGTTGCAGTCATCGTATTCGGCAGGATCACAATCACATGTGAAAAATTAGCGGCGCGCAAATGCAGTAACCGGCAAAGTTACAGTTGAACGAGTTTTCAGTTTTCGCTTTCGCCCGAGGAAGCGGAATTGGAGTGGGTATGGAAACAAGAATGGTGCATACAGAATAGAGAAAAAGAAGAAGAAGAAGAAATAAAGTACAAGGGTGCAACTCCGCATTTGGCCAAACAATTTATGCCGCCCGCCAATTTGAACTTGAAATTGTAATTGGCATTGGCAAGGGCACCTACATATGCCAGACAAAAGTTGACAAAGTACCCAAAGACCAGTCGCTACCACCGCTCTGGGCCTATATTGTAAACCTGAACCTGCTCTGTTTCTGTTTTTTGTTTCTAAGCTGTATTGCACTGTCAGCTGTTCGTGTTTGCGGAGCAAACGGTACAAAGATATTCGACACCAAAATACAAACGTTGCGCACGATCAGAGTCAGGTTGCTGTCATTTGTAAGGGGTTAAATAGAATTGTACAAATTGTAGGTAACGACACATGAATTTTAAGAACTATAATTTTAAGCTGCAGTAATAAGTCGTATTTAAAACTACAAATTTGTGTTCATAGGCTAGAAATTTATAATACTGAACTGTTGTTTTTTACAACTACAAGTGCAGGGTTTAAAGTTAAGTAAAGTTTGCGGGAATGTCAAGTATATTCAGATCAGATGACTCCCTACACCCGTTTTGGTAATGGATGGGACAAAGTGTTAAGTTAATAATTTGCCAGACTTGGGGCAGAGAATAATTGAAAAATGCCAGCAGACATTGAGCTATGGCACGAGAGAGCTTTATTAATTTTTGTATTTAAAACATTTCAAGCTCTCGACACCTTCAGCTTGGTCGATCGTCAGTGCCATCGCATTGCATGGCAACATGAATCGAACACTTGCAGCAGTTTGTGGCAACAAGAGAAACAGCAAAGAAGTAGCAGTAGCAGTACGACCAGTAGCAATGATCTCAAATTAATGCCCAACGATGGCTGGAGTAGAAATAATGAGCCTGCAGATGCCTCAACTTGCAACATAAAGATGCTGGCAAGAAAGAGCAAGGTAGAGAGAGAGCTGAGCAATTGGAGTTGGCGACGTGCGACGAACGCGCGCATAATCAAGGCTTGGACATGCAGACATGTAGACATGAAGACATGGAGACATGGACATCGATTGGGCTCCCTTGTGCGCAGCCTTTATGATTATTGTTATTATTGAGTGCATGCCTGCAATTCAGGCCAACTCATCATTAATGCGCGCAAGTGCAAGCAGCATTACCAAAAACCCGCCACTAAAATAAAATCGAATGAAATATAATTAAGCATCAATGTTGCTGCTGCTGCGTAGTTGGTAGCGCTTGTCATTTGGTAAACATTCTTTTCCAGCGGGAGCTGCAGAAAAACTTGGCTATCTGCCAGCAAATCGCATGCACTGTGACAAAATTTGAGAGATTAATTTTTTGTATTAGAATAAGTCAAGTGAAATAATATCTAGCGCTTTTAAGATGTAATACCAAAATGTATATTGATTTAATTTAACAATCCTATCAGAAAACCAAAACTACAACGCATTTGTTGCCGTGTAACAAGCGGCAAGTTAAGCATTTTATTAACCGGTTTGCAACTGGCTGTGATTGTCTCTATCTCTCTTTCTGTTTGTTTCTGTCCTTGTCTGTATGTTTGTGGCTTTGCTTATCTCCGGCTTTGTGGCATCTTTAAATGGCGTTTTTTCGCACTCACAGACGCGCGGGCGTCGGGCATAGAGGAGAGAGGGAGCGCCGAGGCAGCCAACAAAACGTTCGCTGATTTTTAATTATTTTGCACGATGTTCGCCATCGTTGGCAATGCCACAGCCACAGCCATAGCCAGAGTACAACTACAACTACATTTGCAGCTTCAGAGAGCGGAATAAAGATTCGGTCCCATGGACTTGGAACTGGCATCGGTTTGGGTCCATGGCCAAAAGAGCTGAAGCTGGCAAGCTTGGCAATCAGCGAGCTGGGTCTTTCGTCACTTCAATATTGAAACACTTAATCACAATTTCGTTAAGGGCATGCCAAGAAGCTGCAGCAAACAGAGATCCTTCTGCTGTCTGCTGCCTGCTGCATATGCACATAAATGGCAAATGTTAAGAAATTCCAAATATCTCATACAAATTACCAAAAGGCAAAAGCTGACAGCAAGAACGACGACAACGAAACACATCGAAACTGATTCTTAAACCGAACTTAACTGCAGAAACGAAACAGCAAACGAAAATGATATTTTGCACAGAACCGAATGCCAAATGCCGCATACCCATACCACATTCTGGTGCTTGCCCCAAACTGCTTGATGGTGCTGTTGGCTCGAAAAGTCTGCGACCCGCTTGGGAATTTCAGGCCAGGCTAAAACATGACGAAGACGATGATCGCACTCTGTGTCGTCTGCGACGTTGATAATTAATAACAGTCAGCATTCAGCTGACAAGTCCAAGCTAAAGAGCATAAAAACGAGCTAACACCCAATCAAAAAAACGCACGCTACAGCCACAAAAGGCCAAAACTGGGTAGCCAATGGTAAAGGTAATGGCATGATCGCTGCGGTAGCTGCCAACTCATTGGCCAACAAAAAATCAGAACCAGAGCCAGAGCCAGGGCCAAAACCAGACAAGTCTAAGGCAGACATAATCTCAGACAAGTTGGAATGTCATTGGAACTGGTAGTTGCTGGCAGCCACTGTAGCTTTTTTGTACTGCATCAGCCACAGCGATTAAGATCACAACAGAAGAATCGATCAAGAGTCGCAACTGCATCGACGAAGCATCAACGCCTCCATCAACAGAACAAACTGACAGACAACACGACAGCGACACGTTCAATGACAGTGACAACAACTGTGCAATTAGATTTTACGTTATCTATGACAAATGCTTTTAGATCCCGCACACTCTTGTATGTTACTTATATACTTTCGATGAGTGTCTACACTGCATACAGATAGAAAAGTGATTGGTATAGCAAATTTATTGAGCATAAAATGAATGCAAATTGAGAGAAGTAATGGTTTTATCTGTGAGTCAACATATATATAAATTTTATTTTCTTATTGTTACTATTTAATATAAACTTCAACTGTTTGACTAGACTAATAAAATACTTTTCTAACCTCATCCTGTTGTTTTTATAAATACCTGTGCACTCAAGCTGTAAAATTTAATTGAAGAACCCACACAAACAAAATTTAGTTAAGCTTACAACTTTATCTGCTGGTGCTTTTTGCAACTATTTAACTTATTACCAATTCTTCGAGAACGAATCACAAAAATAGCCAATTGGTATTCGGCTCACGCATCAGTCGCTTGAAAACTGATTAAATGACACAAAAACAATTAATGCCTATGGCTGCTAAATCAAATGATATTGCCAAGAACAAGCAAGCAGAACACAAACATAAACAAGAACAAGGATGGGGGGAAAAGTATGAGCGCCATGGTGCCAGGCAAAACGATTTATAGCCCAACGGAATGTGCCACGATGCCAAAGGATCAGAGATGAAAATCATCAGGGCAGAGCAGAGGCAGTTCAGTTTGAACGAATGGAGCGATAATAAAAAACAATTTAGTCCGCACATACCTTTGCCTCAAAGAGAGGGATGGGAGCAGGAGGCAGCAGGCAGCAGGCAGCAAGCATCATGCATCAAGCAACTACTCTGATGATTAAAACACATTAAAAATCCAGTAGCAGTAGGAAGTTAAGAAGCAGAAGAACCCAAACCCCGAAGAAGGTTTTGACTTTCGAGCTTGAGTTGAATTTCAGTTTGTGAGTTTGACGACTTTTTCCACACTGTTGGCAATGCTGGCCGCACCAAAGCAACTAATTTCATATTTTTCATGCAATTGCTGAAATTCCGTAGCGCCCAAAACGGTGACTGCTTGCCCCGGCTCAGTTATTTAGCTACCGGTCCTGCATCAGTATTTGTATCTGAATCTTTGTCGCTGTTGTTTTTGTTCTTTGTATCTGTGTCGCAATCAGACTTAGTCCGGCGTTCCGTCAGTCCGTCAGTCTGCTTGATGCCCAGGGACTACCTGTTGCGACGTGTTATTAGGGCGACGTATTGACGACAAGCAAACGTCAACCCAAACGTCAGCTCATCATATCATCGATTGATGCGAGTAGTCCTTCTGACTGCCAACATCTCTTCCTGCCCCTTCCGCTCCACAATACACCCTATCCCTCTCTCTCTCTCTCTCCTTTACCAGGCACATGTTTTGGGGTCCAGTGCCAAAAAAAAAACAAAAACAGAACAGAACAGAAGCTGTGGAGCGCTTGTTGGGCTGCTTGTTTGGAATTTTGTAGTTTGGGGAGCCGAAAAATGTTGGGTGCCCTCTAATTTTGGCCACAGCCAGAATCCACTTTAGTTGAGTTAAAGTCCCCTTTTGAGGTGGTGATATTTCTACAAGTTAAGATTGCTTCGCAACAACAAAAATAGCTTTTTGGGTTAAGCATATTTTCATTCCGATACCCTTGCTGGTCTGGTCTGCTGTGGTTGCTGTTGCTGATGCTCTTGCAACGTGATTTTGCGCTTTAATGAGGATTATTAAATGCGAGATTATTATGTGCTGCAATTACTTTTCTGCAGCCACTGTACAATAACAACAACAGCAGCAACAACTTGTCTGTGTCTTCTGTTTCTTTTACTTTTACGCTGCGTTGATTTATTTTATTGAACCATAAAAATGTAAATTTTACTTTGTTGGCCCGAACAAAAGACAAAGTTAATCGTTGTCAATTATTGCCTTTGACAGGTTAATATTAAAATACCTTCTACTGTGGCGATGCTCGCTGGATAAGTGCCACAAGACCAAGGGATACTGGTTGATACTTGAGATCTGGAGCACTCTGATAGTGGCTATTGTTATAGGAAATATGTAAAGATTAGCATATTCTGTGCCTATATGTATTTTCGAGTCGCAGGATCAGCTGACTAAGAACATTCTTTGTGTCTTCCACCATAAAGACTTACATAGTATGTCTGATTGTTTGCCATTTTGTGCCGCTGGCAAATCAGTTTCCGGCTGCACTTGAGCGCCAACGCATCAAACCGTTCAGGAGGAGGTCTTATACATTGGTTGCATAGGGTTGGTGGTGGTGGTGGTGGTGATCGGAAGGCAACCTCTATTAACATAATCACAACACGAGTCTGGATGGCCGGTTGGTTGGTCGGTCGGTCGGTCGGTCGGTCGGTCTGGGGCAACCGAAAATTACGCACAGCAAGATCAATTTTGTGAGCGGAATCACTGCAGGGCGATCAATTAAAATTTTTGATCGAATTTTCGTCAATTTTTTGACATGTGGCCAACAGAAGCCAACAATTGGGCGTGGCATTCAGCTGGACACGGCCCCGCAGTTGCACTCGTAATATGCACACACACACCCGTACATACTCGCAGCAAGATCAATGTAAGCTGAAATTGTCGGCGGTTGCCTTAGGCAAAGTTTGCTCGACTTTAGCCCCACTTGGACTCTGTCCAGAGCCCTCTGTTCAATGCAGTCTTTGGCAAATGCATAGGCAGAGGCGGTGGCTCACTGGTTGCCTGGCTGCCTGGCTGCCTGGCTGGCTGACTGACTGGCACTGTGAATGAAATTGATTAAAGCGTAAATGAATTTTGTGCTCTGGTCAAGTCTCTGACGATGATTATAACATAAGATCGATGGCTGCTGTCGCTGATCGCTAACTCGACGCGGCTACTGTAGAAAGCAGACGCCGTCCGATCAAAATGTGAATTTGAACATGACGAGACGGCCAGGACGGGCAGGAGGGGCAGGACGGGCAGGACGGGAACGAGGACGCTCTGTATCAAGATGCTCTAGTTAAACTGATATTATGTTTCTACCCTGTAAACAAAGTAAAGAAAGCTCTGCTATAGATTATTGTGCTGTTGAGAGACTTGCTAAAACATATCACTTAAATATTATATCTGCATGACTACTTTTATTTGTTACTTCTGTAGGATTTTTTTAATTTCCGATAGGGTATCACCCATGTTGATCAACTGTATCAGTCAAATGGGGTTGTGGCAAGTTTTTGTCTGGCATTTGACAAACTAGCCAGAGGCAAGTGAAACGCAGAAGCAAAAGACCCAAGAGCAGAGGTTCTGGTCCTTAGACAGACTTTGATTCGGCTTGATTTAAGTTTATCCGCACGATCAGCAAAACAGATTCAAAAAAATCAAATCGAATGCCATAATTTTGGGTCTTTCAAATCCAATAAAAAACTGTGTGTGTGTGTGTGTGTGTAGGTTGCTGAAAGGAATTCCTTGCGTGCCAGGCGAAAAACAGCGCCGCACACCCCCTCTCCAGGAAGACAAAAAAATAAAAGAGTCTGAGCACAAACGGTAAACGGTAGCACCGCTATAATTAGGGCTCCTAAGATTAAGACTACTGAGATACACTGGAATACCAAATACCGTCGCTGAATTCGATTTCCATGTGCCATTTAAGACTCGATTTCAATGAAGTTTTGTTATTAATAGTACGATAATGCTAGTATTGAAAGAATGAGAAAAAAAGAGGGAAAAAGAAAAAAAAATAACTGGCTCGAATGGTCAAAGAGAGTGACGAGACGAGGTTAGAAACATTAATTTAGCTACGCTCTGCTGAGCGTCAAAGAAGTGAAGATTGAAGATTCGTGATACGGGTTGCGGGTTGCGGGATGCGGGCTAACGTTTGGGGGCTTTAAGCTTCGCGTCATTAAAGATAATTTCGTGATTCGCCAAATTACCTGCTAAATTATAGAAAGCAAACAAAACGGCGCCCCAAACAAGCTGCACACAAATCAATAGAAATCAACGCCTGTCAGAGAGCGTCGATTGATTCAAAAGCTGGACTCTTGGAATCGCTTCAGATCTTTTGAGCTGCCACTATCGATGAGAGCTTGCATTATTGGCGACTTAATCAATCAATACATTGAATTTAGGTAGTATTCAGTGCGTGAGTGTTTATTTATTTTTAGCTGTAAAGACTGAAGTGAAATTTCACATTGTAGACAAATCAACACTTAGCTAGACAAACAAAAGCAAACAAGCAAATAAAAATAGACACTTGGTAAAATGTAATTCATGTCTAACCAAAAGCGGACATTGGCACATTGAAGAGAAAAAAGCAACAACAACAATCCAAATAAGGTGATACAATAAAAGAAGCAGGCTATTGGGTTAGTTGTGCAATGTAATCTCTATAATTCTTTTGTTCATGTACTTTAGACAACTGTTAAGTCTTCTCGGATCGAAAATCAACTTTCTTACTTTTCTTCCACAGATATATAAACCAATAAACAGCGTTATTCTAATGAAATTTTAACCCATTTAAATTTTAGAGCCAAGCACTGGCCCTGACCCGTGCAGCCAATGCAGCGGCTGTTGTTGCTGCTGCCAACGCCAATGCCAATAATACCAAATCACCCTCGGCTGCTGCCAGCCTTATGGACATGGCCGTGAAGAAAGAGCACTCATTGTCGCCACCTCAAAGCGTTATCCCTGAGGAGTCTGGAACTGGCCTTGGTCAGTTACAGCACAGACGCGCATCGTTGCAGGGCGTGCAGGAGAAGCTTACTCAGCTGCAGATGCATCATCAGCATCATCAACAACAACAGCAACAACAACAGCAACAACAACAGCAACAGCAGTCTAGCTCTGAGGCAACCAATGCCACAAGTCGACGCTCCACAGAGGGCAGTCCGCCGGCTCTGGGTCTTGTGTCGCATCAACACCAAGCGTCGCAGCAGCAGCAACAGCAATTACAACATTCACAACAGCACCAACATATGCACAATTCAGATGCCGGCAGCAGCATTGCATTGTCCTCGTCGGCGGGCTCTAGTCAGAATGTATCCCTGGCAGCAACGCCGAAGAGTGAGCGCGAGGAGCGTGGCAGCATCTCTTGCCTGCCACCAGCTGCTCTGGGCATGGCAGTGGGCGTGCAGCAGGCTCAGCAACAGGCCGAGAAGCTGCTTAGCCATCCAGCTCTAGAATCCCGACGCGACTTCGATGTCAGCAAAGTGAATCGTGAGTAGACAATTATTAATTGATTATTCATAAAGATGTTTAATTCAACAAGTTATTAGACTATGTTATTAAAAGTTAACGAGAAGCAGAGAGGAACCGTATAAAACTTAATATAAAAAAAGAAAAGAAATTATTTTAACGCAATTCTGCGATCTTATAATTAAAATATACACCTTTTATATACCATATATTTTAGATTTCCATATCATTGTTAGATATAGAAGAATCGCTTAAAGAAATATCTCAGAAAATTCCGCAAGTTTAATAATTTACATTTATTAGCATAAATATTTGTTTGCTATTTGGATTTACCCAACGTAAGCTAAACATTTAAAATTGAGTCACATGATTTTGTTATGTTAAATATACATTTTTATTTAAATACAACAATAAATTAAATAGCCCCAAAAAAAAAAACAAAGCTATTTGATATAATGCCAATTTCTAACCACTAATCTGCTCGCATGCTTAAATATTTGTTTGCTGCATTAGCATGTACAATCAAAATTTGAGTAAATCGAAACAAACGTTGCATAAATCACATTAATCCATGAACCCTAATCCCACCCAGCCAGCTAGTCAGCCGGCACAGTTGCCGCAACTCAATAAGATAACAACTGGGGGATGGGAAAAACTGCGAGTGGAAAGAGAGAGAGAGGGGAGTTTTGCTATTTCCGTGCCGTCACACAAATACCCTTAATCCGGCTATGCGAGACAGCCTCAATGAAGCGCTCAATAATAAAGGGGCAAAGGCATCATTATAAAAATGCCAATGGTCGAAGCCTTTTGTGGCAATCGTGCAATCTCGCAACTGGTGATTATGTGTGCAATAGGCAGCTTTAAGGATTTGTGCAACTTTAAATCAGGATGGTGTATATTGACGCACATATGTACATATGTATGTATGTATGTATGTATATGGCACAGTAGTTATAAGTAGAATGTGAATCTGAATCACATTTAACACACAAACAAACATCTTACGAATCTTTGAGTGGCCCTGCTGTGGTAATCTTGTTTAGTTCATCGATAGTAGTTTAGCCATGGACAAAGACTGAACCGGTATCTGTCTGTGTGTGTGTGGGTGTGTGTTTAGATACTTATGCAACAAATGCTACTAGCAGCTTGTATCTGTGTTGTTGAATGCGAACGTATCTGTCAGTTAGTTTGTCGCTTGCCGAATCTGAAATCCTTTTGCATACCAACACACAAACACACACGCACACTCGCACACAAACAGTTGGGATCCATTCAGGTTCAGATTGGCAACAACACAGCAACACAACATACACTCATCGTATATGCATCCAAATCCCTTGGATTAAGCATATGAAGCATTCATAACGTTTATTTTACCTCCTGTCTATCCATCCTCTTTCTCTCTTTGTCTTTCCTTCTCCTCTCCTTCTTGCCAGTCTCAATTGTGAGCAAACAAACACATTCGTTTTGCCTTTGCTGTGGCAGTCAAAAGCAAGAGAGGACCCACACAAGTAAACACAAATACACACACACACACACACATAGATGAGACAGGCGCACACAACGACACGCTGTAACAATAGGCAGACAGTTGGGGGGGTGAGGAGGTGTTGCGTCAAATGAACGTCAGCACACACTTGTGGAGCTATTTTGGCCATGTGGCTTTGGCCGATACAGCCGCACAAAGCAATAACAGCGACAACAACACTAACAACAACAACGGAAGTTACTGTGGAGGCGTGACAGTAACCGTTTATTCCTTGGAACTCGGCACTCGCGGCGTATACGCAACGCATTTAATGCCTTCGGGCTGACTCAATAACAACAGGTTGCTGCCAGGGTTTGGTATTATGGCCAATTTATGGTTTCTTTGGCATCGCGCGTCGCTTTCAATTCACACAAAACTTGATACTTAGTAGTTTTGTATGTTTTGCTTGGTTTTTCCTTATATTGTGTATAAAATTGAACGAAAAATGATTAAGTAAAATACATTTTCAGCTGGTTTCCTTGATTTCTTAGTAAAATTTAAATTTTTATTTTGCGTTTCAAAAAGTTTCTTTTTATATATATTTTTATAGGTGTTGTGTTGAAATTATTAAAAATATATATATATTTTTTCAAACTTATAGATTTGTTACTTTCTTATTTGATTAAACGTTTGAGAGCATGTTTAAAACATAAAACATTTGAAAATCTATTAATATTTGCATTTAGTTTTTGAAATCATTTGCATGGGAGACAGAACGAGCTCTGTTTGGTTCAGTTCGTGTCCTGACTAAATGTTGTCCCTGTTGCTGTTAAGCTGTTGGCTAACTCGTTGCTTGTGTAGGCAAGCCAGGCTGAATTGAATGGCAGCTTGTACAAGAGTAAGAAGGGGTTGGAGGTTTTCTGTAAAGCATGTGCATAATAGTTGGGATAGAAACGTGCGTTAGATTTGAACTTTGTTTGAATTTGTGAATTTCTCACTCGAATATGCATGTATTATGACCTGTGTGTGCGTGTGCGTGTGTGTGTGTGTGTGTGTTTGTGATGTGTGTTGTACTGTTATTTGGAGGATTTGCACAGCAAAACGGCATCAAGTGAAAATGCAAGAATGGAATGAAATGGGGCTATTGTTGTTGTTGTTGTTGTTGCGTATTTGTTGTTATTATTGTCATTTAACATTGCCATTTCCTACAATCTGCATCTGTGTGCGTGTGTTTATATGTAAATCTGTTTGTTTTGTTTCTGCTGCGTGTGTGCGTGTGCTTATTGCGCCTAAGCTGCTCAGCGACGCAACACGATATTTATCCCTGCCTTTCCCCTCCCCCTCGCACACACACACACACACAAATAATACAGTTGCAAACAAAGCTTTCAGTTTTGGGCAATTTTTATTTGTCGCATTTCGATTCAATTCGATTTATGCAGCGTTTAGTATGCAAAATTTTCATACGTTAGCCTTAATAAATCCCCAAACGGCCGCACTTGTCAATATGCTGCCACCCATTCCCCCTTCTACTCTCGCCACAGCATATGGCAATGGCACCTATATAAGCTTATGCACACACATACACACACGTGCCACAACCTCACACACACACACACACACACACACACTTAAACACCCATATATCGCGCTCTGCAATTGAAAATCACTGCGCCTTAGTTAACGACACGTTTGTGGATCAGCGCGTTCACCAGAGCAGCCCACACCCTGCGTGTGTGTCCCCTCGCCCTCCATATCTTTTTCTCTCTCTTTACTTGTCACCAATTGACCCCCACTCGACCATTGTTGTTTGGGAGAAGTTTCATTGTTGTTGGTATTGCAGTTGCCGGGGTCAGCTTTCCATGTGGCAGCAACTTTTGTATCTGTAGCAGATGCATCGCCAGCCACCCAGTCAGACAACTGACATAAGCTAGGCGGCTTTTTCTGTATACATAAGCATACGCTCTGCTCAGGACTTCAAAAATACGCGCTTTGCATTATGCATATTTCAAACAGATCGCCAGTATTTAAGTGTGTGTGTGTGTGTGTGGGTGTATGATTAGGTGTTTGGTTTTCGGTTTCGTTTCAATTTAAACTTCCAGTCACCCGCAATTGCTGCTAGGTTGCTGTAGAGAAACGAAAATGTTGCTTTCAGAAACAAAGATAAATGAAATGCCGATCAAAACTTTTGTATTTATATTTTAACTTTTTTTTTAAGTTAAATCATATCTTATTATCTATCTATTAACTACTATTAGTCTTTCTTAAAATTCGGTTATTTTATATACAATACATTCGTTAAAATGCAAATTGAAGTCCTTTAGCACAGAAGTCCACTTTGTTGGTTGAAATAGTTTAAGGATTAAACATTTTATTAGACCATAACTTGTTTTTATTATATCTGATCTGATTTGATCTCGCAAAGAAAAAAAAAACCTTAAGATGTTTATCAGAATATTCTGAAACTGGCTATGTATAAATTTAAATATTTTGGCTATCCACCACCATCGAAAAGCATCCCTTTACAAGTGCAAGTAGATATTCAGTACAATTGTACTATAGCAACAATCTGTGTTTAATTAGCAAGACTGTGACACACTTCCTACAAATCAACTGGTACTTTTTTTGGTTTTGTTTGAAGTTGTGTGTTGTAAGTTTTAAATTTACTCAGAAAAGTAGCAAAAGTTCGGTGTAGATACGTATACGAATCGAACCAACATATACATATGATAAACAAACGGATGCTCTTCAGTGCCGTTAGCTAAGTCTTGCACTGCTTGGCCCCAAGGGCGAGAGGCGGGGGTGAAGTGGGTGCGCGGTCGCAGCTTAAGTGTTTAGCGTTATGCACCGATATAGAGACAGACAAACACCGGTCAGCAGCAGCAGCAGCAGCAGCAACAACAACAGCAACAGCCAGAGCAAAGCATTTGTAGTCTGAGTTTGGTTTACTCCATGCTCTCGGATTTGGACCATGTGCAAGGGATTTGTATGCCACCCACAAAATTGCCATAACCCCATGATATAGACGCACAATATGTCGCCCAGTATTGCTGTCGCATAGATTGAGATACAAATTCAAATAAATGCCAAACGCAGCAAGAGGAGGCAAACATTTTCGAATTATAAGCAAAAAGGGATTTGCAAAACAAAAACAAAAAAAAAAAAAAAGAGCTCCCATGCTAAAGCGGGAGCAGGAACAGGAGCGGCAGCTTTGATTGCAACAACAGCAGATGCAGGTGCTACCGATTGAGTTAAGCCAACATCATGTACTCGCTCTTAGTAGCATCTGTGTATGCTTTGTGAATCTCCCAATCCACTCCACCCACCCTCTTCTTGTGTCTGTCTCTGCTGGTTTTAGATAGGAATGAAATTGCAGTTGTCGCAGCTACTTGTGTTTTGTGTGTATGTGTATGTGGGGGTGAGTGGAACTGGAGCCAGTTAATCCTTATCTGGTACGCACTGGGAATTCGACAGTTTCCGCTTCAGAGCCAATGTCAAAGGAAGAAGGCTGCAGCAGGGTTTTGAGGCTTTTGGTTCGGTGCAAAGCTCAAACTACAAATTTTAAGGATTTAAATGTTGTGCAAAAGCAAATCGAATTCAATCGAATTTAGACAACAACAACAACAACAAAAACAACAACAACAGATGCTACTGCTCTAAACTAAAACTGAATGCACCTTTGCATCCTCATAGATATCCACTACCACATCCGCATCTACAGCCACATCAACATCCACATCGACATCCTTTGGACACCTTTTGTGTTGTGCATAAACTCGAGCAGGGAGCATTACGAACGGCTTAAAGTCTTCGGCGACGCATGTGGCCACCTTACCGCCCGACTTGGCCCCACCTATCACTCTCCCCCCCCCCCTCATCCGCTCTCTCTCTCCTCTCTCTATCGACCATCTACTGACTCATAATCAAATGAATACTACTGGTTCCCAACTAACGTATAGAATATCTCTGTTGATGATGTTGCATGCCACACACACTCTCTGCCACGTGATTATTGAGACACTTTAAAGCGGCAGCCAGCAGCCAGCAGCCAGTGGTGTAAAACAATAATAAGAACAAATGCATTTGTAGCCAATATTCGGAATATGGTATGCACAACTGCAAGTTTTCTGAATATTCTTAAAATGGTCAATTATATTTTTTATATGTTGTACCTTAGTAAAACAAAGTAAAAAGTAATATATATTAATAATTTCAATTCGGGAACAAACAGAGAATTTTCACAATTATGTATGTGTTTTGAAAAGGTTTAATACCCAAAAGGATAACCTCCTAAACGTGTGCTATAGATCAGTAGTACTTTTTATTTATAAGCCAACTAACCGTCAAAGTTTTTAGCTTTCTTAATCTTAATGTATATAAGTACAGGGTACATAGCTTTAACCTTCGAACGTACCTATTCCAAGTATTATGCTGAGTGTATAAACAACAGTAACAATAACAATGATAAATCGCTTACGATAACTTTGGCTAGCTACTTATACACTTGAATACTGTATGTGTGCGTGCATGAATCTCTGTGTGTGTGTGTGTGTGTGCGTTGTATTAATACACAAGTGGAATTACATTTTGGGTTTCTTAAGCATGTTTCGGCATATACTTGTAATTAGTAACTGTTGTTGCCACAACGCCTGCTAAGACTTAAGACCAGGAAGATAGCTTAAATTCAGTTCTAGGCCGAGAATGTATTGTGCTTGGACTTAATATGTATGTATGTATATGTGGCTAGAAACATAACAAATAGAAAGTTGATATAAATTGAGGTTTTCCTTGATTGGTTTTTTTTTTCATATCTTTTGTCGTTTGTTGAGTAATGTGTCTTTGTGGGCTTTATGTTTTATAATTAGATAAGAAGTTTTTGGTCTAACATTTACTTAACATGCGATTAATGTGTTAAGGGTAAATGTGATTCACGTAAAGGGAATTTTCATGATAAAGTTCTAAGCTTAATAGATTTGTCATTGAGTCCAGATATAGTTCAGTGCGTAGTTAACAATCTATTCATTCAGCGATGCCAACAAAGAAAGATTTTACTTTGAAATCCTTAATTATAACTATCAGATCTACGATTTATTTGATCCATTAGTTTAATCCCCTAGTTTGCATTTTACCCTGACTGCCGTCAAGCTGGGAATTTTAAGTAATCCCTAAGCGCAAACAAAATCGTTATTATCAACATGATAATTATCATCATCAGCAAGAACATCCACCACCAACAGCACAACAGCACC
Source organism: Scaptomyza caliginosa (assembly GCA_035044725.1). NCBI lineage: Eukaryota > Metazoa > Arthropoda > Insecta > Diptera > Drosophilidae > Scaptomyza > Scaptomyza caliginosa. The sequence continues at coordinate 1,297,212 of JAWNNR010000004.1, read as the reverse complement.
AGCACCACCACAAAAAACCATGGACATTTGCCCAAAGCATCAAGTTTTCGACTTATCCACGACCTGGACCTCAACCCGACCCGACCCGACGCGACGATGACGACAACTCTTTATCCGAAGGGTAGCACCATTGACTTCCCCTCTCTCTTTTCACTCCATGTCTCTCTCTCTCTCTCTCTCTCGCTCCGTATATCTGTTTGTCTGCCTTTTTGTTTGCTTGCTTTGCATGCAAATTTGGCGCCAAAAGTTTTGCTCGAGAAGCACGCAGGAAGGTGAATGGTTGAACAACAACAAACTTTTGCCCAACAACGTAGAACAAAGCAACAGAAAGGCAGAGGGGCACGCATTTCGAATTTGAAATCCTTTATCCCTTTATCTGGCTTTAGCTCTAATCCCATCAGACACAAATGAAGAGAAGTTTCACGTTTCGCAGACGCAGCAACGTCAATTCTCAAACTCAACTTCTCTTTTTTTGCCATTTGCCGGCGAGCGAGTTAAGCTTTTGTTTTCGTCCCTGTTTGCTTCTGATGTGCTTAACGTGAGGAAGAAGGCAGCACTTTGGGATTAGGCCGCCAGCTAAGTTCTATGTTCGTGTGTGTGTGTGTGTGTGTGTGTGTGCCAGCCAGGTGCATGCCTGACTGAAGCCTTTTGGCTCAGTCTATAGTCGCAGCTTGGCTCTTGAGACTGGGCTGCTAATCCCAATGCCAATCCCATCACATGCCTAAGTAGCCCCCTTTCTTCCCCCCCACACACACACATTTAGTGTCTATATCTGTCTATCTGTATGTATGTGCCTGGTTGTCCTCAGTGATGGTCCTGGCTGACTGACTGACTGGCTGGCACTTTATTGATCGCCTCGAGGATTATCCAGGGAGTCCACACACAGCATATTGGGCAGCTGGCTGCCTTCGTCATTTTCAATTTCCAGCGAACAACAACTCACAACCCAAACCCAAAACGCAGCGGGTTGAGAGCTTTTGGCTCTGCTCTAATCCGTTTGAATGCTTCCCAAATGCAGCATGCATAAATGGAAAGGCACATGACCATCAGGCACACACACACACACACACGCACATAACTTACATTGCTGTTGTTGTTTTAGCCTGCATATGAATCATACGCAACGTAATCCCAATTCGTTTAAGTCGCAACAATCCATGCCTGCGCCAACAAAAACAAAAACAGCAACTACAACTTTAACGTCCACTCGCATCGTCCAAAATTATTTGCCATTGCCTCAATATGGCCAGTGTGGGGCGGGGCAGGGGGCTCGTACGTACTGAGGGAAAGGGGGAAGGTCGAGCATATTTTCGCAATAAAGTAGATCCCGCATTAATCCCAACGATTTTGTGCGCTGCCCATTGCGTGCTTTAGCTGTCTACGTGTGCGTGTGTGTGTGTGTGTGCTTGTTGGCAATGCTTGTGTCTGTGTTAATCCTTAAACCAGCAGCGCTGCCAGCGTCGCAGTCAACTGCAGCGAGAGGCCCAAAAACAAGCTGAACACTGTTTGGGGGAAGTGGGAGGCAGGCAGCCACACACAATGCGACGCACAGTGACAGCTCCACCCAGAGTTGCCAGAGAGTTGGCGGATGAGATGACGTCGACTGCGCTGTTGCCGCCTGCTGCTGTTCGGGGGGATTAACTTTTTACCAGGCAAACAGTCTAGTGGAGGCCGGGGAGAGAGAAGAAACAAGAGGCGAGGCGAGGCGAGACGAGACGAGATGGCATTCAGTAGTATTTCGGGTTTGGGTTTTGCGCTTGGTGGCCATGGCGTGGGCGAGGGATTTAATTTCGTGCGGGATTATTATTTCGGATTTAACTCTTCGTTTTATGGATCGCTTGATATTATAATGAGCAGTGGCGTCGTTGGCACGCCATTAAATCAGCGAGGGGCCAAATAAAATACAATATGTTTAAATTGCTCAGAAAGAATGTTTATGATATTAACTTTGAGATTGATTCTTTATTTGTTTTATAAATTGAATGCGTCATTTTGCTGATGCTTATTCGAAGATGTTTAATTGTGATCTTTGCACTTAGTTATACAATTTATTACTTGAAAACCTCGTCTATATTTTACGTAGCTAGTTCCATACTTCTTTATTTCTAGCATTATTTTTTTAATCGATAAGCATTCATTTTAATTTACTTTATGAGCATTTGCGTTCCTTCGCCGCCTCTGTCTTATAACCCGCTTTGGCATTATAAACTCGGGTGTATTTTTATAACCCAAACCCCAAGGCAACGGTTACAGACGACTGTGGCAGCAGCGCGAACCTGAATCCATTATAGCGTAAGCTGTTGGCAATACTCAAACACCAACACACACACACACACACACACACACGCGCACACACACACTGAGGCAGAATTATCCGAAAACGAAATGACATCCCTTGGAAATTAATCCTTAATTCCATTCATTTCGTATAATCCCTGAGATATACTTTGATAAGCGTAATGCCGCCCAGGCTCAACGTACAGCTAGCACGAACGAAGTAGAGAGCGCAACACGCTCAGAGAGCAGAAAGAGAGAGAGAGAGAGAGAGTGTGCTGTCCGTGAGCACACGCAACTGCTGAGAGCCACATGTTGCTATCTGCAGCTGCTGCTTACCATATATGTGTGTGTGTGCGCTGAGCGCTCTTTGTGTTTGTATATTTCGTCGCATGGGGCGCCAAAACGAGCCGAGCGCTCTGCTTTGGACTTCAGTATCGTGCCAAACATGCTGGAGGAAGGTTGGTCTTACATTTAGCTCTCTCTTTTTGCTTGTCTTTTTATATTAGTTTTACTCGTGCCGTCTAAAGTTCAACTCGCGCCGGTCGAACAGTGTTGTTGTGATTCTTGTTGTTGTGTGTGGTGGTGGTGTTGTGCATTTGGATTATTTTTAGGGTATGAGGATAAAACGTGCGCGCATGGGTAAAAGAGCGAGCGTAGGAGCCAAAACGAAAACATTAACCAATTGAGTGCATGAATGTAAATTAATAAAGGAATTGTGGTGAATAAATCCTTTTTGATTTTCGATTGCTAAAGCAAGTGCAAGAAACTCTGAACTAAGCCAAAAGTGAGCTTAAACATTAATACCATGTGGAACTGGCATGTGCAACGAACACACAAATACACACACACACCGACACACATACAAACCAAAACGCACAATCAGTAAGAAGAATCACTTAAAGAAGGGGTTGTGTTTGTGCCGCTGTCGCCAGACAAGATTTGCCACACCACTGTCAAGTCGTATTTGTCTGCAGTAGGGACAGCAGCAGCAACAATGCCACATACACACACACACACATATACACATACACAAAGCGCACAAATGAACTTAAAAAGCAGAGCGAAAGCTTTTAAATCTGTTGCTTTCGTGCAGGCTAATCCCTATGAAGTTCACTAGATTTTGTTTTGTGCTACTGTTTGGCATCCCAGTGGAGCTTACACACACATATATACATATATACACTAAGCAGTTCTAAAGCTGGCAGCCGAGAGATGGCACAACAACAACAACAACAAGGACAACAACAAGAACAACAATGCATGTGCAACAGTAATGACAACAACAACAATAGCAACAATGCCGTCGCGCTTTTGCACTCAAAACAGTGGCAAGTGCGCTCATCCTAGCGCCTTACCAACGGCACACCCACATTCACAGCCACATCCTAAGCCGCTCCACCACCAACAGTAACAACAACAACAACAACAAATAACACACGCAGCGCTCAACAGGAATAAGGCTGTGAAAATAAAATAAAGGCTAAAATGATAAGTGAAAGCAGCTGACGGGATGATAATAGAAACTTGCTGGCTCTATTCTGCTCTAAAGGTTGCTACTTTAATCTGTGTTTAGGATGTGTGATTGTGTGGGTGTGTGTGTGGGTGTGTATAGTGCGATTAAGATTCAAGCATTGAGCTAATTTATTGGAATCTGGTTAGAATTAACTCCAATAGGTGACATAGTGGATGTTTTTGTTTTTTGTAAAAAGATAGATTAAAACGTATATAATTTATTTAATTATAAATATTGATTGATTGAGATAGGAATGTTATGTTGAATTCAAGCTCTGATTGACCTAATGGTAAGTGCGAAATATTTCATTTTGTGTTTAATCGATCTAGGGGGACATAATAATAAAGATTAAACCCTCTACCTAACATAACATTGTTTATTTGTAAAAATTATGCAAAAACATTAATATATCAAAAGATATTAGAAATTTAAATGTTCAGTATTTGTCATTCTAAGGTCATATGCCAACAACAAGATTGTTCGAACGTTATTATTAACAAAAATAAAAGCTACACTAGCTGAAAAAATATAAATAATATCTGTGCGAAGTATATCAAAAGCATTATTGAAACTAAATCATCCATGGCCGAATAGCTTTAAATAGTCTCTATAGCGCCATCAAACTTCCATTAGTTTTTTCTATGAAAATTTTCCGTTTAATCCTGACTCGTGGCTTCTGTTTTGAGTTCTTCACATTGTTGAATCCACAGGCGGTTGTTTGATACCAAATGGATGGTTCGTTACTTCTAGAAACACACACACACACACATATATATAAATATAAAAAAAAAGACTCTTCGAGAGCGATAAAAACTGCTGGCAGTGAGTGAAATCGCAAAAAATTAGCAGTTAATCCCCTTAAATTGAATACCACCACAGATGGTGTTGATGTTGATGGCAGTGACAAAGACCAACAACAATTGTGCAAAAAAAAAAAACACACACACACAAACACCACACACGATTGAGGCAACTATTGTAAGCTGCCTTCAACTGCCAACCCAACGCCCCCAAAGTGACCCACCGCAAAACAACGAAAACGAAAATGTTATGTATATTGTGGGTATGGGTCTAGCTTGCTTGTGTGTGTGTGTTTGGGTGTGTGTGTTGGCAACGCTTAATGCGGCCTGGCAATTAGCCAGAGTTGCCACATAATACGCGCGGATAAATGTTTAAGATTTTAAGTTTTGTGTGCCGCGTTGGTGGATTCACATAGACTATGGCTCCACATATCTTTAGCGGGCTTTAGCATTTTTCTCCCCTATCTTTTTGTTGCTGTTTGGACTTAAGCTTTAGGCTAGCTGTGTGCTGCGGCGGCTGACTGTGGCTCTGTTTGTTTGTCTGTGGTTTGGCTTTTGCTTCCAGAGATGCATGTGTAGACTCGTACACATAAAAGCGTAACCCGATGCAACTAATCCGCGCACGAATGGCCATTGGGTTCTGGGCAGCTGGGGAACTTGACGTATTAACTGGAAATCTGTTCAGAAATTTGCTTAATCCCTGTGAAGTGCATGCAAAAATCATAAAGAAAACAACAAGAAGCAACAATAAGATGCCAACACACAAACACACACACACACACAAACAGCATTATAATACAAAATATATAAAAAAAAAAAGAAAAAAAACAGGCCAAAGAAAGAAAGAATTATAATGCCACAGCGTAAATCCCTCCTCAAATTAAGCTCCTTGGCAGTCGCATATCGGCGGCAACGCGGCCAGCTCACCACCCTTTACGCTTTTGTGGTTGCTTGCTGTTGTTGTTGCTGTCGCAGCAGCAGCAGCAGCAAAAGGTTACGCTTAATGCAAATACGCTGTTGCTGCTGTTGCTGCCGCTGCTGCTGCCGTTGGCGCGCAGAGGATCAAATTTCATCCCCACCAGACAAAGCCCAAATACCAAAAATACCAATGCGAGTTGGCAAATGCGACACCGACACCAACACCACCAACAACACCACCAACGCCACCAACACCACATCGACGACATCCTTCTGCCAAGGCAGACGCTTGAGTAGATGACGACGATAGCGACAATGTTAAGAGGACGAGGACGAGGACGAGAACGCTTACTAATAAACCAAGCAGCGCTGACAACAACAACTGACTCATATAAAGCCCAATCTACATCGTCCTCACTCCTCACTCCGCACCCCGTCCCTCCCCCAGCGTAAATTCAAAAGCATTCAAAGCCGCTCATCTGGCGACCTCAGCAACAGCAGCCGGCGTCGTATTCGCTCAGTTCATTGGCAGCGGATTAAGCCGCCGCGCACTCGCAGCGAGCGACACAAAGACGCTTTGCCATTGGATCGATTTAAAATACAGTGACGACGACGGCGGCAACAACGTAGCGAACAAAAAAAAAAAAAAGTATAAATAAGAAGCGAAAAATCGAAGAAAGAAAAAAACCAAATGTATAAAAGAAAATCAGTTGTGGGTATTAATGGCCTCGATATCGGTATATGGGTATGGTTGAGGGTAATATGCATAAGCACCATTAACTTGTACTTAAAACTGTATGTGCTGCCAGGTGCGGTGGGGCCAGCGCCCCCTCTGCCCTCGCCCGCCATCTCGTCTCTTGTGTGTAACTTAAATCGCAGTCGAGCCACGAACGTGGAGCGTCTTCAAGCGGATTATATTAATCAATGTTGCCGCTGCTGTCTCATAACCAACTAGGCGTATGCGTATTCTGTTTCCTCTTTAAGCCAGCACACCTATCTACATATACATATATATATATATACTCGTATACTAAATGGCAAATGGTAAATGCATATCCGTGTATGTCTCTTTGTTTTACCTTGTCTCAAGAGTCGACTGCTCTCTTAATTGAATCAATAAAGCCAGATCGCGTGTGGCTCTGTTCCTTTTACTACTCACCCACACCACCCCACCCCACCCAACGACTTTGTTTGGCTTTAAGCAGGAAGATTTAAAGGCCACTGTAATACTAGAGCAAACCCAAGGCCGCCCAGTTAGTCAGTCAGTCAGTCATTCAGTCCAATGCATATCTACATACAAACATATGCATAGCACCTTATGTGTATGTGCACAGACCTATAATTCACTCATATATATGTGTGTGTTTGTATGTGTATGCGTGCAGTATAAAAGGCAAAGCGTCTTAAGCGTTAAGTAGGAGCAACGTAAATAAGTAATATTGATAACTAAAGTGATTAAGGTTGCCGCCATGTGTGGCAACAGCGATGACGACGACGACACAACAACGGCAACGTTGACTCCCGATCCGATTGCAGCAAACTACAAATATAAATGCAAACTTTTGACGCTGACTGTAGTAGTTGCACTGGAATGCCGGAAACGCAGCTGAGCGGTCAGTTTTGCTTTTTTGTATCGATTAACCTCTTTAAATGGTTGACTATACTTTAGTGTCCAATATTCCAGATAACTTGTCGTTTGTTTTAATATATAAGCAACCAAATATATACGTAACATAAAAACAACATAATTTTACTTTAAAATCTGCATTAAATTGCGAAATCAGTTATTGTCTGTTTACCGCTCTGATTCTAATTTTAGTACATAAACTACAAAAACAGAACTTAGGGGCATGTAATTACTTCTTACTCCATAACAGTGGCAACTTGAGTAATTGATTTGTTGAAAATAACAATTAGTAATTAAAGACCATTAATATGTGTCTTATGTATGTGCTATTAGATTGGTAGACTTTTGCTATCAATTGATATTTTTTAAATTCAAAATACATTTAGTTTGGAGAGTAAAATATCAGTTTTAAAATATCAGTTTAAAAATATCAGACTTAGGTTTGTTAGCAATTGAAAACAATTTTAAATTTAAATTTAAAAAAAAAATCATCTCATTAGTAGTTTTTAGTTGAAACAAAAACACGCATCCTATCTAAGAATATTGCTTAAAAATAGAAATAAAAGAAAAAACAAAAAATGGCTATAATAAATGCGAAGTTTTTCACTTTCACCATATTTGAAATATACAAGCTTAAAATCTCTTCTTTCTTTCATTCTCTTCATTATAACAATAGCCAGACTCACATCGAAAATGTTCTTTCAAAAACGTGTGTGATCGATTTGAGCAGCTGGCAAAGAGCACTCGAATCGCAGTTTAAAACGTATACAAGTGTGATAATGTGAGTTGACATTTATGTACGTGTACGAGAATGTGTGTGTGTGTGTGTGTGTGTGTGTGCTTTAACTCTTATTGGTTGGGGTAGTGAATGGCATTTGTTTGGTGCGCTTATTTCTGGTTCAACTGCACTACAAGTCGATTTTTGACATTTTGCGCAAACATTTGACTCCGCCACATCCTTCGATTGTGTTTTTGTAGACATTATCGACATTTAAATCCCTACTCAGGGGTCCAAGCAGAGAGACAGAAGCAAGGACAAAGACGGAGGCAATGCCAATGGCAACGCTGTTGGCTTGTTCTTCACTTGATAATATTTGACAAATTGAAAATCCTTTTGTGCGACCGCCTTTGCTAGCATTTCTTTTGTGCGGCCTGCACTTTTGTGGCCAAGTGTTTCTGACTGTGTGTGTGTTTGAGTGTATTTGAGTGTGTATGTGATCACACATGGCTGCATGCAGCTTGCTTGTATATTTGCCTTATCCTGCGCTCATAATTTTAATCCTTTTCAACGTTTTTGGTTTATTTGCGTTCTTGACATATTCATGTTTGTTTCAAGCAATTGAATAGACTTTGCTTAGGGTTTTTTTTTTTCTTTTGTGCCATTGTCCAGATCAGTATACGATTAGAATCATATCCTTAAAGTTGTTAAACGGCAACAGTCAATAAAAATTGATAAAGTGTTTTTTTTTTTGTCATTTGTATTATTGGCCTCTGTAAATAATTGTATATAATTTTACTTTTTATGTTTAGTTATGTCAATTATAAGGTATTTGAAAGTCAACTTTAATATATTTGCCCGATTCTTTCACTAGTTGAGCTATGCTGAATTTAAAATGCAATACTTGAGTGTCATCAATTAATCAATACACACATCCTTTACAGCTACTTTTATGTCGGAATTTATTTAGATAGATGCATAGAATTCATTACCATTCCCATTACCATCATCTACACATACATTTGAATGAACATGTACATGCACACAATTGTTATGTATATGGGAAAAATCAGAACATTCAACAAAGTCGTTTGCCACTCATCAACGTGCTTTTGACCAAAAATACACATCATAATCCTTTTGTAAGGATTTGGCAACTTCTTGTGATTTTGCCCTCTGCCACAACTCGTTGCACATGGCTTTTTCTGGCTGTCGACGGGCTCAAGTTGGGTTCACAGCCGGCCGGTTGGTGGGTGTTTCATTTGGTTTTGGCTAGCAGATTTGGAGTTACGTTTTCTGGCTTTGCTTGCATTCAATTATCGGGCGCAGTTGTCCATTGTCTTAGTACGGATGTCCTTGTCGTCTTCGAACTTGGAACTATTGAAGTGCTGCAGTGCCTTAAGCAGCTGCTAATGCCACTAGAGCCGAAGCAGCTGAAGCTCGGGTCGAAGTTGGAGTCGGAGTCGGAGCTGTCTGAACTCATTCAGCTCTGCCTGTACTTGAGCCACTTGGCCGCATGTATAAGCATGTTTTCTGGTTTGCTTCACAGACAAAGCTTAGAACCACTTAAGAAAATCCATTCAGAGGACTCTGGGGCTAGTTTAGTTTTTCTGGCCAACCGCCTTACCTGCTGATGCTGCCAACCAACAACCCTTCAAATCAACATACATATGCACGTATGTGTGTGCGTATGTGTGTTTGTTGCTATTTCTGTTGTCTTGGGCCAGCAACAAAAAGGATTAAATCTAAGACAGGGCACACACATACTCACATGCATTGTTTTACATGTCGTAAGGACAAAAAATGAATTTATTACACAACAAAACAAAAGTTGAGACAATTTAAATGCCTTTGCTACGTTCGTTAATACCCGAGAAAGAGTCCGAGGCAAATTTTGCAGCTGGGGCGCCAAAAATGTGCGAAGAATGGAGACTGGGTTTAAATAAATTACCGCTACGGGCCATGCTTATTTCATTAGGATTATTTCGATTGGGCTTCTCCTTTTGGCTAACGAAGATATTTGCAACACATCCATTAGCTTAGACCATTTACATGCCTTGCATGCTTTGGATGGCCAGCAAGGGGGAGGTATGAAAGATGTGCCGTTGATTTCCGGTTATGTGTTGTTACTGACACAGAAACAGACTAAATACCTAAAGAAAAGGGATGGCATGGGTTGGGTGCTTGACGCGAAAGCGTTACGATAAGAGAAAGAAAATGCCTAGCGGCATTAATTATAAGCCGCTTAAAAGTTTCAACATGTTTTTCCAAAGAAAGCCCATTCAAAAAATACCAAATACGAGTACGCCTGACAAATGCAAAAATACAGAAAAGTATTAAATAAACAATGAATGCATGTTGTGTTAAACGTTTCACGCAGATTTGGATCCAAAGAGCAGCGTCTTCAAATTAGCACAGCTATAATCAATAGTAAATAAAGTGAAGAGAATAGGGAGGAGCCATAAGCCATCTTAACCTCTTCGTTCAGTTCAACAAGAGTTTTACAGTTTTACAGCAGCAAGTTTATAAAACGCATTAAACTTTGCGTTAAGACGCACTTTACAAACTTATAAGCAATGTGCTTGCTGCCATAAAAAAAAAAAGTTACAGCTTGCATATTTTTACACTTCCCACATCACATTTCTTTAGCTGTTGGCATTAACTTGGCAGTTGCCATCTATGTACTACATATTTATATACTTTTCTTACATTCTACAAGTTTCTTTATACACAATTTTTCTGCTATTAAATTCAATTTTTGAAAATGTGTATGTTTCATAAAATTAACTATTAGTTTTTTTCAATGCACTTTGAGTCAATCAACTTAAGACATATTGTGATTGTTGTTGAGACTTATTATTTAATTTTTTTTATACATTTTCCATCTTTTTACAATGCTCCGATGCTTAAACTCCTGCGGCGTTTGGCTCCGGGCAGCCAATCTGATTTTCTTAATATGTTTTCTTTTGCTGCACGTTGCAACATGTAACATAGCGACCGGGTGTGGGCAGGAGGTGAGCCAGGACTTAGACAAGAATATGCACAATCCAAGGTGTGAGAAGTAGGCAGAATGTGTGAGTGTGTGTGTTTATAGATGTGTGCTTGTTGTGTAAAGTTCTTAAGTAGTAGCGTTGTTGGCTTGGCATTATAAATTAAAATGAATGTATTAAAAATTCTACTGAAAAGAGTTTGCAATTAAGTAGGACTTAAGTCGAAGTGTAAATAAAAATGCATACAAACACGCAGACACACACATGCACATACATAAGCACCTAAAGACTTAAGGACTGTTTCAAGAAGTCTGGTGAAAAGACATCGAATGGCCTGTGCCGTGGCACCCAAAAAACTTGGGGCAATTTCCTTAAGACTATTGCTTAATTTCCGGTCACTCTTACTTTTATACACACACACAAACACAAACAAATGCCTGACACTTAAGTCCTCTAAAATCCTTAAGATTTTTGCGTGCGGCTCTTAGCACTAAGACATTTCAGTGGTCAACCACTGATAAGCAAATGCAAACAGTTCAGTTGGCTTAAGCAGAACCCTTACGCATAGCCGCACCTGACCTTCCCATGCACGCCGGCCTTTGCATCATGTCCTTTGCACATTAGACAAATATCCTTTACGGTTATTAAAACTTGTAAAATTTTAATTTTCATACCCAAATCACTCAAATCATTTTAATAAGTAAATTATGAACATTTTCTTATAAATAAACAATACACAATTTATTCGTCCACCCGAAAAATCCTCACACACCCTCCAACAACATAGTCTCAGGTCAACCTCAAGCAGCCTGGCAGTCACAAAAAAGGCAGAACTGCAAATATTTGTCGGTCAAGATATTTTCAGAGCAAACCAAATCGTAAACTTATATAATCCTTGCCAGCAGTCACTTAAATTTCTCTGCATCTGTCCTTTCTACACGCACCCACATCCACTCAATTTGTGTGCATGTGTTTATGTGTGTGAGTGTGTGTGTGTGTTTGTCTTTCTTAGTTGGGGATTAAGTCGTTTTGATGTTGTGCGTAGGCGATTCATAATTATTGTTGGCCTTTCTTCAGTCCTTGTCGCTTCTTGTGGTCAGTCAATTGGTCAATTTCTTAGAAGCAAACTAAAAGCGCGCACATACACAGGCAACACACAATAAACACACACACACACACACACACATACAGCCTTGTTATGGTTTTAATTCCCTTCCACAAGAAAATTTCATGGCAATCTGCACACGTGAATGCTACGCAAAAGTTTCAAAGATTAAAATCTTTTTTGGGGGTTGCTCGCCCCTTCTAATTGGCCCGCCTTCGGGCTGTTCGTAATCATACTCGTCCTGGTTGTCCATTGCATACTCCAAACAGCTTAGCTGACGGCACTAACAAGCACAAACCGATTCACAAATATCCCATTTATTTGAACTTTCAATTCAGATTGCGATAAGCCAAAACGCAGCGCCCACCAAATAGGCAATAGGCAAACCGTGGAGTAATCAAGAATCCTCTAGCGTGTTGACAGCTCTAAGAACGAATACCAAATACCCTAAAAATGTTTATCAAGAACGTTTTCAAGGGTTAAGAATATAACTCAAAAAGTTATTAATCTCTAAACTCGTTGATTTTTTGTAATATCCTTGAAGATTTATGTTTTAATTAGTTGAAAAGTTAACCAAAAAATCGCAACAATAACTTTTACTCTATAAACTTGTCGTTTATTTAGTTAGAAAGTCTATTAAGCTGATTATTATTGGCTAGCTCTTTGATTATGTGAGTATTAAAAATGGGCATGCCAACCAATTGATTTTGAACTAAATAAGAAAGCAAAAAAAAAAAGTCGCAGACAATTGGCAACTTCATTATTTTTGCGCGCATAGAGCAAACTGGCAACGCTATCATCGACTCTGAATTCGACGCTGGCGCAGGTTAATAAATCTTAAGCTGCGACACAGGGCAAAAAACAGAAAGAACAGAAAGATAATGGGAGAAAACTCAGTGCTTCAGGAGGCTGGGATGGATGCAAAGGCTGAGAAGGCAGCGCGACGACAGCGTCTAAGCCTATGCAAGTGGAGTTCATTACAAATCGTTTGTCAGCTTAGGTCGGGTGGTCTGAACTACCTTCCTATCTATCTATCTGTCTGTGTCTGTGTCTGTGTCTGTGTCTGTATCCCTGCCTGTCTTTGTGTCTATTTATCTGCCTGCGCTGGCTGAGATTTAATGCCTCAAACGTTTTTAATTCAATTTGTTTGGCCCTGTTCGTCGTCGCTGGGTTGTCTCGGATATTTTTGCCACTGATAATGCTAATAAGGATAAGCGAACGCGGGGCTACTTAAGCGCTGCAACGCGGCCTACCTACAAATTTATAAGCACCCTAACCCCCCTCACATTTACCCCCAACGCTAAGCACTTTTGAATGCTGTCAGTATGGGTTGATTTTACAAAAGGCACAATGGATGGGCTGGGCAACGCAACAATTAGCGTACTGTATGGGACTGACCCCACATAAACGCACATACGCACACACACACTAACACAGATACAGCCTCTACGTACACATATGTATGTGCACATTAAATCCGCTTTTGTGTTAGCCCCCAAATTATGGGCCAGGATAATGGATTTAATGAGTTTATTATTCGGTTGCGGCACGAATTTTCCCTCCATTGTTCTTTGGCTGCGATATTCCAGCCACAGCAGCTGCCACAAAACGTACCTATGCCACCTAGGGGCAAAACCATCCTACTTTCCAAAACTTTATCCGCCATTTATGATGCGTATACATAATGCCAAAGCCAAACTGGTCAGCGAAATGCAAAGCTGCCTACTAACTTAACTCTAAGCCCATTCGAAATAACGCTTCATGTCTATGCGAATATCGTAATTGCGTTCGTTACGCAAAAACACAACAAAAAGGGCGCTTTTCGTGGCTTTAATGGCTATAAACATAAACATATATAAATATAAATATGTATGTAGGTGCGTGGCATATGGAATTACGTTGCCGAAGCATGCTGTGTGATGCCATTATTTGAACTTGCCACAGATCGAAGGTTATATATTATCGAAAATGTTTGCCATTTGATTTCATTATTCAGATTTTATTGAATTTAATACAAAATTAAAAAAATTATTTATCAAAAGTTTAAATTTGATAATATTGTCTAAAAGTAAATTGTTTACTGCTAACAAATTAAATAAATTTAAAAAAAAAATTGCAAAGTTTCTTGACTTAGTAAGTTTATATAAAAAAAAATAAAATAATTTGCTTAACAACCTTTCCATAGTAATTATACTTAACAATGTACCATTTTTATAGGTCCATAGTATAATATAATTGCCCTTAATCAACTTCTCTTTGCACGATTAATTCTTTATATCTTATAGATTTTTTTTTTAATATGTTCATATATTTTTCATTTACGCATTTCGAGAATATATATATATTCATACAATTGATATATTTATTTTTAATGCCCGATGAGGATTTCATGGCAATTAAAAGATATTCAGACGCACACAAACACACCACACACACACTCACACACATGCAAATATATACATATGCATACACATACGTTTATAGAAAAAATCAGCCATAATTGTGAAAGCAATATTTGGTCGTTGGAGGCGTTCTTTTGGCCGTTTAAAACGCTCCCAAATGCCAATCGCCAATCTGTGCTGCTTACAATTTTTATAATTGGAATAATTAATAATACCATTATGGCGGACAGCAGCGGGCGTTAAGCCTATTTGCTGCTGCTGTCCCGCCCAACTGACTCCGCTGCCGCTTCCCCTCTTTTTTTAACCCATCATCCAATGCCCAACAGGCAAAATGCATTTTGCGCTTTGGATTGGGCACTGAGCATTGGGTATTGAGTATTGGGCGCGCATTGCATTTGGCGCCACTATTGGTATACTATTTTGGTAAATTATTTTTAAGCTTTTCATAATTGGTCGCGAAAAAGTTGCCAATCATTTGTTTTAGACCATATTCAAAGAGCTTAACGTGCAAGTACTCGTTTATAACTATAGAGTATACTCGAGCTGCTACCGAGTGCTACTGGCAAATCAATTGGGCCATTTTCTACTAATGATAAGCACCGACATTTTTCAAACTAGCCAACTAGTCGGTTCTGGTTGGGTTGGGTTGTGTTGGGTTTGATTTGGCAGGCCAATACCGCATCGACATTATTCATTTATAATTATTTAGCCTGTTATGCATGCACATATTCATAATCCTGGCAATGGACTCGGGCATGGGAGTAAGCGGCTAAAACCATTTTGTGGCTAACCGCAGCATGCAATAATTTATTCAGAATTCTGCTCGTGTGTGTTTGTGCGTGTGTGTGCGTGTGGGAGAGTGTGTGTAAGTGCGTGTAGCGTTTGGTCAATATGTAAAATTTGTTTTAATTGCTTATTTTAATTTGCCCGATTTGCACTTGACGCCATTTGAAGCATTCAAAACTGAACGCTAAACCGATTAGCAGCACCAGCATCAGAATTAGGCAAAAATTCAAAATATATACAAGTTTGTTGAGAGACTAAGGTATACCCTGAAATTGTTGAAAAAACATGACAAGATTTAAATAAATAATTAAATTTATATTGTATTTACTATTCATTGGCATGTATTAATATGAAAGTAATATACTTATTTATCGCAGTTTTTTAATCGTAACCAGAAAGAATCATATTTCGTATCGTATTTGCAAACAATTTGTAATTGTATTATCGTATACCCTTTATATTTAGTTATTAGCGTATTTAATATGCAACTTATTTAGGAGGAAAGAGTGAACTAATATAAAATCCTCGCAAGCACTTAGCCAGCAAAAGCATAGTTAATTTAATTATTATTATAATACAAAATATAAAAGTGCCCACTGTCTCCATTTGTTTATTACAGCGAAATCGCTTCCACTGCACTGCGTGGTTGAGTCTGTGCACTCTTTAAATGCCTCGCTTACCATAGACACACGCCAGCCATGGAAACGGCGACCCAATATTGAGACAGATAGCTACGTGATCATTGCAGCGGCAACACCCTGGAGTGAAATAGTGCAAACGGCGCTGCAACGTTTAGGTTACTCACAGGAGGTGGCAAACACAGCAAGAGGTTAGTTAAATGAAAACTATATGAAAGGAATAGTATGTAACTTCTTATATTTATCTACCATGTAGGCTCTCTAATAATTAAACACTGGAAGCCCATACCGCTAGAACAGATCTCTGATAATCCGGCTGTGCCGGTCAGCGACATTGTGGGTGAACTGACCTCAGTGATAACGCTGCGCATTGTCATACTGCGTCCGAAGACATCACCTTTTGGCGAGATCAAGGACAAGCTGCTGAAGCTACTTGTGCTGCAATCGCATGCTCTGCTCCGCTCCACTGGCTGTCCCTTGGATGAGGTAAGTGTGGCAGACATTTGTAGAAGCGTGAGACCCAGGGCTAATTAGACGTTCGCTTTGAACTCTCTTACGAAAGTTGACGAAATTCTATAATGATTTATAAGCGGGTTATAATGACAACACACACACACACATACACACATTGTCGTAAGAGTTTCTACAAACTTCTTTCGGGACGCCTTAACTCCCCATCATGTTGTTCACCCATTTACTGTTGTAGACAGTGCAAAACTAAGCTGTAGCTAAGCAAAATGGTCTAAAGGTGTTGGGGGAAGGGTTGCTGCATAAAGGCAAACTTAAAAACTCAAACCGCTAATTTGCGTGAATTGAGGCATAAACACACACAACACACACACACACACACAGGCACATGTACATAGATAAAGAGGCAACAAAAGTTTCGGCATATCCTTGAACCATTCCCCTTTTGCCGTCGTCAGTCTCTCTCTCTCTCTCTCTCTCTCTCTGTGGCATACTGTGTTGGTTTGTGTCTTTGTATGAATATGAAATTCATAGAAAATGTTTTGATAATGACTACAAAGAAATGTTGCTAAGCCGAGTTCATTTATTTTGGTTCACTTAACTAATCCTTTGCTGCAATAGTTTTCAATTTTAATCAGCTTTACGCTTATCGCCGAGCACGCTACAAACAATCTTGCTGATGATTTTAAATAAATATACACACACACTTACAAATATGTGAGTACAGAGTGATTGAAGGCTTATTAGATTGTTAGAGAGGACTTAAGGCAACTCGAGTTGTATACATAACTGTTGGGCAGATCATAGTCTTAGGTAGTTATTGGGGGCTGCGTCAGCACATGACCCACATCTAAATCCCCTGGTGCTGTCAGTCATAAATCACAGTCTTATAAAAACATACTCTATATATATATTTGTATATAGTATAGCTTTATAGTTGTAGTTGTCACTATCGGAAATCACGACCGAAATACCCTTCAATTGATATGGTGACTGATTTTATTGGCCCCTGATTAATATTAGCAAAGCAGTTTCTCTAATCACATGATAAGCATATTCCATAATTCCCCTACACACACACGCACACACACACACCCATATTTACACTGAGAAATGCACTGTGATTGTGTCCCGTGGCAAATGCTCGGTCTTCAGTTTTCCAAAGCATTGCGAAAGAGAGGGAAACGTTTTGATAGGAAAATCAAATTAATAATTGTTACTCTTTTTCCCCCTTTTCCTGCCCCAAAACCCCCCAAACGTTGCGATCGTAATGCGCGTCAGTCCATTTTATTTACAATTAGTTGTCTATAATACACACAAACATGTCTAGTCCACACCCCAACTCCACCACCACCACCAACTCCACCACCGAGCAACCACCCATACCACCCATTCGTTTGTGTGTTTTGAGCAGCTTAAGTGATTTGGGGCGCCTCCTTAGCTGATAGCGGCAGACATTATCTATTATACGCGTTGTCTCTACCTATATCGGAGTAGAAAGAGAGAGAAACGCACGTATCGATTGAGCATTTAATACATTACACCCCCACTATCCCCTTTTCATACAACATAGAGACAATACGTTTGACATTGCTACCGATTTCTCCGGTACGCAGAACTTATGAATTCGTTTCTATTTCTGAACATTAAATTCAATTTTAATCGCATAAGCTGATGTGTCGTCGTACCCTATCGGCCCCATGTGGGAAGACTATCTATTTATCGCGACTAGCGCTTGACGGGGCCATCAGTTAATATCAGTTGTGTGGTATCAGTTCCGTATAAAGCAGGTATCGGTATAGGCAATTTTAAGTCTGGCGCAATCAGAGCCAACCGCACATTTATGGCTAAGTAAATCCCGGCACTTGAGGGCCTTAACTACCTTAACTCAACCTAACAAAACCACCCAAACAACTGTGATTTTTATGACAGACGCTTAGTATGGCAGACGAGGTATTAAACCAGCTAACTCCACTGGCGACAACAACATGCTCCACACGAGTACAGTTCTTCCAGCGGCACATGATACCACAAATTTGCACCTATGCATTGTTTGTTGCTAAGCAATGTCTGACTAGAAGATAACTTCAAGAACAATGGTTTAAATTCGTAACTTACGTCACAACTGAAAAAAACCCTAATTGACTTTATCCTAACTGTCTAATCGTTTTCCTAGCTTTTACACTTTCTTGTACGTTTGGTGTATAATTTTATAATTATTACAATTTATTACACCTTTTTTTATATTAAATAATTCATTGTTATCGATTCTATGTGTATATCGAAACTGAGAAGATTTTTTAATAATTCGGTTTTGCCATTGGTATAGGAGAACCTTCATTCAAATCTGAAGTATTCAGCTTTAATAGTCTCAGAGATCGACGCGATTATACAGACTTACCCGAGGAAATGGGTATGAAATTATATACCTTATTGGGTCGAAGATGCTTCCTTCTTTCTGTACAAACTTTTGCACATAACCAATATACCTATTTTAACACACTTATGGGTTAATGGTCTCAAAAAGACATATATATGTATGTATGCTGAATGAAGGGAAATTATCAAAGATACATTTGTTTTGTTTAGCACTATGTTAAGACAAATGTGCATTTTATTACTGTTTAATGTTACTCATTGCTTATCCAGTGCTCTCCGACTCCTACCTCTTTGCAGGTGACGCTCTCACAGATTTGCCGCAGCTCACATCAGAATACATACGCGTTGCCCGGAGGCGAAATATCTGATGAGTTGCGTAGAAAGTTCGATCAGTGGTGGTCAAATCAGCTTTCTCCCCAGTCCGCAATGACGCCAAAGATGCTGCCATTCATGTCAGCACCGTCAACGGTGCCGGTAGTGCCAGGCGATATGGATTTTCCAGTAGGCACTGCAATGGCCGCAGCTGCCGCAGCCGCAGCACATGCTGCAGCAGCTGGCGCTGGCTCCGCTGCTAATCCGTTGGGTGCAATGAGCAGTCGGGAGTCGCTTATGCTGGCCAACGAGGCTGCCGTTGCAGCGGCAGCAGCTGCACATCATCCAAATGCGGCCGTTAGCCAGGCGGCGCAGGCTGCAGGTCATCATGGAAATATGCTTGTGCATCCAATGCACGCATCGATGCATCATCATCATCATGCGGCATCGCATGGAGCTCAGTATCCTAGCCAGAAGACACGCATGCGCACCAGCTTTGATCCAGAGATGGAGCTGCCCAAGCTACAAAAGTGGTTCCAGGAAAATCCGCATCCCTCTCGTCAGCAGATACAGACGTACGTAGTGCAGCTGAACGCGCTGGAGTCGCGGCGCGGACGCAAACCTCTTGATGTGAACAATGTGGTTTACTGGTTCAAGAATGCACGTGCGGCACAAAAACGTGCCGAGATGCGTGGTGGCAGTCTGGGTAACGCAATGAGTGCTTTGGGTCATGCTGCTATGAATGGATACTTGAGTCAGCATGCTCCGTTGGGTCAGAACTCAAGCAGTAGCGCTGGCAGCCAGCCACTTAGTATGGGTAATCTGTCCATGTCGCATGACTATCTTAAGAGCCCAATGAGCCTGAAGTCTGAGGATATAGATACCATGTCACAGCACTCCGATGAGTTGGAGGAGGAGCCAAGCAGACCAGGGACGCCACAGTTGCCACTGTCGCTAACCACGCACGAGCGAAATCGCAGCACACCCATGCTAGAGGATGAGGATGAGGAGGAGCACACGGGTGAGCATCAGCAGCAGTCCACACAGCAGCTGGAGCGCTCCAAGAGTGCTGGCAGTGATGTTGTCAATGGTCTGGATGAGGAGCGCGAGGAGAAACCTACACTGTTGAAAGTTGGCGACGATAACGAAACCCATGACAATTCCAATAACTCCAACTCCAATGCTCATCCAAATGCGACTCTTGAACCAGCTACCGCTGATGTCACCTCCAACAACAATAACAACAACGACAACAATAGCTCACATAACCAGAGCAACAATGAGCAGGATGCAGTAGGCAGCCCAACAAAGCGCAGTACACCCAAAGAGGAGGATGATGACCTAGACATGGATGAGGACTATGAGGACAACGAGAATGATGTTAGCCATTTGGACGAGTTTCGCTCGCCCTCGCCAGATTTAGGTGGTAGCGTGACACCACACAAGGATCAGCTACCATTTCCCATGGTGCCCAACTCAATGTTCTCGCAGTCTTTTATGTACATGAGCCATTATATACCGGCGTTTGGCCAGGCAGCAGCTGCCCATCCACATGCCCATCATGCGGCAGCCGCTGCAGCTGCCGCTGGACTACAGCCGAATGCTTTGATGGGCGGTGCTGGACTTAATCTTTCGAGCATTTCGAATGAGGAGCGTCGCAAGCGCAATCGCACCTTTATCGATCCAGTTACAGAGGTGCCCAAACTGGAGCAGTGGTTCGCCATGAATACACATCCCTCCCATAATTTAATCCTCAAGTACACCGAGGATCTTAACACTATGCCCTATCGGTAAGTAAAGCTATCATTTACTCTTAATATAAAACAAAATGTATTGTAACTTGTCGTTTTAAAGCTAAATAATATGCCATATCATTTAAACACAATTAACAAGATAAATATTTTTTTACATTGCTTCTTTTTAGGCAAAAGTTTCCGCGTTTGGAGAGCAAGAATGTTCAGTTCTGGTTCAAGAACCGACGGGCCAAGTGCAAGCGCCTCAAGATGTCGCTATATGATAACAGCCAGTGCAATCAGCTGGGTGGCCTAGGTTCCTTTGTGCCCAAATACGAGGAACGCGATTAGAGGATCCAAACTATTGGATCATTTAACATGTCAGGCCTCGTTAACGCTTGTAAGAAGCTTTTTGTAAATAACCCTGACACATCAATAACGCAACACAACAAGATTTTTTATGATCTAAATTCTGAGCAGCTATGACAAAAATATAATAACATAAAATAAAGTTAAAATAAATCATACTGCAGTAAACGATTTCTCTACAAGTATTATAGCATGAGGTGTACCAGTTTATGCACCAGTAAGAGGCCCACTTCCGGTCCCAGTAAGCAAGGCAGTTGCCGCTGAATATTTAGCAAAACTTAGTTAAAAATTACAATTAGATCAACAGATAGAACTAAAATTTATCGCAGAAAACTTTTGACAAACGCCGTAGCTTAGCATGACCTAATCCAGTATATATCTTATAGCACTCTGTATGAAAATAAGTTTAACTATATATCAATTTGCGAGTTAGGCGTGTAACCAAAGAAAGCTAATTTCATTTGTAAATATGTATTGTATGCCTAAACAATCTATTCTATATTTATATTAAACTAGTTACGAGTATTGGAAATTCCTCGTTTTAAAATTCTTTGTGTTTTTTCGAAATTTGTTTGCCTTATTTTAGTTCGTTTTCCAGCTTAGCACATATCTTTGAATCATTGAATGTAAAAACGAAAATAAGAAACAACAATAATCAAACATTATCTTTAGTGGATTCTGTTGTATAAATTGGTATCTAATACCTGGTAAAAACAAAACTAAACCAAAATGAATACAAATGTTTTGTCAAAAATCTAAAGTACATTTCTGTAACTGAATAAAAAACTTATCAGTTCTATACATTTAAATAAATCAATTTGAACAGTCTTATAACAATAACGAGTAGATTTCACATTTATACATACACTTAAACATGTTTAACGAATTGTTCCACTAGATCCATAAGCATACAAATCAAAAATAAAAACAATTTAAATTTACTTGTAATTTATTGAAACAATGATAGCACACAAATACACACACACACACAAATACATTTTACAAATAAAAACATGCATTATTATATAACATGTATTCCCAGCAATTATAAAATAATTAAATAAATCAAATTTTAAATGTCAAATTTTGAGCTAATCTCAATCTTTTGTGTTCTCATTTGGGGTTTAAATAACTCTCAATAAATAGTTGAGTTGGATTATACAAATGATAGTGGCTTTGTCTGACCTGTGGGTGTACCTCTATGAAATTAAATCATTTTTGGATATTCAATTCCTAAGCAAGTGAATATAAATAGAGGCGAATGTAAGCTTAAATAAAAGTTACAGGTACAATACTCGAACAAGTAGAAACTGAATAAGTGATAACTGTTTCTCAAATACTTGGGAATTAAAGTGTTGATAGTAACGAAGAATCTCAGATCCTAAGAAACACAAAAGGTGTACAAGCCCAGTCATTATCTGTAATGTATGTTGGTTATAGAAAATGATTGCACTTTCTTCGGTAAATGTTAATACTTAAGATTTGCCAAGTAATTTCGGTAAAACAATTACTAGGTCAGTCAATATTAGACAAATATGTAAATAGCTTGATTGTATAAATTCTTGGAGTGAAGTTGCACATTATGTGACTAAGAAGAAGGCTGAGATTAGAGGTCTGTAAGTGCAAAGCTTAAATGTATTAAAAAAGTACTGAAAGATGGACAGATTGTGTTAGGATGCTGTTCAAATAGTAATGATTGGATATCTATGATAACTTGTGCGTGTTTGATTTGGTTTACATAAGTGCACTTAATTTGTGTTTTTGATTGACACAATATCGTTATTTTTTAACAAACGACTTATGCATTCGATTATATGCTATTGCTAAATACATAAAAAAAGAGGCAATAAGCAACTAGGATTCAATCTGCAATGTTGTTTAATAAAGTATGACATATGAAAGCCCCGTCAGATTAAGCTTTTTGAAATGCTGTTATTTATTTCTTTGCTTTTGTTTACAAAGAAAAGATTGCGAAATTTAAATCGTATATATACAAATATTGGCTTAAAATTTAAATATTTTCTTATTTTTCATATCTACGATCTTTTGTTGATATCTTTAGACATTTAAATATAATTTTTAGCATTCGCGTACATAAGTGTACTTATACACAAATATGTAAAGCATTTAGATGAAATAACTGATGTCAGTTAATGTGCTCTTAAATAGTTTTTGCATGTGGCACAATTCATAAAACGGCAACCTCAATAGTAGGTCCTGCGATGGTGTACAAAAGAGAAGAGGCACCCTTGTCGTTGCCTCTGAAGCTGCAGGCTTGAGTCTGTTGCTTCAGCTAATGTGTGGTAATGTGTTTGGCAATTTCTCATGTGGCAGGACTTGCTTTGCTTTATTTCTTTCATTTTTGTTAGTCGCTGATAAGCAAACGGGAAATAAATATGCATATGGAAAAAGAACTGTGGGTCGAGCTGGCAATGCTGAGCGTTTGCTCCGCCTCCTGCTAGGGCTGATGCTTACAGCAGTTGGCCACGCTGCGTATGAGTTATCTGCTTGAGCGGAGTATATTAGCGTTGTTGCCTTCAACAAGATATGAAACAATTTATTAGCGCCAAAGTTTGCTTCATTTCGTTATTCTTCTTTTTCGCTCGCCATTGTGCAAACCACAATTGTAGACATGCTACACACAAACACACACACATATAAAGAAACATTCATATATGCTCCTATAGAAGAGTATACATAGGTACAATCATGCATGTGCGGCAGCCAGCCGGGATGTGCGGAGGCCCTAAATCAGCAGTCAACATTATTTCTTATTTTAAGAACGTATTTAAATTGGCAAATGTGTGTGTGTGTACAGGGATGTGCATCATTTGTTATCGCAAAACTTTTAAATTAAAATGTAAGCGGGAAAAAAGCAGAAATGCGGGCAACAAAAAAATTGAGTGGGAGGAGCAAATGTAGCAAACGAAATGGCGTCATACAATTTATGAGCATATTCTTAGGCATCCATATTAAATGGCTTTTATTTATGAATTTCATAAAACGACTGTTGCATACTTTTAGGAGATATATTAAATCAAATCTCCATATCTAGAAGGTTACTGAAAAAGTGATGGAAAAGATGCATTTTCGTTCTTTATTTAAAAAAAAACTAAACGGTATTAATTGCTTTTACTTATGTTTTTTATTCTCAAATAGAATATTAATATTTCTGAAACAGAAACATAACAAAACTGGGTTTTTTAACAATTGTACTTCACCTCCACATTGCACTTTGAAAAAGTTATGTTTTATTCAAAATTGAATTGCGGAAAGTTTAACAGATCCATTCAAA
The DNA here is from genome assembly GCA_035044725.1 of Scaptomyza caliginosa. Taxonomy (NCBI): domain Eukaryota; kingdom Metazoa; phylum Arthropoda; class Insecta; order Diptera; family Drosophilidae; genus Scaptomyza; species Scaptomyza caliginosa. Next base: position 1,272,882 of record JAWNNR010000004.1, on the reverse strand, counting down.
CTTAATTATTAAAATGTATAAACTTTTCCATATTTATGAGAAATTCACGCTGAATAGTTATCAGGAAACATCAATACATTTTTTGATGAAGCACTTAATTTGACAATGGTTATTTCATTATTAAATTTTTTATAAATCATTTAAATTTCAAATTAGATAGAGAAAGATACAAGCTTAAAATTATCGTATTTTTGATTTGTATTGCTAAATAAATAAGTGAGTTGTATCTTTAACTTGTATACCAACAAAATGCCATTGGACAATACAGAGAGCACCAAAAATGTTCAAAGTACAATTTCAAATAGCTGGCGAATGAAAGTGCTTTGAGTATTTGAGTCAAATCTTGCTGGTAGTGCATAAATATGTAGACAAAGTACTACATAATATTCTGACTTCTGAAATAACACCAACATTATGTACTGTTTGCTGACCAGTGCTGGAATTAGAGGAGAACGAGAACAAGGCATGGAATTTCATAGAACTTTATCCATTAATTAAAATTGTTAGCATTTTCTCTGCGTTCCCTGGTTGGCTGCTGCTGTGTGAAACTGCAGCTCACCTCCGTTTTGGAGAGTCCTTGCTACTTTGCCTCAGGCAGCCGCTATTTCGAGTGGCATTAAAAGTAAATACATTAACAGCTGCGAAAAGCATTTACATAGCTAACTACGCCGCACTTGTGGTCCTTGCGAACATTTGAGCAACTTATTTACCAGACTGCAAAAAACAAAATAAAAAATAAACAAAAGCCAAACTAAATTTCACTTATTTTATTTTTCATACATAAATCGTGCTTTGTTAAAAAAAAACTTTTTATACTTGATATCATAACATTGTTTAATGGCACATAAATCTTGTACACTGCTAACATTATTACTTAAAAATGAGAAGTACAATTAAATTGACTTTTCAGAAGTTTTATAAGCTCAAAGGCAGGAAAACAGCTTGAAATTAACAAGAAATCGCTAGCTTGACCTTAAGATTCATAAGATATTGATTCAGAATAGTATTTCTGTTTTGGGCGTGGTGCACTGAGTCTTATGTGCATTGTTCAATGTAATTTATTAGAGGCTTTTGTGGCGCTGCATTTGAGGATAGATGCCAATTCATTAAAAGGACATTTGCAGCGACTTTTACAAGACAAAGTTATATTCGGCAATTAATGGCTTAAGCAAACACACGAAACAAGGCAATGCCAAAAGCAAGTACAGCAAAGGGAACAGCAGTGAATGGCTCTCAACAGAAACAGAAAAAGGGACTACAACTGGAGCTGGAGCTGTATCTGTCTGTATATGGACCTGGGCTCGCTGGTCGCTGCTTTGCCGCATAAATAGTTTTGCGGCTTTGACTGATATGCGGCCCAATAAAACTAATGAGCGTACGGGCCAAACATTTGGCGTTGCTTTTAGTTGTTTTTATTGTTGTTGTTGCTGTTGTTCTCGCTGAATGGGTCGGTTGGGTGGTTGAATTTTGCGGTGAATTACTTGCCAATGTCTGTGGCACAACCATTTGCCAAATTGAGTGTACAAACAAATAACAAATAACAAAAAGCAAAACTAAAACAGAAACAAGCTTCTTCGAGCGAAACTCAAATGAATAAACGCAAGTCCAATTAAATGGTCATAAGTAATAATAATTCCGCTTTGATTTGTGACATTCGCTTTTCACGGCTATTTTCTATGACAGCAATGCGCAGTTTTAGCGAAAAACTGCTCAACCACCCCACCACGGTCTTGTCCATTCCTTCGACGCTGCACTTACATCCTTTGTGTGACAAATTAGTTAATGAAAATATTTCCAAAAGTGTGTGCAAGCTCAAAGCAAAAGGACAGGCAACAGCAACAGAACAAAATTCTGTATTCGTATAGCGAGAAATTTATCAAAAAAAACTTACCACATTGAAGTATTATCAAGTAGGAAAAGAGTGTTATAGCGACTGATAACATTTTTACTATTTTATTTTTAAATTAGAGTATGCTTTTAATGCTAGCTATACTAATGTACTTGTCTATTTAACCAGCAGAGAGGTCCTGGTCAAACTATCAATCGTTTTGGCTCTTAATGATAACTTAATCTAAAGTTTATAACTATTTAAAAGCAGAATCTCATAGGAAATGGGCTTAGCTGATGCAATATAATACGCTGTTATGGTTAACAAAGGAAACTTTACTTGAGATGTATTCTTTCAAACCGAAGCACATTTAGAAAAAAAATACAATAAAATTTAAATTGCGCATAATTTAATTTGCCAAGATCGCTTAAGTTCGTACAGCTGATAATATGTTTATATATTAACAACACAAGGAAATGCAAATATACGTATGAAGGACATCAAGAATATATTTACCCAACTTTTTAAACTAACAATCCATAGCTAGAAAAAGCCACTAACTTAATTTTAAACAGTGACTGCGATTTGAGTATTGCAAGTTTGATTTTAAACTCGGTTTTAAAACTAAATCGATATAGATGACAACCTTGTTTTTTATAAAAGTCGAATTCCTATAGTTTGATATCTTATGTTTTATATTGGCCTACATATGCATACAAATATTTATACGTATAAATTTAATATGTCTTCTCATAATAAGAACTTTGTTTCATAAATTTCATGGTTTAAATTGCGTTGTTTTTGCACTTCATATCTTTGCTGCACAGTTTAGCAGTTGGGTCAGCTTTACCAATAACAACTTGCCCCAAACTCCAACAAAAACTAAAGACGTTATGTACAAAATGTACCATTAAATGATAATAACTCTTCCGGTAGGTTGTCTCAGTCTTGGCAGATTTACGCAAAACGCAAGCTACCCGAAGTAGCGTCCACTGTTCTCCACCCAAAGTTGAGCCTTTTGCTGTTATAGCTCAGATATTTTATAAGTGTATGACAACGTGGGCTTAAGTCAAAGGCGCCATCTGAAACACACACACACACACCCGCACACCGTGGCATAAATACCCTAGCGTAACCCAAACTCAAACTCAGGTTTTGTAGTTGCTTGCATCCTGGCATCGGGCGATTATTATTTATTTTCTTAATTACGTCTTAACATCCTTCTTGAAGTGCGGCCCAAGGGTTGGGATGAGCAGAGGCACTGGCACCTGCCCATATCCTGGACGCCACTTTCTCTGTGTCTGCCTCATGTGCCAGACGATACATGAGAGAGCTCGTTGCGTGGAAAATTGTGCGTCTTTTTCCCAGCAGGGCAGCAGGGAACTTACAGGGAATCGGGAATGGGAAGTACGCGTGCAAAGCTCGCACATGCTACCAGCTCTCTAAGCCTTCCCTTCATGTCTTCTTATCCTTGGCGCCGTAGCCGTCGCCCTCACCCTCAACCTCGCCCTCGCCTTTGCCGTCACCGCCTCTCTTGCGCTGTCAACTGTCGTTTGTCTTGGGGGCGCTTTCGTTGGCCATAATAAAAAGACTTAACAACGCGAGTTGTTTAATTATTATTTATGACACACGGCGCAGCAGATTATTGCCCAAATATGGAAGGAGAGTTTTTGGTACAACGTCTCGAAGATTGGAAGATGCTTTGATTTACTACTTCTTAATGCTGATTTTCCTACCTCTACTGCTGCTGCACTGCGGCGCTGTGACTATTTAAATCAATTGAAAATTCATGCATTTCATTTTAAGCTCAATCTCAATTCATTTTCATAAAATCCCAAAGAACTTTTACACTCATAATTTACGATGATAATTATGGCAACTGTGAATTACCCCCAGGGGAGCCAGGGCCCAGTCAAGACATTTTCGGCTTAGCTCTGGCTTGCTTCGAGGTGTGTGCAAGTGTCCCACTGTTCCACTGTCCCACTGTCCCTCTGGCTTATTGTTCCTTGCTGTCTTGCCCAGTGTGCGGCCAATGTAAAAATGATAATCCCATTGTCAGGCGATAATTCAAAAGTTCCATTAAATATGCATAGTCTAGCACTGGTATAAATCTGACTCGACTGGGCAGCTAGTTAAAATAACCAAGAAATATTGTATTTCTTGCCCAAGCAAAGATTTATGCAAATTCTACTCACACTCTCTCCCCTCTCTCTCTCTCTCTCTCTCTCTGTCTCTGTCTTTCCCAAGCCAAAATTAAAACTAAGTGTGAAAAGAAATTCGGAAAGTCGCAAAAAAGTCTAATGCCTTGCAATGAATATGCATTTACATTTATTTGAGTGAATCCTTCTCTTCTTCCATGCCTGGGTATTGAAGGCGTAGAGGCACCGACTCAAGGACATGAATTATGCCGAGTCCTATGCCTGACTCGCTTAATTGGCAACGTTTTTCTGCTGATGCCGTTAAAGACGTTGCCTAAAAAGATTTGCTCATTAAACCGCCAACGTTTAGCGATTGCAATGTTTATGTGCACTAAAAAATCGCGATAAGCAATCAAGGTTTGTGGAGTAAATGGTGGATTGGTTTTTTTTCGCACATAAATTCTCTTTGCAAGAACTTTTATATATATTTATATATATGTATTTTTCAATATTTAATATAGGCATAACAAAAACTTTACCTCAATGTTTTGTTCGAAAAATTGCCAACAGCAACAAATGAACAATTTAAATATTTCTTTGTTTCAAATGATCATCTTTACATACTTCGCATAAGCGAGTAATTGTATATATTGCTCTGTGTGTGTGTGTGTGTGTGTGTGTGTGTGTGTGTGTGTGTGACATTGCACGCCGCAGGTACACATTTCATAAAACTAATACGAATTGATTTATGGCATTGCGCCGCTGCTGTAGCAGGTCCTGGCAAAAGGCTTGCGGCGCAAGGCTGGTTGCGGCGTTAAAAGTGCCAAGGAAAGCAAAAGAGTAAGATGGGGGAAGCTTTTACTCGGTAGCCGCGTCTTAAAAATGTTAAAATGCCATTCGGCGTGCTCGGTTAAGACGCTGTGTGCACCCTTTCCCCATTCAAGGAGAACATAAAGGTGGTGGAAGCATCTACCTACTTTGCTATCAGTACGAATCACAGAAACTGGGCTGGCGTCTTTGTCTAAATCTTTGCCAAGACTGTCAGTGTTAGTGGTGCGGCAGGCATCGTAGCATGGGTATGGGGTGCAGCACTCCTCTGGCACGTTGGGAATGGTTAAGGTGCATTAAGTCCTGTTGCTCCCACCCCCTTTTGGTAGTGGGTGGAGTAGTTGAATTGCTCTTAAGCTTATAATTCATAAAGTGTACAAAAATCGAAATTTATTGCTATTTAAGATATTTTCTAAACCGCTTTGATTTCGCCCAAGCATGTCGAGTATGCCAACCACGCCCCCTTCGCCAATCCTTAGCAGATAGATATTTGTAATTAAAGTCACAGAACATTCACTGTTTAAAGAGAGACATCTCAAAGAAAAGTTAGTTTAATTCAGAAGTACAAGTATGCAAATTTTTTTTGGTTTATACTTTATCGTTATTATTATGTTTATGTGTGCTGTGCCGCTTGTGACGTATCGTCTTGCAGATAGACACAAATTGTTTTTGCTTCCAGCCCCCAACAATAAAAGCCTAATTTTCAAGGGGCACATGGGAGGCCAAGGCGTAACGGCATAAATATAATAAAAATAATGTCGTTTATGTGCTACGCGGACACTTCTTATGATGACGATTGGCATTCGAGGCCCGATTAGACGGTCTATAATGTGCCCACAAAAATAAAAAAAAAACTTATCTTTATGACATCGGCGCAACACACTCGCGTTTGTGTGTGTGTGTTTGTGTGTGTGTGTGAAATGCTTAACAACTTTAGTGCTAAGCTATCAGGACTTCTGGACAGGCAGTCAAGAGACATTGCCATTGCCAGCTGACTTTCGCTGAAGCCCACCTGAAAGCTAAAAGAAGAGCTCAAAGTTGCCAGGCACTTCAAAATTTTGCTTTATCGCCAGTTGTGTCAGAAGCACTGGAAAAAGTGGTTGGGCGTGGTTTGGGGGTGGCGCTTATCTCTGGACACCGCAGCTGTCATTCAGCGTAAGAAACTTTTTGGCTGCGCTTGACGCCTGCCTGCATTGTGGATGGGTGGATGGGTGATGGGTGTATGGGGTGGTGTTGCGGTTCTGGCACACTAAGTAAGAGTGTCGCGATAAGTGAGGAAAAAAAGAAGTGAGAAAAAAGACAAAAATAAATAAAAAGCACTTCTTTTCTTATTAAAAATCAGCAAGAAATTCGCCCATAACAGCGAAACGGGGCCAAAAGACGCTTAAAATCAAGTCACCCAGATTAGATGAGAGAGAAATTTGAAAATCAATCCATTAACAAAAGCACACACACACACAAACACACCGAGAGAGACGGGGCCAAGCAAGAGGACCGTGCGGCATTAACTTGTGATTCCAACTGTGCGAATTCCCAACGCCCATACCAAGGACATTTGCCTGGCTTTGCATTTGCCAAGCGGCTAATTATCCCGTCGCCAAGCTCAGCGCTCCTCCCCTCACACAGTCGCGACCAACAAAGCTATTGCGCTTCATTAAAACGGCAAGGACGTTCTCCCACTCTCTCTCTCTCTCTCTCTCTCCCTCTGTCTTTCATACATCATCTCTGGCTCTATTCTTACATCGCTCCTCCTACTCCTGGTGCTCATTATCTGTGAAGTTATCCATGAGCGCGTGGCTGCTGCCCAGGCAACAGAATTTGTCGCTTGACAAGAATGACAGACGGACAAACAGACAGACCGCATTTAACGTATTCAATAGTTTAAACTTAAGGCAATGCCAGAAGGTAGGATGGATGGGTGGGTGGTTGTGTGGCGGTTACAGGACTGCTTTGGCTACATCCTGTCGCCTGCTTATCACTCTGGCGTTATGCTGACTTCTGCATTCTACTTGGACGATTTCGCGCTGCTTTCGCTTCCTCTTGATTGCCTTAAAAGCAAAGCGTCAACTTATTTATTGTATTTGTGTCGTTGCTACGCTTTTAAAAAATCATTTTCTCTTTTTCTATTCCCTACCTTTGTAAACATATGTGAGGAATACATTAACTTGTCTAAGCTTATAAATCCAAAAGAAATGTGACTTTATTATTGTTTATTGCCTTTATTAGCAATAATTGTAGATCGAATGCAATGTTCATAAGTGTATTCGATAGTCGGTTCAAATTAGGTTAATCAGGATGTTTTTCACCTCAGTTTTTTTTTTTTTTTGCTGACAATGTGTAACTTTCCCCTCTCTCAACGCTCCTGGCACAACACACAAATATGTTGCTGTCAACGCGTCAGTTTTGGTTGTTGTTTCTTTTCCTGTTGTTGGGATTTTTTTATTTCCCACTGCATCTTTTATCGCTCTGTCTGAGCAAAAGCGTCGTTTCTGTTTTGCGCACGCTTCATTACAATAAATCCGGTTAGAAGGTGTCTGGCGCATCTTTTTACCCACATTTTCGCCTGCATCCATTGGCTGAGTAAGGGTAATTTTAATGCTCTATCAGTGTCGAGTGTATCCTTGTTGCAGTTTTTTACTTTTCTCCTTTTATCACCCACACAGTTGCATTTCCACCACATGCCAAGTGGAGTCAATATTTAAGGCGGACATCATGGCAATCGCTGAATTTCTCTCAGTCTGGCTCTTCATATTTATTTTTTGTATTTGAAAACTTTTGATTTAAGTTTAGGGAATCTTAGCTGTCCTGTTTGAGTCTTTGTTGTGAACATAAATTAAGTTAGCTTTCATGCACAATATATTATTGATTTAGATAATTAGTTAAGGATTATTTTCCTTTAAATAGAAAAGTGAGCATAACCTATACAAACTTTGACCACATAATTGTAAATGTAATTAATCAAATTTATATTTGTTTCAGTTAGTATAAGTAGGTTTGGGGAAACAGTATTTTTGTATGCGATAGTTGCATACCGACAAACTAAATCTTTAATGCATATTAAACACAGTTGATAAGTAATTAAGAGAGAGAGAGACGCTGCTGCAATTGTTCAACACTGTTCGCATAGTGTGTTATCAGTGGCTTATCTTATCAATAGAATACAATGCCCGTAGCGGCAGGTGAGTAATATTCATTTTCAGTCATTCAGTATTAGGCGACATTGAGGAGACATTGCGCACTAAACGCGCTCAATTTAATATTATTGAGCTCCATAAAATGTAGACTTTTATTGAGGGGCGCAACTAATTCAAAACGTTGCTTAAATAACGCATTTAAATCTTGTAAAAAATACAAAAATTACAAACTAAATAAATAGTATTTGATTGTGTGAGAGTGTGTGTGTTTGCGTGTGTTCGCTGTGTTCGCTGTGTGGCTCCACTTTAGAGACAATCCCCAACACCCAAAGCCCATCGATAAGATAAGAGCTGTGGAGTTTGAGACGGGCCGTGAGGCAAGGAACCAATCATAACAACATTGAAGCAGGTGAATAAATTCCAACAGTGACGTCACATAACACATTCTAAGCAAATTCAACGCAGTTTCCGATTGTCGTTACCCATGTACTTGTAGTTACAGTGGTCACTCAAATTGTGGCAGCAAGATAACTTCCAGTCGCGTACAATTTATGTGAAATCTATCCAGATAGATTAAGTTTTTTTTATGCGGTTTTATGCGGTTCTATCATGTAAAATGTCCACATTTGCCCTTGCTCTTGCCTCCACTTTTTATATATTTAGCGCGAGCTGATAATGATAAGGTCCGAATAAAATGCATGCGCAATAAACGTAATAATAATCGATTGAGGGGAGGAGCTGTAGCCTATATATGTACAAAAGAATCACTCCTCCAGCTGATTGCATTCAGCGTTAAATTATTTGCAATTGCGTCAAAATTGCGACTCTTTCATATGTAAAATTCTCAAAAAGATTTTGTAAGCAATATAAATTTGATATTAAAAGAGCTATTGAAAGAGATGAGTCATATTATAATACACTTGGGATCCGACCTTAATACTATCTCCGTTTCACAGGCATGACAATGAATATGCTATTACGACTTCTCCCGATCTTCCTTGCTGCGTGGGGATCTGGAGTCGCGGCTGTTGACTGTCCGTCATCGTGCGAATGCAACTGGGTTGTGGACAGCTTATACGCCAACTGCTCCCAACGCGGGTTGAGCGTCTATCCGAACTTTAACGACGTTCCCGTTGAGCATTTAGATCTATCCGGTAATCGCTTTGAGGAGTTTCCCACTCAATATGCTGATATGGACTCACTGCTGTATCTGGATCTATCCAATAATAAAATATCATTTCTGGCAAAGGATGCTCTGCTTGGATTTACATCGCTGCGCACTTTGCTATTAGCCAACAATTCAATTGTTCTTTGGTCACAAATCAATCCCAACGAAGCTTTCAGGTATGCACAGAGCCTAAAGCGTCTTAGTTTAAGTGGAAATCAGCTGGGTAGCTTTGGTGGCGACGACTCCAATCAGCAGCTAAACAGTCAATACCTGACCGAACTGGATCTTTCAGCTGCTCAAATCAGCATCGTAGGCGGAGATCTATTGATCAATCAGCTACCCAACCTGCAACGACTATCTCTGGCAAATAACCACTTGACGCAGCTGCTCCGTCTGCCCTCGAAGAGTATACGAGAGCTGGACTTGAGAAACTGCAGCCTGCAGCGCTTAAGCTCTGCCTTTTTGGAGGCATTGCCCAATCTGGAAGTTCTGAATCTTTCGCGCAATACAGCTCTGCAGTTTGGCAGCATGGATGATGATTTTATTGTGGCCCTCGAGCTGAGAAGTTTGGACGCCTCCTACTGCAACCTGGATCAGATCGATCTCAGTGGATTGCCCGTGCTGATGGAGGTGCGTCTGCGAGGAAACCTATTACGTTCCGTCGATAAGTACACCTTTGCCAACAACACTCTGCTTGAAGTGGTTGATTTATCCAGAAATGTACTGCGTCTGATTGGAAACGAGGCATTTAGTTCCTTAAAACGATTGAAACACTTAGATTTGGCATACAATGAGATTGCCTATCTGGATCGCAATCTTATTCGTGGCAACGATGTGCTTCTAGAGCTCAACTTAAGTCGGAACATCATACAGAAACTAACGAAAATCGTCTCCAACTCGGTGCGTGTAATAAACATGAGTTGGTGCGAAATCAGTTTAATTGAGAGCACGGCTCTCTCGGGTTTATCAGCTATTCAACGCTTGGATCTGTCCAACAATCTAATCAGCGATATTCCCAACATGATGCGATCCGAGACACTACAACAACTGAACTTAGCCAATTGCAGGTGAGCTCTTTTCTCAAAACCCAGCTCGGATTTATTTATCAGCTTTTATTTGAATCTTTAAGGCTATCCACCATAAGGAATCATAGTTTTGCTGGTTTTCCCGAGCTGGCAGCTCTACATTTGAACGGTAATCGATTGACAAATCCCATACCTCCAGCATATTTTCGAGGAAACAGGTTTCTGGACCAAATTTGGTTGGGCGATAATCCATGGCAATGCGAGTGTCAGAATCCATTGTTCGTCGAGTTTCATGATTACTTGACAGCTAAACCATTGAAGGTAGGTTCGAAAAAGCATGCAATTAAAAGACATATTTAGCTTATCAGTATTTCCTACGCTTCCTATTAAAACAGCTGAAGGATCGTTATCATTTACGATGCGCCTCGCCCGCCATCTTCTATGGTCAACTTTGGGACTATGCCTGCATGGCAGACTGGGCAGTTAGTGCCCGCAGCAGCAGCGCTGAAAAGGTCTGGTCCACCATAATGCTAAGCATATTGGGCATCGGACTGCTGGCGCTAACGTATGGCTGCCTCCAAAAGATATTGCGTCAGCGCAAGAAGCGAAACAATCGCAGGGAACTCAACGAAAATCATGAGGAACTTAGACGAATGTAAGTACAGTAAAGAAAACGAATTGAAAGATTTTGGTTTTGTTTGGAGTATAGTTTCATCTTCAGACAAATGGAAAATGCCTTTAACTATTTTAATGAAGAATTACAATTATTTATTTCGGTTGGCTTACTAAACTTTAACTTTTCTCAAATACTGTTTTTATCATCCTCCTTAAATACTGATCAAGAAATGTCTGAGATGTTTTTTTACATACTAGTGCACAAAACAAATTTCTAGATAGACAGTCAGATTAATATCATTTATTAACTCTTTTACATATTTTATAGCTTATAACTTATAGCCGTTTATATGTCCTTTTAGCCGTGATCTCAACGACCGCATGATGCGCGAAGAGTCATCAACAACGTTGCAGCAGGCTCAGGAAATAAGTTTGCTTCCCTCGTATGAAGATGCTTTGCTAATGCCCAAATTGGAGCGACCCGCCAAATCTATGCTAGACCTGACCGCAACAGAGCGAACACGCAAGCAACTGCGCCGGTCCCAAACACATCCAGATGATGACCCCTCGGCTAATGACGATGAACTGCAGCTGGACTCACGGCAAAGATTCCGTAGCGTGGAGATGCTTTCAAATCGCGACAAGGAACGGCGAGCTCAGTATGGACCACATCGTCGCACTGGCTACATGGAGTACAACACACAGTCAGGCAGCCGCCGCTTCAGCATAGAGGACTCACGGTTTCCGGCTGCCCATTTGAAGCGGCAAAATCTACAGAGTGCCGAGCAAATTGGCAACTTCCAGAGCTACGAGAATAGTCCGTATACGAAACGCAAGCCCAAGATTGCTGAAATTCCGCCATTCAAGCGAATTAATATGATGGCCGAAAGTGTGGAGTTTCTAACTGATCCCGAGTACGAGGATCTGGGCAGCAAGCCAGGCAGCCCATTTGCTAAGCGAAAGCCTAAGCCACCAGCAAGCATGCAGGTCATCGCTCAGGTAAACGCTCTAGAAGCTGGTAAACTAGATCCAGCTGTGGAGGATTACTTTAGTAGTGCACAGGCCAAGAAGACTGTGTCCTCATCCACTATTGCCAGCGATTTCCAAGAGCTTGTCGAACCAGACATTGCCTCGTTGCCCGATGAAAACAGATCAAATGGCTCCACTTCCATTTCGGAGCTAGACTTGGAGCGCGGCAAGCGCAAGAAGCGAAAGAACTCGGCTAGTCGAAGGGTCAGTGGCAATTTTAGCGCTGCAGCAGCAGCACACAGCTCGTCCTCCTCTTCCAGCTTAGACGTGGGACGTAACGCTCAAGTCCATAAACCCATGAGAGAAACCCTATTTTAAGAACTCAAAACGACAATCTTGTATCGTTAAATCGTATGATTGAACAACATACCTCTTAAGACTTATTTAAATATCATATGACTAAAGCATCTTAGAAACCAAAAATATGTTGGAACAACAACACACAAGAATTGAAATAAATGTGTGCCACGCAATCTGTACACATAAAAATCTACAATCTTATTAGCAAGTCAACCTATTGGTGTATCATTTACTGCTTGCTCCTGAAAGTATACTACAGTTTTGTTAAATTGATTGTGACTTATCTAAGAATGCTACCATAGTGCTACACCAGTGAAACTGTTATATAAATAAAACGTTGCTAATTTAAGTATTTGTTTCCACCCAAATTTTGTTATGCTTGTGTAAAATCATCATAGTTAAATACTACAACTTTAATACACATCTTGTATCTGAAAATGTTATTAATTCTTATATCCCAATACATGTGGCAAAGTTCAATTATTTTAGCCGCTACTGTTATTAGGTTAAACGTAGCCGAGAAAAGCACTATTACACAAGCAACGGGTATTGGTGATATTATTAAATACACCCACCTGGAAATGAAACTTGACTAGAAAAATAGTTAAACTACACATAAACTTTACGATTGTAAGTTCAGAAGCGAATTAAGTGAACTTTTATTATGTTTTGGTTTTTGTTTTTATTGGTAGGCTTATTTTGAATTGAAAAGTCATTCACACGAACAGAGTAGCACATTATAATTTCACAAGAGAATGAAGTTTAAATAGCGTACATTACAGATATAAAAGTACGCATTATATGTATTCGTAATATAGTAAGTAATGGTGTGTGTGTGTGTAAATGTGTATGGTGTGCACATCACATGCAGATGCAGTTGCCAGTAGAAAAATAGTGTTGCAAAGTGCTATCAACGCATTGTTGTTTGTATTTCGCGCTGATGCATTCAATTTACATATAAAATATTTTTAAACTTTGGTATTAAACTAGATTTATGCTTAAGTATAATTAATTTACTTAATGCTAAAACTACAATGGTTCGCGCATATATATATATATATATATATATATACATATACTCTATATGTATGTAAATGTATATATAAGAGGGGAGCGGAAGCTTATATCGAATAGTTCTTCTTCTTCTTCTTCTCTTCATATCAATAACCGATTACCAATCATCGACTGCCACATTCTAAGCTTAGAAGCTTTGTGCTTTTGCTGCCGCTGCTGTTGTTGCGGTTGCCGTTGTTTGTAGCTTGGCACTTGGAGTAAGCTTTTAGAGTTTAGGGATTAAGCTCAGTGACCCGCAATGCCATTAACCTGATGCGTTGGCTCCAAATAGCTGTTGCCAGCCTGAACTGGCGTTGTGATAATATCGCCAGCATTCGATTTGCTGCGCGTCACAAGCATTGGTGTCTTTGGCTTAGGCGTCTCCGTTAGCTTGATCTTTACACGTCCGGTCTCTGGTGAATAGACAGGCGAGTAGCGGCCGGATTTGGGTGAGGATGGCAAGTAGGCACCATCAGGTTCATTGTTGTTGTTCTGTTCGCCAGCATCAGCCTGTGAATGCTGAGCATATTTAGAGGCACGCGGCGACTGTGGCGTCGGATATCTTGGTGTGATGGGATAGTATTCATGTGGTACCGCTTCGCCAGCAGCTGGCTCAACAATCTTAGGCACATCCTTGGCATCGCCGTTGGCTGCACCATTGCCATTCAGCAGGGGTTGTTGGCCAGCATTGTCCTTGCTATCGTAGGGCCTCTTGATAATCTGGGCCTCATCAAGTTTGGTCTTCTCGCCGATAAGCGGCGCATGTTCGTGACCATTACGCGCCAGTGGCTTGCCAAGCTGCTTCTTGTCCATGTCGAGTAACTCCGTTTGACGCTGTGCTTCGGCATCACGGGCAGCCGCATTGCTGTTGTACTTGCAGCGTTTGATGGCCACAAACAGAATTAGACCTACTACAATTAAAGCGATGACACCCAGCAGATAGTAAATGGCATTGCTGTCATCCTTTTTGCCTATGTTGGCAGCTAGAATATCATCAGAAGTCTTTTCTGTGTCCAGCGGTCCATCAGTAACGACATCCGAGGGTACATCCGCATCCAGTACTGTGTGTATCGCTGGAACAATGGTTTCCTCGCTAACTGGCTCCGGCTTGTGGCCGCCATCATCAAATATACCCATATTCTTATTGAATATGTCCTCTGAAGGAGCTGCCGGTTGCTCCAGAAGTTTACTGTCGAAGGTGTCGTCGTTGTCGTTGTGCTCTGCGGATTCAGCAGAATCTGGTGGTTCAAAATCATCGGTGCTTATGGGACCTGCGGCTATGGCGGGAACAATTAACATTCCTCCGCCACTACCAGAGCCCTCATCATCGTGTTCCTCCTCATCCTGCTGGGGTTGCTCAGCCATTAGTTTCTCCGTTTTGGGCTCATCTGCCACAGAGTGTGGATTGGCTGCCACGAGCTCCATGTTTGATTCGGTTAGATCACCGGAACCCTCAACATCGCTCTCCACATGCGGTGGTAGCTCCGCAACCGACTTCTTCGTCTTCTTGCCATCAATGACCAAAAAGTCCTTGCCCAATTCCTCTTCTTCCTCGTCGTGTTCGCCAGAGTCGGGCATGGGCTGATCACCCATCATCAGCTCGTTCTCATCGTTCATGTCGCTGGCATAAAAGCCACGCTGCTCCTTCTCGCACACCTCCGACTGTTTCACCTGCAACCAGGGCTTACCACGAACCTCCACCGGCTGACTACAGATAACCGGCTTCTCCATGTAGACATGACGCTCCTGTAGCCAGTTACGCACCTCCAGTGTACTGCAAGAGCAGTTAATGCTGTTGTGTCCCAGCTCAAGCTGCTGCAAATGATGCAGATGTTTCAACTCCATGGGCAGATTGGTGATGTCATTGTGCTGCAGATTGAGCACTTGCAAGTGCTGCGGCAGCTTCACCAGTTTGGCGGACGTCAAACGATTGTGCTTCAGATTGAGCTTCTTGATGCGCTTACTCATATGGCCAATTTCGTGCAGTTCGTTATGCGACAGATCCACTGAGGTCAGGTTCGGCAGCATGTCCAAAACATGCTCCAATCGTGTAAGTCCCAAATAGGACAAATCAATGGAATGTATTGGAATGGAGGCGCGCAGTGGTTGCTCCGACAACTGTAGTCCTTTCGTGCTGTTGCACTTAGCGTGCAGCAGGGGTTTGTGTGTGTGCTGCGACTGGACGCAAGTGCAGTCCTCGGGACAGTAGAAGGCGGGTGAAGCTGTGGCATAAACGCAGAGCAGCAGTGCCAACAACACGGAAAAGTTTTGAAGCTCCATGGCTGATTGGGCTGAACTGTGTGTGATGGATTAGGGTAAGTGGATAGATCTAGTTGCTTGCTCCGTCCTTAACTGCAAATAGACAAAGAGCATTTTGAAATTGATTATTAAATGGTTAGGTTAATTATTTTACAAACAACTGTCCCTACTATTTGATTTCATGAGCTTTAATCGGTTTTATTGATAACATATCGCAAGTTACGTCATTTTGTTACCAAAGTAACACATTACCACTGCCACACACTATCTTACTATCTTCCTCTCTCTTGTGATTACGCTCTCTCTCTCCCTCTCTTTCTGCAGTTATCTTGCAATGATATCATGCCTAGATTTCTTTATTGATCGCTTGTTGCGTTGCTTAAGCATAGGTACAAAAAAATGACTGCATTATCGCCGCATTGCTTATCAATATTTCTCTGTTTATTTGGCATTTTATTGATAACTTAATAAGTTCGACATCATAATTTTTCGGTCTAAAACCGTTTACGTGGTCTGTGACATCATCAACAAACTCAAGCACCTGACCCTGGACTGCTTTTGTGAGTCAGTCACTCAGTCAATACAATTATACAAATGTTTTATTTAAACAAATTGTTTTACCAAAATTATTCTCTCAAAAATGGTCTTCCTTGTTTCTGAAAATCTTTTATTGTATCGAACTGTTACACGTTTATTAATAGCTTAACAATTATTTTGAATCTTAGCTTAAGCTATTTAAGTTAACGGCGATTAGCACTTGATATTAAAATATATATTTAATCATCTATCATGTAACTTTCACTGTGCCGCAGTCAGTTAATTAAGTGAATCACCTGTCAACATTTGTCTCTTAAAAAACTTAACTAGTCACAACCCCCACACACACACACACACTCTCAAATAGAGAGTAATACACTTGCAGTGATAAAGATCAAGTCCATTTAGTATGCGCCTGGTTTGGGTCAAGGGGTTGAGGTTGCGGGAGCAAGGCAACGTGGCAGCTGCTTCATCGTTGCCAGACTAACAAGCGGCTTGCTTTTAATCTCAATCTGTTGTAAGTGTACTATGTCTCTCTGTGTGTGTGAGTGTGTGTATGTGTGTGTGTGTGTGTGTGTGTGTGTGTGTGCTTGGGCATTTATTAGTTAAGCAACGCGAACTGATTGACGTCTGTCTCGTGGATGCAATTTAAGTGCAGCTCGCGCGCTATTCCTCAGCCTCAGTCTCAGTTGATAAGCTCGCAACAACACCGTCTTTGACCGCAAAACGCTCAAAGAAACAAAAAAAATAATGAACAAATACATATTTGCATCAATATAAACAGAGATATAGCTATAGAGATACTGATTGTGAGCCCACACACTAATCGGCAAGGCAAGTGCCATTGCATCTGCAATTGTGCGCTACTTAAGTATCTGATGGATGCAAGCAGCAATTTTGCAATACACTTGAATAATTAAAAAGTTTATTATTTAAATGTCAAGTTTTAAGTAAGAATTTTACTTTTCACAATAAAATAATAGTTTAAGATACATTTACCGAAATAAAAAATAACTAAGCTGTAAAGTTTTTAGATTAAATCTTATTTTAGTAAAATTTTTTAATAAACGGGCAGTAAAGCAAAGCGTTTGAGTTGAATTGAAATAATGAGAGTTTAAGAATATGCTTAAACAGTTTTAAATTGGCATTTGTTTGTATGTCTGGATTATACTCTGTCATAATGATACTTAAATTTGTAAAATTTTTGAACAAGTTCAGAAAGCGTGTGATTTCAATTTAGCATAATATATAAACATAATGTTGATTGCATTTCAGTTTCTCGTTACCTAAAAAGTAACACAAAAATATGCAAAATATGCTTTCTGGTTTCCATATATATATATATATATGAACCTTTTGCAAGGGTATAGAAAGCTTTGCACGCCACCCAAGGACGGAAGCATATTATTTCCATTTTTTTTTTTCTTTCTGTTTTTTTATTTTGACAACTGTGCGCAGCGGCGCGCCAATATTCGACCAATTTGCTGGCAATATATTTACATACATACAGTAAATATGCGCGGTGGCATGTGCAGCAGCTGCTGCATGCAAGGGCCACAATTGGTGGCACACACAGGCGCACACAATAAGAGCGCAGGCGCAGCAGCCGCTGTTGTCGTCATTGTCGTGATAATGATGCGGGCTCTTGTTTTGCGGCAAGTCAGAAAAATGCCAACTGGAAATGAGGCGGCACACATATGCAAATGAGACTGAGATACATATAAAAAGTTGTTTTGGACATTGTGAGAAAGAGGAAAAAGAAAGAGTGAGAGAGAGAGAGTGAGTTATTGTCAGACTCAAGGTCAAGCCAGTGGTGAACGATTGCCGTTTGCTGATGAAGTTGAAGATGCGGCTGCCGATGCTGGCTGGCTGCTTGACATGTGAAAAGTGGTCTTAACAAATTGTGTCATTGCAATTGGTTAAACGTGGCCAAATACAAGTGACGACAACAACAACAGCAACTACTCACAAATGTCTTCTTTAAATGAGCTGGTGTTGACAAATTGCTGTTTGGTCTTGGCCAACGGACAGACTTGGCCAAGACTTTCACACTGCGGCTGCTGCTGCTGCTGTTGGAAATGCTTAAGCTTAGCGCACTTGGCGGTGGCATTAATCAAAATCTGTCAATTTGTAAAGATTTCAATGGTCTTTTGCCATATCAGAAGTTTTTGTTATTGGTTTGCTCAAATCATAATAATCATAATTTGATCGTGATTTCACTTAATTGACTGCTCGATTTGCTCGCCGTTCTCACACGTGCGCTTAATATATGATATTTGTATATACGGAGCGCAACAGGAAGCAAAAAATTAGCCATGTGGCCAGACCGGAGGGGGAAATGGCAATGGGCTGTGATTTTGTCTGGCGGCATAAGATTTGAATATGAAAGCGATAAGGTAGGAGGCAGCGGAGAAGGAGGATGAGGAGGGAAGAGAAGTTAAAGCGCTTGACTGCCAAGTGGCATTTAATGGCAAACAAACTTAGAACAAACATTGCTCTTTGCAAATTGAAAGAAATCAGCAAGACAAAACAATAACAATATTAATATTAAACTTAAATGATGACAAATGCCAAAAACCTTGACTTACGAATGCCAAAAATAAATGAAAAGAAACCATATTAGCAACACTAACTTCAAGATTTATTTCTTTGTGGCTGACAGATACTGTGTAGAAAGTTAAGGCTAATTATAATCGTATAAAATACATTTTAAAACCACTCGAAAACATTGAAAATCAAATTATCACGTTTTATTTTAAGGTATATACATTTTCATTCCAACCACAAGAATTACTAAAATAGTAATAAAACTGATTGCTGGCGCTTTATATGTATGTAAAAATATATATTTTTAGATCAAGTATACAATATAAATTCTTTTTAGTTGAGACCATACATTCAGATGTATGTGGAGAACTGACCATCAATTATAATAATGCGATCAAATTTGATGAACCCCAGACAACTGTATAAGAGTTTAGAAACACTCTTATTCTTGTTGTTTTAGGTACATTTGTGGACTCTATGCATATGTATATCGTATGGTAAGTAGTTAAGGTGTTGACAAATCATAAAACAAAAATTGTGTGGAGAGCAAAGATCTGCAAACTTTCGTTTGGGTGTGTGAGCAATAAGATTTATGCAAATCTCATTTTTATAGGCACATTTAAATTGTGCTCGCCGTCAAATAATATAAGCATTTTTTATGTGCGATTTTATTTATCTAAAGATTTAAAAATAGATGCCAGGAGATAAACTTACTCAACCTTAGCTCAATTTAGCGGCTGCTTCTATTGCCAATTGACTATACAAAATAAGCTACACTTAGCTACACAGTATGGTGCATTTCTTATACAACAACTAGAAAGAGAAAGAGAGAGGCAAAGATTTGTATGACAGTGCAGTTACCGTTAGCTTTTGAGGTTGCTGCCATGGTTTATTGAACTACAGCGATTACGATTCTATATGTACATGAATATATATATATATTGAGTCTGTGCCTTTCATTTTGCTATTTGCTTTCGTTTTCGCTCTCTCTACGTTTCGTTTTCGCTCCCCCTCTCTATCTTCTGACCTGACTTACGCAGTCGAAATGATGACGCGCCGCAATTAAAATATCAGGTGATTTTGCATTTGTTATTTTTTTTTTTTTTCGTTTTTTGTTTTTTTTTACCTCCGAGCTCTTTTTGCTCTCATACTCATATACAAATATTCATATATGTATGTATTTAAATAGCTTTTAAGACAAGCTCGTCGCATTGTTGCCAAGATGACGTTTTTGTTTTGGTCTTTTTGGTCATAGAGCGAATCAGCTTATGACTCAGGCAGCTGACCAAACTAAGAAAACTTACTATATATGTATGTATATCAATAAAAAAAAATACAAAAAGAAACTTTAATATTAAACGACAAACAAAACAAAACACACAACGCGCCAGTTCATTCAAGGCAAATAGCGAATTTTACACAGTCATGTCGTCATAGAAAACGAGCAACAACTTGTGGGCAGGTATACTCTCACTCACACACACACACACACTTATTTGTTGGTGGCGGCAACGCTAAAGACAATTAGCATATTTCAATTCAATTTTGTTTTGTTCTCGATCTATAGCCTAGCCCTGCACTGAGCTCATTACCCCAAGCCTACAAATATATACTCAACTGTAAACGTTCCCTGGGTGAGCTCAATGTCTCTCTCTCTCTCTCTCTTTCTGTCTGGTGGGGGTCTTATGACCCAATTCGTTGCGAACACACACCCCCCTGCATGATCTGGCTGGCTGGCTGGCTCTGCGTTATCAGCATTTAAGTGCATATATAGTATCAATAAGCCAATTTTGCTTAAGAGGCTTCAATTTGCCAATTTAGCATTTAGCTTTTGGGTTTGCGTAAAGAGTGGCAACGCCAATCAAGTGCAAATCAGCCCAACTCAAAACGTAAGCTAAAAACATTTCATTAATCCAAAAAAAAAAACGAAAAGAAATAACCGATATGAAGTATATTCTTGATTTGCACGAAAGTTGAAAGCGTTAACGAAACAACAAAACCAATCTTCAAGAAACGTAACTTAAATATGTGTCTTGTTCACTCGAGCAATTGGCCTCACTGAGGTTTAAAAGCGCAAAGCATAAGCAAAAATTATGTGAATTATGCAAAACGTGTTGTTGGAAACTCTCTCTCTCTCTCATCTTTCTCTCTTTCTGGCCCCCGTCAAGCTACTAATGGCCCAGCAAAAAAAAGGTGAAGCACACAGCAAAAGTAAAGTCAAAACCAAAGCAAAAAACGTGGACTTACAACATAAAGTCAATGCACCAAACGAGGTAAAAGCCAAACTAAACTGCAGCTCTCACATTACGCATGCGCCCTGTTGACCAGACACAAAAACAAACAACAAATAAAACCATTGCCTATTGTTAGCATATGATTCCCATTGAACTTGAACTCGTCAAGCCATCAAGTGATCGCTGCCAAATTTATAAAGAAAAAACTCAACCAAAAACAAAAACAAAACAAAAGCAAAAATATAATAAATTTTCCCCACAGCACTCGCTGTGTTTTCATTGCCAGTTGGCTATTTGGCTAGCTGCCAGCTGTAGGTAACAAAAGTATATTGACAATTCTCTTTAAATCTGATTCATATTTATAAATATTTTATAATCTTCACTAATGCAATTGCAGTCTTAAGTTGAAAAAGGGGAAAAACGCCATTAAATGCGTCATAAAAATTACTTAATAAATGCTTTTAAAGTAATTAACAAATTATATGGTTAAAAAATAAAATAAATACCCAAATCCACTAGAGAAAGCCGTGCTAGTAATGAGAAAGGAAACATAACTTTTTACCCTTCACATTTCTGTATTTATATACGTATTTTAATTAAAAATACATTTGCTTTCAATTTCTTAACCCATATGAAAATATATTAATAAAATAATGGATTCGATTGCATCATCTTTTTTTATATCCGTTAGATTTAGTAGATACAATTTAGAACAATTTTTCAATATTGAATAGAATGCATACTGTGTAGTTTCAATGTCATACTTTCAACGCTAAGTGTTAAATATACTTTGCCTTCTGCAGCAAAACAAATGAAAAGATGTCGAGAATTTGCAAACTTTTAAGCACAATTCGACTTTGTTTCAACAATTTGAGTGCATAGAAATAATTGAATACCAAAACTCATACAACTATTCCAATAAACCAAACGTTTTCTGTATTAAATCCCAAAAAAATATCAAACCAAATCAATTGCCTGTATACTGTGCAGCAGAAAATAAGAGAAAGGCATGACATGACACTAGTAACTGTATTATTTCCTATTAATTCAGTTTTGACTAAGAGAGACGGTCCGGTTATGTGTGAGTCTGTGTGCAAATCTTGTATACAACTTGTACATATCAGCAGAGTCGAAAGGAACACACCTACGCCAAATTTTGGCGCGTTGACAACGACGCCAACGTATCTCATTGTCATTGGCATAGATACATTTGCATACATGATGATGATGATGATTTAGTCGTAGACAAGTGAACGTTGATTAGCGCCAAATGGGATTGCACTTAGTAGACACTTTACAATTGGGCGCCAACCATTCATTGAGCTGCATTTCATAATCTCTTCTCCCCATTGTGTGTGTGGCCGGCAATTTTAAATAGTAAGATGAAAAGCTTATCGTCATATCGTATATATATTTTTGTTGTTTCCGTGTTCCATTCTAGCATCTATTTGCTTATATGATCTGATCTTCAACCCTACTTTCATAACGTCTTTAAAGTAACCTTCACATTAAAGGATTAAAACTTGCCTGTAACTATGTAGTTGTTAAACTGATAATAATGATATATGACACAGTTCAAGAGATCTCGCGATATGATTATATACAGATTGATTGCAATAACAATTAGGTAACAATTAGCAATTGCCATGTTAGCTATCTATCTATGGTGGAACTGAAAAAAGTATCTGTTGAAATGTTTAAGCATCATTCAACATTCAGTAATGACACTCGGTTTACCAATGACGCTTAAAGGAAGCGCCGGCTCCGATTAAATTGACATTTCATTGAACGTTTTTTTTTTTGTTGTTTCTGTTATTGCCCGCGCGTTTATAATTAGAAGCACTTTTTAATTTAATCAGACTTACGGGCCACAAGTAGTCAGTAAATCAGTGCTTTATAATTGTTTAAATTTTTAACAAGTTTTCGAACCAGACTTAAACAGCAAAATATCCGTAATTAGTAACTTAACAAACGAGATATTGCAAGAGCTGTAACAGAGACAGATACAGATACTTTTATAACTTAATGTTTGTATCTGTAGTTAAGCTAAATTACTAACTGCTCTTGCGTTGTTAATTGATGAACAAAGAGCAACAAACATGTTATTTGGATGAGCGCATATTCCGAACCAACGTTCCGGGGATTTCCAAGCAGGGAAACGAACCGCTTCGATGACAACTTAATTGAATTCGCACCAAAATTTTAACCAAAAACTAAATTTTGCGTGGGCAATAAAACAAAGAGAAGAAATGATCAAAGTTCAGGGTCGGTTCTGATAGACGTAGCTGATATTAATAGCAGTTATTACTTAACCAAAGACCTTGTCACAGTTCATACTAAATTGCAATCATTAATGCTTCAACAACTACCGATTTAATACGAGTCAACTCATAGTAAAAACCTCGAGATTAATGCAATATATTTGCGTATCTATTAATGGAATGCCATAACAATCGTCGAATTCCTGGAAATACAATTGCAAATTGCATACGAATTTAACTTGATTTCGTTTTCGTTAACGTTTTGATTTCGATTTCAATATTCAATCGTTTTGAACTTAACAGCAGCCAAACAATTTGTGGCCATCAATTAACTTTTACAGCATGCCATAAATTATCCAACTGCAGCGTGAAATTATTCGCCAATTGCACCTGCCAATGCGTTCCGTTCCGACTGGACTCGTGTCTCTTAGCCCCTCGGTCTCTCCATCGTTACATGCATAGATATTTATTCACAAACACAAACAAGGTGAATGACTACATGCATTGAAGTGTGTGCTGAAGACAGCTAATGATTACACTGGAAAACTTTAAAACAAAAAATACACTCAAATCTTTTTGGCACTGTTCTCTCTGTACAGTTTAACTACCTGATTTTGTAGCACAGTGTAGCAAAAAAACACGTGCAGACCTATAAAAAGTAAATGGCTAGGCTGATCAACAATGTAGCAGAGGGCCAGAAAGACAACAACAACAACACACACATTAACAGAGAGGAGATTACAGGAGTGCAGACAAATTAGCCTGCGGTTAGGTTTTGGTAGCAGTTTAATAAACTATCCATAAATATGGTTTGTAATGTGTATCTGTATCTTCTGATGTGCACAATAGCATAGAAGATGATCGCATGATCAGATGGTTGGTTGCCACTTGGCAGTTGACACGTTAAGAGCACGCACGATTTTGTTAGCCTGGCCATTAAAGTGGCTCACTCGCCGTTGGCTATTGGCACTGGCTGTCGAACGCACACTCAGAGTCAGAGTCAGAGTCAGAGTCAGAGGCAGAGGCAGAGATATAGAGATAGAGGCATTTGACAGTTATGACCACTTGTTGCTTTGGCTTTTAGACCAACTATGCCGGTCGGTTAGCCGGCCAGCCGGCCGGCCGGTGTTGCCAGCAACTGCAACTTGTTCAATGCGGGCGGAATAACAAAAGCAATGGCATTGGCAATAGCTAAAGCAACTTGGCTGTCTGGTTTTTTTTTTGTTTTTGCATCAAACTGGTTTCTCCATCATCATCATCATCATCAGCATGATGCTGCAGTTGTTGTTGTTGTTGTTGTGGCTGTCTGAGCTGTTTTCAGTCGTTGGAGTCGCCACTAAATTGGGAGATCAGAGCTTTGGCGAATTTGGGATATGGCCAATGCTACAGCTCAATTTGGAGGAACAAATTCGTGTTTGGTTTTTTGTCGTTAAGGTTATTTTTTTTTAGTTTTTCTTATAGATATATGTTTTTGTTATTTTGTGATTCATGGCATGCTAATGTGCGAGCTGATTACCTTTTATAAGACATAAATGGTGAACGGTGTTTCGTTCCAGAGCTGAAAAAAAAAATGGAGAAAAACGAACATGTGAATTTCATGTGTACGAATCGAAAGTGCATTTAATGTGTGTGTATATATATTGAGTTTAGTTTGTTTATTTAAACTACAGTATAGTATTTATTATCAACAGCTTGAACGTCAGCTGTTGACTTTGATTTTAATTGTGTATAATTAGCGCTTAATTGCAAGTCTCTAAATTCAATTTTAACGAACTTTGTCATTGCTGTTAAGGCTGCTGTGACTGCAACAGCTGCCTTGTTTTCTTATTTTTTTTTTCTGTTTTTATATTAATTAAAGCCATTTGCAAATTTCCATAGTTGGCAATCACTTTTGGCAATGAAGTGTGAAAGTTTTTAGTTACAAATGGCTAATCTTTTTGGTGTATTTCAATAAAGAAAAACCTAAGTCTATTGTGAATGTTTCCTTCATAACTAAAAGTAATATAAAACTTTATGTCAATGAACTAGGCCTATAATATTTGCATCATTAAATTTATTGTAGTTTATTTAGCTTCTGTTGCCTCTCATTGACAATTGAGAAATGCCAAAGCACCCTTTGCAAGTTTGAAAAACATAAATCAAATATCGAGTAGAGTCTATTGTCTGAAAGAGCACAATAACACACAATGCATTTCCCATACAAATCACCAAGCTAATGAGCTGCCATAATGCGTCGGTTGAACTTGCCACACAGAGGAGGGAGGGGGGTCACTTAAAAAAAGAGTGTCAAGCGAATTTGTTTATCTGCTTGTCTGACCGCTGATTAATATGCGTCAAACGTGCCAAACATATTGTCACGTAAAGCATGGACAAGAGAACCAGAATGAGTGAGTAAAAGAGTCAAAGAGCAAGAGCAAAACTGTTGTTGTCGCACTGTCTGCAGATTACTCATACGCCACGGGCAACGTTGCTAACAGCGACCAGCAAGCGAACGAAAAATGCAATCGACCCGCATTTTTTTTTGTTTTTATCAGCAACGCAGCTGTAATCCCAGACGAGGTCGCAGCGCTCCACATTTGATGCCATTTAATAAATATAAAACCAAACCAAAAAAAAATACAAAGCGACAAAATATATACGAAAAATAGCGCTTTTTTGTGCCTTTGATTTGCCTTTGCCAATTTATCAAATTGTTTGGCGTGGGCTATAAATAACCATATGCAAATATATATTTCTTATTGATGAACTAATCAAGTGAGAAATAAATGTTTAACAACAACAAGTGCTCAACACCTTTGTCCGAATTCTTAAAGAGCCACCTGTTTTCCAGATGTAAGCTACATAGCAAGCTCTACAAAATTCAGTTCAAAAGAAAAACTATTAAAATAAATTATGATTAAATATTTCGCAGTTGTTTACAAAAACTCGCCACGTTTGGCAAGTTGTATTGTTCTTCTAGGGAAACAACACAAATGTTTAGAAGAAATGAAAGCTTATTTTCTTTGCAGTTCTGATATCAGATTATTTGCTTATTTCAGGCTTTTCTACAAGAAAATACCATTTATCTAGAGGAAATATCTCAAAAAACTTTTTCATGTATAAGTTTCACTCAATTTTCCTTTCTCCTGCACAAGAAGTATCTCTCTCGTTTGTTGGCCATTTTGACTTTTCACTATCAAAGACAAAGCAACTATTTGGTTGACACTGCTTATCTTATCTTAATGGGGAAACGCTTGACATTTGCTAATTATAGATATGCCTGGTAACTCAGCAGCAAAATTCACAGTCATGTGCCCTTTGCGTTAAGCCTGGCGATTTGTTTTGTGCCCAAAAAAAACGAAAAAGAAAAAACAACACAAGACATGACAAAGTGCACTAAACATTCGCATTACCATATTGCTTTTGGAGTTAATGCATTAAACTCGTGAGATATTACTATTGCTTGTTGTTCTATGGGGAAACAGCTATCATTGCTATTGTTTTGATTGTGTTCTGATAAGTGCGTGTTGGTTCCTTATCAAATCTTAAGTATGTATGTGCTCATCCCAGCAACCAAAGAAACACAAAGTTCTATCTAATGGGGGCAAGGTTGACATAGCGCCCAAATGCACAAGAACAACAATAATAAAACAACATGCAACATGTGTTTACACAATATATCTGTGGTTTGCTCTTAGGCTCTGTGTGTGGTTGACAAATGCAACTGTATCGATATTGAATTCGTTTGCGCAACGCTCCAATTGCAAAGAGACGCAACAAAACACCCAGAAATGACTCTGGAAAATCGAAACTCCAGACTCTGGGCGCCATGGACTCTGGCTGATGCGATCAGTGGGAAGCGTCAAACAAATAATAAGTATTTTGTTGTATTTGGGTTACAGTTTAGAGTCTCATTAACACAAAACATAATTAATAATAAAAACTTTTAATAACATCGTGATAATGATAAGCAAACCTTTGATCTATTTTAACTTTTCTAAAGTGACTTGGCAACCAGTGAAATTTGCACTTTCCCATACGAATCGATAATGCAACGGAAGTTTATTTTTTTTTTTTGTTTTCTATTAGCAATGAGCAAGTTGCGTACAAATAGTCAATATTACAAATGGCAAAGTGATAACAGTGCTCAACGTCATCGAGATTGTCTACTAGTTGTAGATGTGTAGAGTTATATATATTTATATATATTTCTTTTAAGCAGGCCGAGTTCGCTGAGTTATGGGCCATAAAAAAAAAGTTTTGGTCAAAACTTGAACGCGCACTCGCACTCGCACATTTCTGTGAATTATACGCCACAAATTAGCACCTGTCTGAGTCTGTCTGTGGCGAGTAGGATTGAGTATCGAAACTGTGTTTCACACGCAGACACATACATGTACATACTGGTATATATGTATGTTCGCATGTTCCAGACAACGACAACTGTTGCGTAATTTCCGCCAAGCGCCCGCCTCATATGTATCTTGCTTCTCGGTTTAAATGTTTCAATTCCCAATCGGTTATTTTTTTTCTTCAGCAACCCACATTGTGGTAAAATGATTCATTCGTAATTCATAGGAACTGATAGGCATTTGGTATTTTCTTTGAAATCAATGCTGCTTGAACTTAATTTACATTCAAAAGTTTAAACAAACAAATTACAATTACAAATAGTTTTCGATTGTGTAAATGTGTCTAACTATAAAAGATGGTTTTTCCATCAATTGATGTGTAATATGCTTAATAATTGCCTAGGTCTAGGTATTTCGGTTAAGCTTGTTTATGCCACACACAACATTTAGATACATAGATCTTCTACGCATGAGCACCTACAAGTTGTGTGTTTGAGTGTGTGTGTGTGTATGTGAATGAGTGCGAGTGCATTCAAAGGGTACTTAAAACCACGCTGCTATCTTTTAAAACATTTCACATATACATAAATGCATGCGTCAGTAAACATTTTCACAATATTTTATTCGTTTTTTTCTTTTTTTTGTGTGTAATTGCTACAAGATCGCTGTACAAAAAGTTTTAATTTTTTTTATGAGTTTTTATTTTATATTTCAGTTGTTGTTTTTGTAGTTATTGCACCGCTTTAGTAATTTCAAGTGTCAGATTTGACCAGGGAAGGGGTTGAAACAGCCACTTTTTTTATGTCAGTCTGTTTGTCTGTTTCGTGGCTTTTGGCAGTTATATAACAATTTATATGTATGTATATAACTGTTGCTGGTTGAGAAACAGGGTCAAGTTTGGCCACAGATCAGCGACAAACCGCAAAAATAAAGCTCAAATGAAATAATAGCTTGCAAAAGAAACGATTACAGCTTAAACAAAAAGATTTCTTCATCATTTTTTTGTTTTTTTCTCCTTTATTTGCTTTTTCATTGGCATTTATCATGGGCTTGGATCGATTTAATTATAGCACAGTGCTAACAGTAAATATGTTAATACATCTCCGTCATGTAGTAGTTTTCAAGAGCACGCGATTTTTTGGCCTTATCACACACAGCACATGGTCAGATGCACAAGACCTTGATCTTAGTTAATACGCGTTTTAAGTTTAGTTATCGTTGTTTCTTTGCTTTCATTTTTGATTTTACTCACAGCTCGAACGCATAAAGGCTAAGCAATTTGTAGTAAACTTTGCACAATTTCTTGTTGTATCTAAAGATACATTTGTATCTTTGCAGCACTACTCTCTGTATATATATTTATTAATGATGTTAAGTATTTTGAACATATATCACGTGTTTTGCACTTTTCTTTTGTCTTTGCACCGGCACAATTTCAATTTCAATTATCTTCTGCTCTTTTGTCTTTGTGTGTGTGCGTGTGTGTGTGTGTGTATTTCACAGAAAGTCCTTCAACGCGCTGTCCGTTCTTCAAGTTTGAAGATCGTTCGACCTGGCTGCCTGCGCGATTGAGACTGCGAATGTCGGCGGCAATGTTCGCTATCAATTTTTTGGTTTCGGCGCAAAACAAATTTCACATAAAAGATACAACAACAACAACAACAAAAAGAATTTCGAAAACGAGTCTGAATGAGGCGAGCGAGAAATGCCCCAAACAGCAGCCGAGAAAAATGTCACCGAAAAAGCATTGAGCAAAAGCAAACACCAAAACACTCACACACACACGCACAGCCACTCACACAACAGAGTGTGAGTGAGATGGCAATAATCAAAAAAGAACATGCAAACTAACTGCAGTCTCATGAATTGCTCAATGTTTGTTGCTGTCTGTCTTTAGTTTTGTTATATAGTATAGGTTTAATCTACAAGAAATTCGCACCAAGTATCATTTTTGTTTTGTTTTGCTTTAATTACCTAGAGAACACAGAGCGGCAGATCACGATAAAAGATCACGATTTTGGGTTGGGTGGGAATACGGGGGTTGTGCCTCTCACTCGGCTTTTTACACACGGTTGACTTTGCACACGCACTCCACTCCACGGGCTTTGCAGAGCGGCACGATCGAAGCCGAAAATATTGTATGCAGAGATGTCTACACTTAAGCACCGAGTTGACTAACGCAGCTGCGAATCGCGGCGAAACTAACTAGCCGAAGCGAAGCGGAGACACACACGACCGTTCGATGAGAAAGCTTTACGCTGAATAAACGCAATGCTAAATGAAACCTTCGCACAAAGCGGCAGTGAGCAAACCGAACTGAAACTTCACCACCATTTCACACACATATAAATACTACTACTTACTGTTGGGAGCGCAAGTACACCGGCAGAGCAGCAAAGCAGTAAAGCAGCAGAGCGGCAGCGAGCACACAACGCAAAATCAAAAGCACACACAGCAAGCTGGAGCTGGAGTGAGATTTGCTGAGCGAAAAATGTTGATCGTTTGGTTTGCTCGCTGAGAGCAAAAACGTAGCTACCTTTTACCGACCAGTGTGCTCAACGCCTCAGTGGAACACGTGGACGTACAGCAGGGATAAAGAATGCGTGAAGTTATAAAATCGCGATCTTGAGTAAATAACCCATTCGTGATGCTCATTTGGTTTATTCAATTCGCACGATGTGAGCACGTACGTGTATATTTGTATTTTCTTTGAAAAAGCTCGTGGTGTGTTATCAATAACGACACGTTGAGTAAGCTTTTGGCGATAAGTTGGTTCTTTTTTTTCGGCTTTTTTTTTTGTTTAACTTGCAGAACTCTGCAACTCTGCTCACACCTTACATAAATACAAAACGCTGGGTTGACGCCAACACCCTTTTCATATCTTATCGATTTCCAATCTTGCTGATAATACACACAAATGTGCTCACTCGCTACGTTCAGTTGCATTTGAATTGCGTGCTCATTTTCTGCGGTCAAAGTTAAGCTTTATTGTCTGAAAATAGTAAAGCAGCCAAAATTCTATACAAGTGCTGTGTGGGTGGCTTTGTTTACGTTTTAGTGGGTTTTTGGGTCAAAGTTAACGGTCACTGTCAGTTCTCTCATTGTTCTAAGCGCACACACATACATACAAACCTATATATACACAGAAGGTAGAAGGTAAAAGAGTTATTTCTATCAAATATTGGCAGGCCAAACTGAGTGGCAAAACTTGTGTTAATACCAATGTTAAATATTTGAGTTTGAATTTATCTTATCGCCATATCTCGCGCACATTTCGTGCCCAAGACAGAGTCAGAATTATTTGTTTTACTCAGTGTACTCGTATGTATGCTCAATGATATCACCAGCCGAAAACTTCAACCATTGCAAAAAACTTTCAGTCCTAACTAACTAATGACAAATCTTTTTGTATCTACAATAAATTCAACATATTTTTTCTCTTCGTTTTTTTTTTTTGTTGTTTTCTTGAACGCGGCACGCGGCATATGCAAGCTAATTTGCTTAGCGTTTAATTAAACAGATTTTAATTTTAAAGCGTTCACATAATTTTGTAGTCTGGCGAACAGTAATCGCTTATCTCATTCAAAAAGTATTCGTCTGTCTTTAATTATACAATACATATACTATACAGGAATAGCAGAAGGCATTGCGTTTATTTGCCTTTAACCTTGCATGATTAGAAAAAGAAAAAGAAGAAGAAGGGGCAAAAAAAAAAACGGCAAAGAAAACGCAAATAAGATGTAGCTAAAAGTAAAACAAATGTCTACGCGGCTATAAGATACCCTATAAATTCAAGAGAAAAAACTTAAAGCAAAGCAAATCTTCGTAGGATTTTTTAAAAACAAATTTCAAATTCTTTGATATTTTTATAGTTTTTCATATTAAAATTTAATAAGAATCTAAAGATAACCCAAAAGTGTTTTAAATCAAAAAACAAACCAATATTTTAGTGCTATTTTCTCACAAAACGTTTAAATTGTATATCTATTGGGACTTTTTTGTTTAGAACTGTCTATCTTATTATTGTTGATATTGTTGCGAAAAGAGAAGACGACGCTTCACCTGCTCTGAAGATACGTCAATTGTATCGGAAGTGTCGAAAATGCTGGCAAAAACAGGTATGATAATAGCCAAAGAAACCGAGCTGAATGAATTTGTTTTGGTTTGTGAGAAGTTCAAATTTTAATTGCAAATTCGTCTAACCTTGAATAAACTGACGTCAGAGAGCGTAGAACGGAGATCATAGCAGAATTTATATAAACGATATATACATATATATATGGTTGTCGTCATGAACAAGTTAGTTAGTTTGAGTTTGTCTTAGTTGTTATTGTAACGATCGATAATAAGTATGTTAGTTGGCTTATCTGCGTAACAGTCGGTGCAAACAGTTTGTGCACACTCAACAAATAGAGAGAGAAATGCGATACATTAGATAAACATACAAACTTTATTCGCTTGGCTATTCACAACTAATTAAGTAAATATCTTATTATATGTATATCCACATATCGAGTTGAATTACAAAATTAGATCCGAACTGCAATAAACACACACACATGGAGATTAGATATTTTAAACAAATTAACTTTATTTATAAACATATTGTTCTTTTTGGTTAAAATAATCAAGGTCAAAAGACTTTCTCGGTCTGTAGAATCAGCTGATTTGGGGTTTTGATTAGATAGTCATGATATTTATTAATGCTATCAGCTTAAGCAAACTGACAAATAGATTTATCACTTTTATACACCGCAAACTTCTTTCAATTATCGATTATTCATATGCAACTATTATTTATGCAACTAACAAACTTGATTATTTATACTAACGCCACAGATGTTTTTCACAATTGAACAATAATTTAATCTAAGAAACGAGTATTTATTGCAAATAGTGTAGAAGGAACTCGAGTATCCAATTGATTTCAATACGTATCATTCGCAATTCCACAACACTTCAAGTACATCTGGCAGACAGTTATGAGTTTTTCTTTTTAAATCAATATATTCTATATACAATATAATATATATCTTTAGAGGAAAAAACCCAACCGCATTGCTTACTCAATCTATCTAAGCATTGGCCACATGACTAAACATTTCTCCTTGGATACTTATTTCGCATTGACAAATTTGACAAAGGTGATTAAATTTAATTTCAGTCAATATTGATATTGTTACCCGATATCATATCAGTTAACAATTCAAATCATATGCCAAACAGAAAAAGAGGAAGCAACAAAATGTTGTCTCTAAAGAGAGAGAGAAAGACTAGAAGAAACCCTCACTATAGCCTCTCGAAGATCGATGGAGTTGCGTTCTTCTGTCTGTTACAGACCTTTACTCATTTCATGCACCCTCAGCACATTTAGAACTGAGATCTCATTAACTGCTTAATTAGTTTTATCCACATTTGTATATATTTCAGTTGTTTTTGCACTATTACTTTCCGCATTTCTCGGCTAGGCAGTTGACCCAAATAGCGACAAATTTCATTGACTCTCCCGGTTTTCATTTTCATTGACTCACTGACTGAGTGACTGAGTGACTGAGTGACTGATTAATTGACTGAACTGCAACTGCAGTTAGAGGCAGGCAAATGAGTTTGCATTGAACCGGAAACTCACAATTAAACGTCAAACTCCCCCAAAACCCACTCACCCCTCTACCACCGTACTCAAACCTAATCCAATGTTTCATAACCAATTGCATCGGCCATAGACCCGAGCCCAGACTAAAAACAAAAAAAATGTCTTCTCTTGAATAAGGTAAGCGCCAAATTGAAGATTTAACGACGTGCGCCGTTCCAATCCATTGCCCACTGGACAGACATTTTGGTGTATATGTAGTAGAGTCAAAGTCGATGTCGATGTCGAAGTCGAAGTCGAAGAAGTGGAAACACATAATTGTTGCTACGTGTTGTTGTTCTATAAATGTTTATTGGACGTATCAGGCGAATCACTTTGAAATTATGATCCATACGCGACGTGATCCCCATTTAGGGCTTGGCACCTTTTTTTTGGGCCCTATTACAGTTAGCATGTGTCGCGTTTTGATGTCTCGTCTTACCAAATAGTCATGATGATATCATGTTAAAACAATAAGCATACGATAGATAGATAACTGTAGTTTCACTAGGTTTTTTTTTTGGATGAGGAGGGGACTCACTGTATCAAATTCTAGGAACGAATTGGGCTCGTTAACATAATACACATACTATATCTATGCATTAAGTTGGAAGATTTCAAAGGGTATTTGAGTAGAAGAGAAGTTGTTGTTTCGCCACCAAACACTTGCAATTAGTTAAATTGAGTTAAATTAACTCAGTATAAATCTACATTAATAAATATATTCTTCAAAATTATTATCTTAAATATGTTTACATCAAAGTGTTTTTAAAGGGTTAATAGCAGTATGGACGGTGAAAGGCATAAGTAAAATTCAGTCCACATTTGCCAGGAATAAATGTTGAGTTCTTAGACCTTCGAATGTGTTCATCACTTATTCAGTTGATGAATCTTTGCGTCAGTCAATCAGTGAAACAAACATATTCAAATCTCCTCGAGGCCCGATTGCAACTCCTTGTGGCAAACGTGCAATTTACTTGGTTATTAACCATTTGATTAATACTCAAGCGCAATGAGCGATCGTCATTGGATGCAAATGAGTTTTGCAGGTGGTCGCTAATCAACGAGCTTTGTACAAAACATCGTTAGCCAAAATACAACAACCTGCGCATGCAGGCCAAGAACGCATAAACATACAACCGACTTTGCTGAGTTCTGTGAGACAATCAAGAGAACTGAAGATGGCGTGCTGGCTTCTTAGCCGGTTTGACTAGAGTGGGCCATTAGACTAGGCAGCGGCGCAATGAACCTGTTTTTACCGTTGCTCTGCAGTTGAATCGTTTGCCGCTGGGTCAAGGTCAGATAGATGGATGGTCTATGAAACTATGAAACTCGCTTTCGTTTATTATGATAGTTTCAAAAAGGGCTCGACACAACAACAAGGAGCACACACACACACAATCACTATAAGATTTACACACAAGTTGGATGCTGCATTTGGCGCTTTTATTTGATTTTAATTTATGCGTCAAAACAAAAATCGACAACATAAAGCTGAGATTTTTCACAAGAAATTATCCATGTGCAACAGAAGCAAAAAAGGCGAAAACAGGCGCAGTTCAAGCCAAGTCGCAGGCGAAGGCGAAGGCGAAGACGAAGGCGCTGCCTCATGTTGTTGTCAATTGTAAAACGATTGCAACTGCGTCTGGGACCGAAGCTCTGAATCTTTGGCTGAACTGACGTTTGCGTGACAGCTAACGGTGGTGCGGCATCATCGGCAGCATCTGAACATTGCATTGACTCTGTTGACCAGTTTACCAATTTTGGCAACTCGACTTTCATTTATTGTTTTTATAATGCGCTTGTCAATCGCTGATCTGTTTGCAAAAAGGGTATTCAATGGCATGCGAGGAATATTCAATTTAAATGCCTACATGTTTTGTTTCTTAAGCTCAAGATACAAGATGCAAATATTATATTATTAATAAAAAAAAAGATATTATATCTAAGCAATTAACATAAATACTAATTTAAAGTTAGTGAAATATACAAATATGAAGTAGTGAAATAGCGCTGCCCAAAAGTATGCAGCATATATTAAACTGTGGTCTTCCGATATTTAAACAAACGATAGTTGCGTGATAAGCTGCAATACGTGCCAAATCGATACATCGATAGAATATTAATAATTGCAGTGGCCGGCAATAACGCCTGGTAGAATTTCGTAAAATTTGCTATTCATTTCAATAATAATAATAATAACAATGGATCTAACACTAAATGATGGAAACACACCGGCACAGCCAAATCAGCATCCGCTTGTAAGTTGAAAGCCAAAACAAACACGGCTATGATTAACTGTAACCTATGAGTGTTCTTCCCAAGACGGACTACCATTTCAGTGCAGACGAGCTGAGAGCGTTACGTGAATGCAACCAGGAATCATTTTTTCAGCGTTCGCTACCGATTGGCACTGGCCTGGGTCTTATGGCCTATTTCGGCGTTAAGAACGGATATCTACAGGGCAATGGCAAATACGGTGCAGTGCCCAAGGTTGTGTTGGGCGTAATCATGGGCTATTTTGTGGGCAAGTTCAGTTACCAACAGAAATGCGCTGAGAAGATAATGCGATTGCCCAATTCCCATCTGGGTGAACTACTCAGACAACGTCGTCAGGGTGGTGGTGGCATCATGAGCGGCATGACACCCGATGAAAATCTGGGTCGTGCCTTCACATTGGCACCCTTTACGCCAAGCTCGGCGGATGTGTATACTGATGATGGATTCAAACCTTCGCGTAATACAGCACTCAATCTGGATACAGACTCGCGACCAAATCTTTCGGGTCTAGATGACATCTACAGGCCAACCCTAGACAGTACGTACAGAAACTTATTATACAGTTCTTCATAGTAACTTATCCCATTTCCGTATGGCATTCAACAGCTGATGGCATAATGGAAGATACGGATTTGCCATTGCAGGCAGCCAAGCCTGGCGAATCCTATGAGGATCTGCGCAAGAAAAATCGCGAGGAGTACTTAAAGCATCAACAAAGTCCATACTTAAGACCTTATGAGGCGCCACTTCAACAGCAACAACAACAACCCCAGCAGCAGCGTCCCTTAGCGCCAGCAAATGAACAAATCGCTGGCAAGAAGAATAAATACGGCGATTCCTGGACAGATTAAAAGCCATTCTACTTTTTTAAATGCAGTTGTTAACGTTTATTCGCTTTTGTTTGAATATATAAAGCGCCTACAAAATGTGTTAAAATATATGTGTAATATGTTTATTTAGAATTGTATTATTGTATAAGCGCACAATTTATTCTTTTATTTTATTGTGATGTTTCATCGTGACGTAAAAAACTTGGATTTAATCCCTGTAAAATCGTAAAAATCGTTTTACAACTTGCCAACCTCATGCAAGTAGGCGCCCAACAATTTGGTCTGCAATGATAAAGGACATCAAGTAAATTATTACAGTAAATAAAAAGGGTTAACAATAACATACGCCCTCAATATAGTTGTAGATATCAATTTTCTCGTTCTGCGAATGTGCACCATCATCACAGGCGCCAACAGGCACCAGAATCACATTCTTTCCAGTGGCCTCCTGCAGGGTGAGTGTAACTGGAATGGAACCGCCCTCGCGTGTCATATCGGGATCCACATTAAAAACATGACGGATGGCACGCTTGGCAGCCTCATAATGCGGATGATTGGGATCCTCAGTCCAGGGCTTGCCAGCGGACAACATGACCACCTGACAGGAACATTGAGGGAATAATAAGTTATAATGAGTAGACCCAAATGATATTCTTGCGCTCTGCTTACCTTCAACTTGTTGGGCGAACCACGCTCTGCCCACTTTTCATTGATGTACTTGACAACGCATTCCTCAATGTGTTTGGGATCTTGATTGGGCACCAGGCGTATGGAGAACTTTCCAATGACCTTCTTAGGTATGACAGTCTTGGCGCCGGGTTCATAAAACGCACCCTCAATGCCATGTATGGATAAGCTAGGATAACGCCATCTGGCCTGCAGCAAACGTGTCTTGTTGCTGTTGTGTGGCAAGTGTTCAACACCAACGTCTTTCCTAGATTGCGAAATGCAGATTAGGTATAACACGCTGTGACTTATGATTTAAGATTAGATTAGCAGCAACTGACTTGTATTCAGACACTTCAAAGTCGATATTCTCGTAGATTTTCTCCTCGTTTGGCAATTGGGGAGCAACCTTTAAATAAATAAAAAGAAAACAAGGCCTTAGCAACAATTGTAAGGTTTATTGTAGGTATATCCACTTACATCACGATCCACGCCTGGTATCAGAATTTTGGTATCCTTATCGACCAGGTTGCTGAGCACATAGCACAGATCGGGCATGGCCTCGTGAACAGTTCCGCCAAAGACACCACTGTGCAAATCCTTGGAAGCACACTCAACCTCCACCTGGAAATAGGCCAAGCCACGCAGGCCGTAAGTGAGACAAGGACGCTTCTTGCCCAGCCAATAGTTGTCTGAGATGCAAACGAAATCAACATCGGCAAGGAAATCATTTTTGCGTGCCATCAACATATCATCAAGACCCTCGCTGCCGCTCTCCTCCATGCCCTCAAAGACAAATTTGACATTCAGGGGCAAGGGAATATTCAACTTTTGATAGGCCTCGATGGCATGAATCCAGCAGAGAACGGGTCCTTTGTCATCGCTGGCACCGCGTCCAAACAGCTTGCCATCAATTTCGGTTAGCTCAAAAGGATTGGTATCCCAGCCGTCTTCCTTCAGGGCAGGCTGCACATCCAAGTGACCATAGACCAGCACCGTCTTCTTAGACTTATCCGATCCCAGTGTGCCCAGCAAAGCCTTTGGCAAATGCAACTTCTCGCCCGTTGGAAGCGTCTGTTGACCCAAATCAACTAGCTCAATCTCAGTGCCAATTGCCTTCAGTTTCTCCACCGTCCAGTCGACCATTCGGTCAATCTCACCGCGCTTGTCCGGCCAGGCGGACACCGATTGTATGGCCACTGCGGTTCTCAGCGTTTCAATGTAATCGCATTTCTTGTTATTCACAAACCTAGAAGCAGTAAATTAGATTAGACTCATATCGAAATTGTACAATTTGCTTCCAAATCTACTGATAACACAAAATAGTTAAGCCTGCAGTTAAACCACAATATAGAACGTTGATAATCGTTGTTCACATGGTAAGATAGTGCAAACCTCAATCCATACACATTTCCTTCTGTTTCCAGAGAATGTATGTTACAGTTTATGCATTTTAATTCCGATCTGTTTACTTTAAAAAATATAATAGTAACATGCAATTCAAAGATACAAAAAATATTTTCATTATTTTTAACATTTAATACTGGCTAAAGAGTATTTAAACTTCGATGCTTGCGTTGATCTCTCTTTTCGTTTATCTTGTTGTTTTTTTTCTGATTGGACAAAGAAGGCAACAAGCAACTAGATTAGGTTATGCATTTTCAAAAGGCGTTGTCACCCGGATAAATGCAAATTATCCAGACAGTGCATTAATACGTGTTATCATTTGCTTTTATTTATGGTTATGAAGGAAAAAGCTTGTTAGTTTGCTCTTTTTTTATATATAAAAACTGAGGACGTGCACTTTCATTTTTTTTCCTTACAAACTGTTATCGGTGTCAGCTGTTGACGCCCTTATTATCAAAAATAAGTATGAATCCAAGAACAATCATAAAAACAAAAAGATAAGCAGGATACATATATATGCAAGTACATGTATGTACATACCTTCACACATATAGGTATGTAAAGATGTGATTGTATATATAATCATGCTATCGTCATCCTACATGCAACACACATCTTAAACACGCACTCACTAATATAAAACATAAGCGGTTTTTTACTCACTCAAATAGCTGTTTCATTTCACTGGGTAGCTCGGCCATTTTATTAACTTTATTATGTACGATACTTGCAGACTTAATTGAGTAGCACCGAAATTTCAAACGTCCTCGCGTTGCGGCTTCTAAAGTGGGAATGATTGGAGAATGCAGAACGCGGGCAAAAGAAAACTTGCGAATAAACATCATACGTACGTATTTATGTGTGTGTGTGTGTGAGCTTGTTTTTGAGAATGTAGAGAAATCCGCCTGCTGAGCTGAGAGTCAACTAGTGTGTAGAATAAACAAGTGCATGCCGGCATACTTTTGTATAATTCTATTGTTCACACTTGTTAACTGCTGATTTTAAATAAAGGTGCATTGTTTTTAAAACATTTCAATTTTAATTAGATGACAATTTTAATTGTTTATAACGAAACAAATAAATTCATGTAAAAATATTGATATATTTATGCGTTAACGATGTATTGTTTGGCTAGCGATGTATCGATACTAAGAGTATTGTCATGCCTAATGATCGAGCGACCACCACAATTTATCGGTAGTCATTCGCCGCAGTAAGACAAAACGCAAACGCTGCAACATTCGGTACATTCGCGAGTTAATTGCACTTAAAATTATGTCACAAAGCTGATATCTCCATTAATTAAACATTCAACATTAACTGAAAGCCGAAGGAAAGCTGGAGGTGTGTGTCACTTGATTGTTTATAAATTAATATCTATATGTGTGCGTGTACCGTTCTTTTTTTTGTATATACATAAGCTGCAGTGCTGTCATCTTTGTGTATGTGTTTGCCGTTTGCTATTGTAAAATACTGTCTGTGTGTGTGCGTGTCTGTCTATAAGTAAATTATTTGTGGTAAATTTGCATATTTCCTACATCAAACTTGAAAGGATCAGAACGTTTTTGCGTCAGACATTTAGGCGGCCCCAGTATATGCGTTTTGTAGGCTCATTATAATAAGTTTCAACGACTAAAATAGAACATATTGCGTGCCGCTGCGGTTGTGGCTGTTGACTCCAAATACCAGCGTGCGTTTGTATTGCTACTGCTGCTGCTGCCGTCGAACGACATCGTCATGTTTTCTGTGACTGGGACTCTTGCCGTTTAACGTGTCGCTCCGATTTTCCATTTGTCTTTGTTTTTCGTGCTTGCTTTTGCTCCCCTGTTGGTGTCTTT
Source organism: Scaptomyza caliginosa (assembly GCA_035044725.1). Lineage (NCBI taxonomy): Eukaryota > Metazoa > Arthropoda > Insecta > Diptera > Drosophilidae > Scaptomyza > Scaptomyza caliginosa. The sequence continues at coordinate 1,232,945 of JAWNNR010000004.1, read as the reverse complement.
CTGTGCCCGGATTATAAATAGTTGGCGTTTTTGATGCTGTTGTTGTTGTTGTTGTGCCAGAGTTAGCTGCCACTGAGGCGCTGTTACTGCCAATTATTTGTTTGTGTAATTAGTTCCAAGTAGTCTCATGCTATGGGAATTAGAAATGGAAAAGAGAACAAACAGAGTTCAAGATGGCAGGCAACAGCAACACTAACATCAACAAAAAACAACAATAACACACTGTAAAGCAACGGCGAAAAGTTAGCAAAGCGGAACTGGAAACGTAGACGTCAGTTCAGTGCCGTTATAGCAGCTCCCAGCTTTTAAGCTGCCGACTTAGCAGCGCCAGCAGCAGCAGCAACAAAAACAACAACATCTAATATGGCGCAACTAAGAAACAGACAAGACCAAAGAGAAGAAGATAAATAACCAATCTCCAATAGCGAGCAGCTTAAATAAGCTTTCTGCTTCCACTCTCTGATGCTCTGCTTCTTCTTGGTGTTGTTGTGAATTTCACACTGCCTCCCTTCCAACCGTTCGCGCTCGCTCACACATATTTATTTATTTGTCGCCTTGGTGCTGTCCAAAACGGGCAAACGAACCGATCTGCAGTCTGATTTTGCCCCCCTCACGCAACGCTTGTTTTTGCCCATTGTTTCCGCTTTGCATAAATGGCAAACTTATAAAATCATCGCCCATTTGGTATTTGTTGCTGCCGAGTTGTTTTCATTTCATTTGTTTTGCTGCTTTCCATGATTACAAATTATTGCATTTTCTCCTTTCGATGCCATTCCAAGTGCAGAAGTGGGCGTACATTTTGAGCGCATTAACAGAAAGCTTTTAACGCCAGCCTGGCTTTACGGAAGTCAACAATCTGATTGCTGGATTAGTTAGTTTTTTGGTTTTTGTTTGCGTTTTTTTTTAAATTGTTTATATGTTTACATGCACATAAAACACAAACACACACACTAGAACCAAATCAACCTATCAATAATTTGTCTCTAGCAGCCGAAAGTTCTTCCCATGGATCGCAGCTTGGATTCCATTGGCAGCTGTTCACTAGATGTTGATGCCGATTCATCCGATATATCAGGTATTCCAATCAAACAAACACTCACACATACGCACCACAGACGCACTTTTGTGGCGCACCTAACCTCAATATAATACAATTGCAGTGGATATTTATAAATAAGGACAGAATTGTCAGGGCAACAAACAAGGCCTTCTGGTCTGTTTTATTTATGTTTTTAAGAACTGAGGCTTCTTAAGTCAAATGAATATACTAAATGAAATACTATATTATATCATTTATACTGCAGTATTTTAGAAAGTACTTTTCAAAATTTATATAAGCAAGTGTTGTTTTTTTTAAAAAATTTTAATAGTCGAAAAACTGTTTGGTTGTTGTTTTAAATTTGCAGTGTTTTGTGACAAGAGCGAAAATTTACGAAGCATTTCTCATATAAACATATGTCTGCAAGAGTATACAAACTTCGGCATACCGAAGAAATAACCGTTTTTATGTTTATTCGTTTCGATTTCTTTTCTTTTGTTATTTTGTGATTTTTGGTTTTGTTTTAATGTGTTTGTTGTATTGTTGATTTGCATTTCTTGCGACTTTAACTAAAACTAAAACTAAGCTTACTTCAATTTTGCAGACACCAGCGGTAGCTTAAACTTTCCAACGCCAATCTCCGTAAAGGACATAACGCGCGAGTTTACGGCAAATATACGAGAGCGTTGCACTCTGCGCTCACCGCTGCAACCGCAGCGAATAATAACTACAACAACCGCCCACATCAATCTGGATCCGCAAACGGGCGGCGTTGTGCGCATGGTGCTGTCACCGCCAACAAGCGACGTAGTCGATGACTCTCAGGCTGCTCATACAAAGAACAACATTAATAGTCGGGTCGTTGTGGATGCAGTGGAGAAGAAGCCGAGCTATTTGAATTTAGCCTGTTGTGTCAACGGCTATTCGAATTTGACCACCTACGACTCAAAGATACGTCAGGATATAAACAAATCTCGCGAGGTCTCGCCCATACGCCCCTCGACTAGCAGTCTGCAGTATTGCAAGCGCAACAATTCGCTGGCAGCGCCATTGTTGCACACAATGCCACTAACCAAGCAACCGGCAACGGCGATTGCCGGCAAATATGCAACAAGTATCAACGTGACAAACAACAATAGCAAGAATGGTCATATGGAGAATGGTGATCATAACTATTGTAATGGCAGTGCTGGTGCAAAATCTTTTGGTGCAACAACGACAACCAGCAGCTTCATACAACAGCGTGTGGAGCGTCTTTATGGACCAGGTGCTCTAGCCCAAGGTTTCTACAGTCCCAAAAAGCACAACACTAGCGTCAGCTCCAGCCAGTCGCCACTTGCTAGCCGACACCAGCAAAAGCAGCTTGAACAACTTCAAACGCCACCACAGAGCACGGAGCTGTCGCGTAAATTTAAGCAGCTCTCTCCCAGCAAAGATTACGGTGAATTTTGCAAGAAATTGCAAAACAATTGCACGGCACGGTCACAAGAGGAGCAACCCACAACAAACGCTCTCAATGGGGATGTGGATTTGCCAGTGTTTCGCCATCTGAGCCACGAGTTTCGTGCACAGCTGCCAAGTGTGTCACCCAAGCGGAATGTGCCACGACTTTCGCCAGCACCAGAGGTGGTGCTGCCACCCACGAATGGCACCATTGATGTCGTCGATCATGAAGCAGTGTGCATCGAGGAGTACATAGGCATCGCAAAGATTTCAAATCCGAAGCAAGTTGAGGTCCAAGCGAGTTCTGCTGATGCTAACACTGTTGTAAAGGATGGCAATTATTTTTTGAAGATACTGAAAGACGAACAGGTTCGTCTCATTGCGCTGGCCGCTGTAGCTGAGAAGTATATTGATGCCTTGACAGTAAGTAGACACGTTTAATTGGCCACCTCAATTAATAATGTTCAACAACACCCTTTGCAGAACAATCCTGACATCTCGGAGGACACTTTCGGCTTGCTGCGTGCAGCCTCGGGCAAGGCGCGTCTGCTTGCCAATCAGAAAATGAAACAGTTTGAGGGTAAAACTTACAAAACCTGCAAATTGTTTGGCTAATTAAATATTGATAACGTTTTGTATACGCTCGCTTAGGTCTATGTCACAACAATTTGAATCGGTCGCCGGAAGATGCATTCCCCACGACCATCGATGATTTGCAGGGCTTTTGGGATATGGTATATTTACAAGTGACGCATGTCGATTCCATATTTGCAGATATTGAGCAACTAAAGAGCAACGATTGGCAAGTGAGTCAACTGGCATATTAATATTAATAATAGAACCTGTTGTAACTCAGCACTACTTCTATTTTAGCGCATTGTCGAGAAAACACCAACGAAATCTGAGCCAACAACAACAAGCACTGCAAAAACAGCAAAGACTGGAAATCTAAAAACAAAAACGGCTAGCACCACAAGCAAAACAGCCGCATCGAATTCGGTAACTGCAATGAAGCGCGAGGCGCAACGTAAACAGTTGTTGGAAATGAAACGTCAGCGCCGTGAGGCTTTAGCCGCCGCTGCCAAAAATCAAACAGCCTGTGATGGTGATTCAAATGTGGATGGCGATGTAAATGATAGTGTTAACATTGCCGTTAAAAACAGCAGCTGAATCGCACAGAATGCGCTTGGCCGCACTAAGCAATACAAGAATACATGCTCTCTAGTTATATATGTTATATTAACTCACTCACAACCGTCACACACACACACACACACACACACATACACACAAACATATATATATATATACTCAAAGACTCACATTATACACTCACTTCACAGGTCAACACATAACAAAATAATACTTAGCAATTCCTAGTTGAATTAATCCTTTTAACTAGTCCCCCAACTAAAACAAAACAAAAAAAAAAATAAAATAAATATATATATTCTTATGGTGTGGAGCTTTTAACTATTGCATAACAATTGAAAAGTTGATTCGTGTCACAAGTTGTCACAACAACAAAATCATTAAGCAGCGACCGCAGCAAGATTATCGGCTTTTGCCCATGAATACAATATAATAATATCCAAGAACAACAAAAAATAACAAATCAAATCACACAAACAAATCGAAATGCATACATATAAAGTTAGTATCGTTTACACACGGCTCGTCGTACATTGTTTATAAAGTTTGCCTTATCTACGTGTTTTTTGCTCGTTAAATCATTTTGCTGTGCACCAAAACAAAAAAAAATCAAACAAATCTAATGAAACACATAATAAATAAATACTTGTTTGTAATTTTTTACAAGCGTTTTGATTTTACAAAATGCAACATTTATAAAAGACATTTATTTTTGTGTAATTGTATTAGCGACTTAAGTGCAACTCATAAAAAGGAGGAACAAAAATATTACTAAAACAAAACCGAAAAAAACATTTAAAAAACCTTTTGTATTACATATTTAATGTTTTTAAAATGCAACGCAATAATCTAAATTATAAATGCGTATATTTTCTTGGCGTATAAGCTGCATGTATTGAGATTATTTATTTCGTAATTCACACTGCAAGGAAACAAACACAAAAACAAAACCGCATACGGAAAACACAATCTCACTCTTAATTAATTTATAATGTTTTTTGTAATAAATTATTTTTCACATAAATGGACAATTTGTAATCAATCGTATTTTATTTGAATAGGTTTAATAATTCAAATCATATGTCTAAAATATCTAATTTTTTACAATTGAGCTTCAATTGGTTAAAAAACAAGTAAAGGCAAGAAGTGAAAATCAAAAAAATAATTGATTAGTTTTATATACTCAAAGATTTAAGGATCAGTTAGACTTAATCCTTCAGTTGCCACCAATTATCGATATACGGATCTTTTATAGTTATGTTTTTATTTGTATATATATCTGGTTGTTAGAAAACTTAAGTTGCGTAGCTTTATGTGCCAAATTGAAAATAAAAGTTTATCATTATTGCTTTATGATAGATCAGTTCATCAAAATAAAAATAGTTTTGCCCGTAAGGCTTGTCTTCAGCATTGCGATAAAAAACTGTTCTTCAAGTAAATAGTAAAAAAAAAACTTAATTAAGATATGCCTCTTTGGCTCTTGTAATATCTTACAAATGAACCATGACATATCGAGTTGGATTTATACTTTGTACAGTGATATGCATTTGCTACTTAAAGGGTCTGTTACATACCTTTGAATTTGGAGTTTTAAAAAAAAGAGAGAACTATATTTATTTGGTTAGCGATTCCATGTTATTCTGCAACAGAGGTATGCTACTTCAATTTTGAACCACCTTGTATAGCTCCATAAGCTTGAATTAAATTTTTAAATGATTTTTTTTAAATAATTTTTATTTGGCTTCTATGGTACGACTTATGTTTAAACTATTTGTAAGTACAAATTTTCTGTTATTCACTTTGCTTCAATTGCATTTTCATTGCTCATCATAACTTGAATCGTCTTAAATAGCATCTCATTATGTTTTTGTTTATTTGTGTTTTCTTTACTTTATCTATAATTTATAAATTTTTTGTTGCGAAGCAAGTTTATTACCGTAATACTACGACATATATGTATGGTATATGTATATCATATAGAGCGCTTTGTTAAACTAAATTCATCTCTAACTATGTAATTTGGGCAATAAATATTAATTTATATGTATATATATATATGCATATATATAGATTTACATATGTCTATATATATATATAAATATTTTAGATTTGTTTATTTAAGTTTATGTTAGATATAGTACATGTATGCATATATCTGTATATATATAATATATATGTAAGTATTAACAATATTCTGATAAGCGCAATTACTAAGGTTCTAGTACAATATTTACAAATGAACGATAGAAATAGAAACAACATTTTTTGGGGTGGTAATAATGATGGTTTTGGTGCATAAGATCTGATCTCTGTCACTAAAAATAGAAAAGCTGCTATGAAAACTCTACAAATCCAGTCCACAAGGTAAAGTCTGATTTGGAGCTAAAAGCAACTACAAAAATACTTAATTGCAACAGCTACAACTACGCCAAGGAGGCAGCTCTTTCTCTCTTGTCTAACAACATTCTCTTAGGCGCACTGTTAGGTTTTTGAGTATTATTCAAGTACAAGCTACTCGTCACTGGCATTCAACAGGTCCGCCAACGATAGCAGTGCCGGCGAGTTGCATCCATTGCTACTTGACTGCAGTAGTTGCAGCTCAATTGCGTAGGCCGCAACTGAGGCAGCGGCAGAGATAGTGTGTGTGTTACTGGAGTTTGTGGTAGTGGTGGTGGTGGTTGTGGCATTGTGGTGCTCCCTGAGCAGCTGTTAGTCGAGATTGTGCGGCGGTGTGCTGTTTCCGCCACCCAGCATAAACGATGTTGGACTGTGCACTGAAATGCTATCCAAATCCAAAGTGCCATCGCCCTTCTCCAGCATGCCGCTGCCGTCCTGCTTCATCATCATGCGGCGCCACTTGGCTCGTGCATTCTGAAACCATACCTAAAAGGTTGGAAAAACAGGCACATTACATTTTAAAGTTCTTCAGTGATCGGATTATATTCTTACCTGCAGGACTCTCTTTGGTAAACCGGTTTTCTGTGACAATTGCTTCAGATCCTTGGCATCAGGATTGTGATTGATTGCAAAATAGGACTTCATGGTGCGCAACTGATGATGCTTGAACGAAGTGCGCATTCGTTTGGTTCGCGACGAGGCGCTCATATGTGAGCCACGCCCAAAGTCCACGTACTCCGTGTTGAGATCTGCAAGCAAACCCAAAACAATTTTACATTTCTTGTATTCTTGACTTTTAGAGCTTTGCCCAAGTTTTATGATGCGAACCAAAACGGCTTTAATGCCCCTCTAGCTCACACCATACACCATACACCATATATATGCGCATATGTACATATAAGGAAATAAAATAAAAATCCGCTGCTGTGGCGCCAGTCCGGAGTAGGTTGATCCACCCGGTCATAAAGACGCAAGCAACATGCTGATGCTGTTTTAGCATTTTTTTGTTTCTTCGGTGTTTTTTTTTTCTTTATTATCGGGCCATTGGTTTTGGTATTTATAACTCTACCTATATTCGCGGTGAATGCCTCAATATCCTTGGGCTTGCGCTTACGCGGTCTGCCCTTTTGACGTGCCGGCTGTGGCAATCCGGTGATGACATGCGATGTGGGCACAAAGATGCCCGTAGGAACAATACTACGACTGGGATCCGACTGCGGACTCGACGAGTCATTGTGCGGCGATCCGAACTGTGTGCTATACGGATATGTGGCGCTCATGCTCGACGAGGCAGCATCTCCTTCTCTTGCTATGCTATAGTGTGTTCTGCAAATGTATGGAAAAACATTTTATTTATTTTCACGCACTAAAAGTTTTGGGTTATGTGTGTAGCAAACACTTACCTGCAATATATGAGCGCATCGATGATGCCATACTGATCGCCCTTGGTGAGAGGCGTGTGGCAGACAGTGCAGCAGAAGCAGTTGACATGAAAGACCAGGTTGCGGGCGCGCATCACTAGCTCGTTGGAGCTAATTGAGGCCAGGCAGCGGGAACAACGGCGAGTACCAAAAAAACTGCAAATATAAGCACATCAAATTGTTTCAATGCAAAAATCATTATGATCTATGTATACAAATTTCTTACAGTAAATAATATACAAAAAAAAACTAAAATGGTGTTTAGTTAATTTTGTTTTAGAAAACATTTAAAATCTGCCACATTTACTATAGTTGGATTGTACAAGGCAATTGGCCAATTGGCCAAATTAAAATTTTAATATTCTGGAGATTATCTCTTCTATCTAACATTTGCTACTAAGATTGAGGAAAATACAGAATATTGAATAAATTTGATTTATCCTTTGAGAGCTTAAGGTAAGCACTCTAATAAGTCAAAAGAATGCAGCTATTTCGGAGCTATTTCTTTTTTTTGTACGTTAAACCTGCTAAAACAGCTTAAGCTAGCAGTAACCAGATTACAAATATGTATATACATAATAAAAATCTCATTATAGTATTTGATATAATACATTTACAAATCTCTTTGTAATTTAAACGAATATACATATATTTTTAGAGAGTTTAATTGTTGGTATTTGATTAAAAAAAAGTATTCAGAATTACTTAACACAGTTTACTTGAAAAACCAAAATTAATACTGTTAATTTTTTAAGACTGATTTTTGAATCCACAGGGAATTGTTAGTTACATTATATTGAGATATATATTTTTTTGTTAATATGTTTTATAAAAGACTGAAAGGTTTAATGCTCCCAGTCAACTGAAAGAATCTGAAATTTTTGGTATTTGAGAACTGGTCACAATTATACGGCATGATGATAATAAAAATCGAAAGTCATAATATACATGTATGTGTGTACAATATTTCGTATAGGTGTGTAGGCAATAATCTGTTGCTTGACCAGACAAAATTATGGTCTCCCAACCATGGTATAATAACATGTTTCGAAGGGGGACAGGAAACCGCGCTGAGCTACCAAACTGTCTGAGCAATCATCGGCAGCGGCAAACAAGATCTCAGTGAAAAGAGTCTAGACCTCAAAGTCAAGGCACAATAAAGCGGTTAACAAAACGCCCACTCATCGTCATCTCCAAAGTCATCTTTGGCTGTCTGGGCATCACTTTGGAGTGAGTGTTGGCTACTGTTTTCACTTTCGCAAAATGACAGATCAAAGATTACCAGCATCAGTCATAATCATTGAGGAGGGATTCGTTCGTTCGTTTGTTCGCTTGTTCGTTTCTTGGGTTTCGTGCCAAATAATGATGACCCTGTACGGGTGCATAGGCATTTTCCAGACACGGGAGCACAAGCAACCACAAACACCAAGAGGTTGGCGTGTGTGTGTGTGTGTGGGGGGGAGGGAAGGGGAAAACATCAAATGCACAAGACACGCGATTTCTTTGACATTAATCAAAATAATTGGCGCATTTCACTTCAACTTCGCTCAACAAACTCATTCTCACATTTTATCTCTGTCGTTGTCGTTGTCTTTGCAAGTTTGCTGGCAAAATGAAAATATAAATACAAATAAAAGTAGAAATGCCTGGCAAACTGGCTAAATACACAAACTCAAACAATTCCATATAAATTTATCATATTTACAATATATGTAAGTGTATACACTCAGAGCGCTCCAACCCTCTGGTCCCAGCTCCATTTTCATTTCCCATTCGCGCAATTTCGTTGAAAATTATTTGGGATGTGACGCCGAGATTTTTGTCACATTTACATTCACAGTTGCCGCATTCGCTCGACTCTCACTCGATCTTTCACTGTGTGGCAGATAGTACCTTGTGCCGCCAAGAAGTAAGCCCCATAAATAATATTAAACATGGATGCAGGCAGCGTCAACATCATGCAAAGACAACGGAGACGGAGACGAAGAAGAAGACGAAGACGGTGACTGCGACGGCGACGGCGACGGCGACACTGTGCCCCGGCTACCAAAAACTCATAAAACTGTTTCAAGACTACAAAACTCTACATACAAGAACATGCCTAACAGGCGATGCCTTCATTTCGTAGGCACTTTATTTGAAGTAAGAGAGAGGCATCCATTCCCCTCCCCACCCTGCCCATTGCCAACCGTAACAACCTACCACCTATCTTCTCCAAACCTGCAACGCCCTTTTTTGCGCCTTTTGCTACTACAAACGGGGAACGCACGAAGAAGAGACGACTCAGTGAAAGAGAGAGAGAGAGAGAGAGCAAGAGAAAAATGAATTATGATTATTGCCATGTAAAAGAGCAGGCGAAATGTCAAAGTGACAACGCCTAATATATGATTATGTTTTCGAGCGCTCGAAATCTGATACTCTCACACACAACTTTATGCACACATGCAAGCGCATACACACACACATACACATACTAGGCTGCTCCCAGCTTCAACCGCAGCCTCAATGTCATTTTTGTGATGTGTTGTTGTTGCTTTTGCTGTTACTGTCGCTGTTTTGGCTTCTGGCTGCGGCTGCGGCTGCGGCTGTGGCTCTGGCTGCGGCTGTGGCTGTGACTGTTACCCGGTATGACCCGGCTTGGCCGCAATGCGACGAATGTTTCCCACAACATAGCGCACATCATCCCGACCCGAACCAAAAACCAAACCGTACCCAAAAAGCCGGCTGACTGCCTGGGTTAACCACATCGTTCAGCTTTGTTATTGTTGTTGTTGTTGTTGTTGTTGTCCTGCACTTGTTTCGGAGGCGTTGCCCACTTGAAGCGTGCGAGGCTACGACACATGTGAGCAGCAGTATCCGCATCTGAAACAGCAGCAGCATCAGCAGCAGCCTCATCAACAGCAGCATCGGCATCAGCAGCTGCCGCAGATGCAGATTTTTTCCTGATAGCCATGACTAAGGTCTGAGAGAGAATGAGCATGTGCTTTTTACCCTTACATAAGGTATGTCAAGTAATGGGTTACGCAAGAAATGATATTATAAAAGAGTTTATAGAATAGATAGGAAGTTTTAACTCTAGTTCTCAGTTTTTCAAAAATATCTTGGGAATAAAATATTCGGTTTAAAAAGAAGTCGACATTTTTGTTATATTACTTTTTACACTTTTAGCAATTCGGGAAACATTTGAATTAAAAATCTCTTACAAGAAGAATCAATCGAGAAGCTGTTCACGAGTGTATTTCAATCTTCGTTAACTTTTAGTTTTCAGTGTATTTTATCTTATTTATTGTTGCTCTCGCAAGGCTCAAAACAGTAACAAGTCAAGAATCTCGGCCTCTGATTACGAAACTAGATAAGTTCAAGTGTTGATGGTGGGCTGTTGGGCTGTTGGGCTGTTGGGTTGCACTGTCTAGTTGGTTTGGGCCAGGGTGGGAAAGAGTGCTGAAGTGCTGATGGTGGTTGCAAGTTTGCAAACCCAGACCTGGCTGATAACAGACATCGAATTCGTGGCTAAGTGGCGCGCGCGGCATTGCCACTCGGGCCACTCTCGGCGGCCACTCCATGGATAGCTCGATGGGCTCGACCCAAACCGGGCAGCACAAAACAACATGAATAGGGTCCGTATGTTTTTAAAGGCGGAAACCGAGCACAGAGAGCACACAGGACACACCGAGTACACAGAGTGCAAAAGAGTAAAGAGTGCGTATGTATGTTAAAGTGTAAATCGACGTGTGGCAGCAACAGCGGCTGCTGCTGATTTGAAGGGTATCCTGTATTGTTGTTCTTGTTGTTGATGCACCGGTTGCTGCATGCTACACCGGGGGTATGAGTATCGCTAGCCACGTTTTGTAACGTGAGAGCATTTGTAACGCACGGAGGGATTGCAGTTTTTAGAGCTATGCTATGCTCGCTCGGCGCTCAAGTTTTTTGCTTTTCAAGTGCCACCCGCTGTGGCCGACTCTTCCGATTACATACCAACTATACAGGCTGCAACAAAAACAAGAGCAACAACATCGACCGGTGCTGGCAAAACGGATTTCCCAGACGCCACCCCGTTCGCAGTTGCAAATGGAAAGCAAGCAAAAAATAAATAAATAAATAAATATGTAGATGGATTTTAGTAAGGATTTCGTGAGAGCGCAACGCAACCGAAACCCCGCCGGACGTCCCATGGTGTTAATTCGATTCTAGGCTCTGCCCATGTGTTGTGTTGCCTGCCTAAACATATACAATAATTATTTGCATTTAGAAGTATTTATTTTTTTATATTTCTTTTTGAGTGTTGTGTTTTGGTTTTGTTGTGACTGCGACCTAAAAAAAAAAGCAGTGCGACAAGTTCTGTTATTTGTTTGAAATTTGTGTGATTTACTTTTTTTTCTTTACATGCTTAATGTGCTGGAAAATTAGTTTGTATTGCTGTCTTTTTGTCACACGTAGAGCCTTAGGGATTAGTGCTAAACCGCATTGGAAGTACACACATAACCTTAATGAGGAACATACCTAACCTTAACTCATACACAATGGGCTACTGTTAATGCTCTGTGGTTGTTGTTCTAAATCATTTCTCTAAAGACATGATTCCAAACAGTTTAATTTACATTTACATTTAAATTGAAATGCTTAAACGTTCTTTAATAGGAGTCTTCCGGTTTCCAAGAACCGCATCATGCTCACTGAAATTGCATGTATAATTTTTATGGTTTTTTATAGTTTTGCTGATTAGATTAGCGCCCCATTGTTACTCATTCGTTGTTGTTTTTTGGTTGTTTTTTTTTTTTTTTTTTGGGTTTCTGTGGCGGCTCAGTTTCTTTTCTTTTTGGTATCTTAAGTGTTGGTCAAGTCTTTTCGCTCTCGCGTAAATTCGTCGTAAAATGATTTTTAAGATGCCCATTAAACATTTTAATTATCGCGCCGTTAGTTGTTTTTTCCCCCTTCTTCACTTTTTTGTACGTATATTGTATACCTAGCCTTGGTCAAGTGTGTTGGAAAGAGATAGATTTACCAACTAAGCCATCAAAGGTTAATCCATTGAGCAGCGAAGCGAGCGACCCGCAATGCAACTTGGCCTAGACGCTGCGGCCAGCATGCAACGAGCAACCGCTGAGTCGAACCTTCAACTAAACTGTGGATAACGTTGGTAAAAATGTAAGAAAAAACTCAATTTGCCATGTGAGTGATAATGGATGCGCTTATGTTGGTGGAAGGGAAAATCTAAATCTAATCTTATTCAATCATATTTCTAAAGAAAGCTAAGAATAAGGTTATACTATTGGCTTTGTTTCTACAGAGCCATCCGATGGTCATAAAGCATATAAAATAAATATATAACATATAATTTATCCGCTTATCGCAAATTAATCTAGTAAAAAGTCAGAAAACTTTGCTTATGTAAGCGAAAGGGCTAAACTACTTTAAGCAAAAAACTTTCCAATATTATCCATTACCTGATTTTTATATAATTTTTCCAATTTGTCTATTAATTAATAATTTTTGTTTAATATAGGTCTCTTTAAATCTGTTTGCAAATTTTCACATTCTCAACCATTGTATGTTGAAAATTGGGTACTGGGTACTGGAAGCTCGGGTGCTTGGGTGCCTTGGTGCTGACGACGGCGCTACATGGGATCGCTGACAAGTGCTCATAAAAAATAAATACAGCGCTTTTTTCTCAGCCTCTTCGTTTTTTTTTGTTGTGTGTGCCTCCTGTGCAGTGCCTTCCACATTGCTCAAGTTTTTGATGACGCCACAGAGTAAAATGTAGGTAAACTGGAGGGGAACATAAAAAACGTCGTGAGATAGAATCGTTAAACTGTTTGGTTGTTTAACTCCTCTACGGCTGCGTTTTTTTTTTGTATTTTTTTTGATTTTTCAATTTAGTTTGCTTGCTTTTTAATATTATTTTTACAACTTCTTTTTTAAATATATATATATATATATCTTTTTACGCCGTTTGCTTAATGTATTCCGAAGACTTTCTATGATAATTCGCATGGGGTGCGCTTCTTCATTTGCTGGTTCTGGCCTTGTTTTTTGTTTTTCTTCTAGTTGGAGGAGCAGCAAGAAATTATTTTATTGCATAACGCGCGTTTTCAGGCTGGCCATAAATTTGGTGCTCGAGTATCTTGGCCACTCGTTGGCCACAATTTAATGGACGCGCTTCGCTGACTTTCCAAACTGTAAACATTTTATGCCGAACTTTTTTCCACAGGCATCGGTCAACCTGTGGTCAAGATGAACGCCGTTTCACCCTTGCTACCCTTCTCTTCCCTTCCCTTTCCTTCCCTGCACCGCATTAGCTGACTGCCTTTCTGCGTTTTTCTAGTCACTGATTAAGACATTTCGTGCAGCGCGCTGCAAACGCATTTTGTATTTTGTTGTTTTACGATTTTGTTTTTACTTTTCTTATGCTTTTTAAGCATATATTTTCTTTCATTTTGTGCACTGCACTTCACTTCACTGCGCTCTGATAACGAAGCCAATCAGCAATATTTCTCAATGGGTTGCTGCCTCATACAAATTATGACACTGCGTCTGGCATAAGTATCTATCTATCCATCTACTGCACAAGCTTATAATAAAGTCTACTATGTGTGTAAGCGTGTGTGTGTGTGTGTGTGTATTGTATAAAGATGCTGCAATGATAAAGCCATAGCTTTGCTACAGCTCCCCAGCTTATCCGCCATGCCATCAGCACAACATCATCATAATAGATAAGAGCTGTGAACTGGCCGTTGGGTTGAGTTGAGTTTACTTTGGGTTGCTTGGTCGTTTATGACGTTCTCGCTGCAGGACGGCCACGAAATATGCAGAAACCAGGTGACAGCCAACAATTTTTCGCTTTTTTGCGCTCTCGTGTGTATTAAAATGTTTTTCTTTTTTTTTATTTATCCTGCTGCCAGCAAAACAAGAATTTCGGACCGAAACAGGTACATTGCCTGATTGTAAAATGTCAACGAGTGTTGGGTTGAAGAGGGGGGAGGGGGGAAACAACAACAATAACAACATCATGGGCAAGTGCAACAGCGACGGCATTCAATGCTGCCGATTTTCGTCTCGAATATAATCCACAACAATCCAATTATTTGGTTTGCGAGCTTAAAAACTAAACAACAAAATTTTGAGCCGGGCCAGGGAAGCAAACACATACACACATACACATACATCAATAGTTAACACTGTTGCGGCGGTGGCCAACATATGTTTTGATGGGCCGATTAGAGCCGCAAAAACTTTTACGCTACATACAAATATTTCTTTAATCTTAACTTTGTCCGCATACGTTCCAGTAGCAGGCGGGCAGCAAATGTGACATGTGTTTTAGTGCTTATCAGATTGTTTGTTTTAAGCTTATTGCCTTCAAAATCCGCATACTTCATACCACAATCAAATTTGCTAAAGACTTGCTAAGACTTTTGGCTCATAGCTGCTTCTAAATTGAGTGGCACAGGTCAATCGAGCAAAAATAGATTAAAAACTTATAGGAAATTACTTAATATAAGTGAAAGGGGACAAGCAAACGATCGAGATTTTCCTAATAAAATTTTACTTGACTTTTAAGAAAATCTTTGTTTTTTTAATTGGTTGATTTGGCAAAGGCAAGACATTGTAAGATAATAATTAGTGTAAATTAAATGAAATATTTTTATAGTTAACTTTAAGAGGCTAAAAATTTAATTTTACTTTTAAATATATATAACCAAGGATTGGTTATACACTGAATATAGACAAACTTATTTTAATTTTTGTCATTAAGCTAATGTTCATTTATAAAGCCGGATTTAGCTTATATGCTAAAAATCAAGATTTGAATTTAAAATATTTACTTGACTGTTGAGAAAATCGATTCTTATACGTTGGTTGATTTGACAAAGGCAAGACATTGTAAGATAATAATTAGTGTTAGATAAATAACATATTTTTTAAGCAGCAAAAAAATCATAACTACTTGGGTATAGATTTATTATTAATTTTATATGCATGTAAACAATGATTGGCTATATTAATTATTTTTACTATTCTCTACTAACTCGGGTATATTTTTATTTAATATGTACTTGCAGGTTGTAAACTATTTTTTTTTGTGCTAGACTCTAGAGTCACATGTTAAACCATTCCAAAACAACTTTGTCATTGCACTTTTTTTAAATTCAATTATTAAGATTACTGCCACTTCCAAAATCAATATACCAAGCAGTTTGAAATAACTTTACAACTCTTTTTGAATCGATAAAACCTTGTTTGTTTTTGATCTGCTTAGCTTAAAGTTAAATACTTTGCTGGGGTCTCTTAAGCTATCAGCTTGCAATCTCGTTTGATAGAAATATTTTACAAATAATACACCTGCATGCAGCTGTATCTGTGTATTATTTATTTTTGTGTATGTGTGTAATTATTTTTCAATAATTACTTTTGACATGAATTGACCGCTTTAACAAACAAACACAGATATTCTTTTGAAAAACTGAAAACATAAATATTTTTGTGGAACTGTATTGAAACTTTTGTAACTGTAAGACATCAAAAAGCTTGCAATAATTGCTCTCTGATTCCTATTTAATTGAATAATTCACTTTAATTTGTAGTCCATTTGTAGCTGTATTTAAAACCTGATACTTAAGAACAATTGCTTTCACTTGTTTGAAGTATTTAAATGTAAGCATATAAGTCTTTGAATTATTTTGATTTTATATTTTGGTGCTTTGTATTTTAAGCAGCATTAGAAATATAATACAAAACGTTAAATGCATATCTAAATAAATCAAAACAAAATTGCATTGTTATTAATTTAATGTAAGTTTTTGTAAAACGAATTATCTGAATCGCTCATAAGGAATCAATGACGTTTGTTTTATGTCTACATGATATTTAATCTATGCTACAATAAACCAAAACTGTTCTTCGTGTGATGTTTTTATTTTTTTTATATTTTCGGATAAATAATATCGCCTCGTTTTAAATTTAACAAAACATGAATTTATTGCACTGATGCGTTGATGATTTTTCATGTTCAAGAGAGAGTGAATAAGAGTTAGAGGGAGAGAGAAAGAGAGAGAGAGCGAGAGAGAGAGATAGCGATTCGCGTACACCCACAAGCTTTGTCCCCATAGAGTTGACGGTGCATAGGGCATAAATTTTGGCCTGCTTCCTCCCCTTTCCATCCCTTCCCCAATCCCCTGCACAACTTTGTCGACGCAGCGTTGTCATATTTGACATCAGCTCTATAAATCAACAAAGAATGTCGTTGTCATAGGGAGGCGCGGAGTTGTGTGTAAACTGTGGAGTGGGAGGGGAGTAGTGCGGGTGAGCGGTGGTATTGCTTTTGATTTGATTGATAATGCCTAGCAGCAGCTAAGTTGCCGGCGGAATGAAACGAAATGAAACATTACGGCGGAATGGATTGTGGATTGGACTGTGTATGACATGACATGGCGGTCGCCAAGCGCATCCCCATGCCCCCAAGCTGACAAGGCATGCATAAGCGCGAGTGTGTCTGTGTGTGTGTGTGTGTGTGTATGTGTTTTGGAAGCAGAGCGAAGCGGTTGCGTTGCGAGCAATGCAAAGGGGGGTTCAGACAGCGTGCAGCATGCAGCATCATCATACGATCTGTCTGCTGCAGCTCCGATTCCGATCTGTGAGACGGCAACTGCGACTGCGTATGTTGTATTTTGAAATATGGAGCGGTAATAAATGTCACAAGAATCATTTGAGAGGAAATACGAGTGACGAGCGTGACTTGCATTGGATTTATGGTGCGTCCGGAGCAGCAAGTTGAAATATTCTCTTGTTGCTGCTTTGGCTTCTGCTTCTTCTTCTTCTTCTTCTTGGGACCGCATGAATGATAAAGTTTTTTGATTTACGCAGTCTCTGCTGGCAGGTGTTGCTGCCGCTAAAAAAGTTTTGTTGACTAGCAACTTGTAAACAGCAGTTGCAGCTTTAATTGCCATGCCCCCAACAAATTGTAGGCGTTGCTGGGCACAATTGTAGGAGCCACTTTACTCAATGTATGTTTTGAATGTGAGTTTGTGCAAGTCTACGTGCAAGTTAAAAAATTTGCCATAATTATAACCAGTTTTACATATTGTTATTGCCACTGGATTTCAATATCCTGCGCAACTTTCAGATGCTCCAAAGGGAGCATCAATAATAATTAGTTATTAATTGTATTAGTGTTCGATTTTTACTCAATCTATTTTGACACTTGATTCAAGAATATTGTAAATGTAGATTGTAGCTTGCAGGGTATTCTTGAGTCGCAACAATAGCTCTTTTTTTTTGTTGTTGCTCGAATCTCGCGTGCTTGTTGCGGCGCGTGAAATCACATTGCACTGTAGCAACAGCAACTGCAACAACAGCAACTGCAACAGTAGAAGTAGTAGCTGGGGCCAGCTTCCTAGCTAGAAGCACCCACCCAAGCGCGAGTGTCAACCTCAAAACAGCAACAACTGCAACGTGGCTTTGATTTCGTGGCACTGCCTTTGCAAGTTGCAAGTTGCGAATGTAGCGTGCGGCTGCAAGGTGAGGCAAAGCGAGCGAGCGTTGAAGTCGCGTTCTTGAGAATTGAGAAACAACGCCGAATGAGAATGCAAACAGCAGAACACACGCAGGCCCATTCAGCCAGGCGGAGCTCCGTCAAAAGCTAAGCAGTTAAGGAGTAGGTGGTGGTAATGGTGTTGCTTGTGTTGTTGCCACTGTGGTGTCTTCGTAGCGGTCGCGGTCTGCTTCTTGCCGTCACCGTCACCAACATCAAGTTTAGCCTTCGCACAGTGGTGCAAAACAATGCATGCATAAATATTTCATTTGCGTGTTTGGCAATCATTTTCTAGTCAATGTCTTGTCATGCAGTTCGAGGCTTTATCTGATTCATCCGACGAACCCCAGAGCCCCCGAACCCGCTAAACCCGCTGAACCCGCCAAACCTTAAGCCCCTGACTGATTCCCAGAAGTCTTAACACTGCACCATCACATTAGAGTCAGAGCGAAATTGGCATTTGGACTCAAGTACGACTTACCTATAATAATCGTTTTTGCAATAAATGTTGCCATCACGTGAGTAACATGAGGATTCCCGTTCCAGCGGCTGGCGACATGCATAACACTGCAAGCAGCTGGCATGCCAGCGTTTTTCCACAGCGGAGAGGTAGAAACGATCCTGTAATGATATATATATATGATATATTTTATGAGTATTTCTTTTATTTGGCAAACATTTTGCTATAACTGTTTGTTGTATTTGTAAATCTTATTGCCTTAATTTTCAACTTCAATAACCTATATTTTAATAACGTAAGTTTCAATACAATTTCCATTGACAATAGTTGTATTGTTTATACTTTAATAAATTCTGTATGAACCACTTTAATCTAGAGATTTGAAACATGGCAAATATCTTGGTTCATCCTATTATATTACTATATATATTAGTAAAAAAAAAAATTAAAATAAACTTGGTGGAAAAACAACTACTTTTGTTTCTCTTAAAAGCTGGATAGCCACGCCCACTATCTTTAACTGCTTTTAAGCTATCGCCAGCAAATATACCGATAGATAGTATATAGATGTGCATACAAATTTGAGTGCCACCTTACTACACCCCGTCGCCACATTTTAAAAGAGGAACTCTCATGACTTTTACAGTTTTTAAGTGAGAATATTAAACTTGGTCAGAAGAAGTTTGTGACGCTTTTTAAAATCTTCAACTATGTATTTTCATTCTAAAAGTTACTAAATCATAAAAAGCCAACTGTTGATTTTTGTGGTACAAAAGAAAAAAAAAACCTAGTATCTCGGTTGCGTTCCACTGCAATGTTTTAGCTTTCTTTGCATTTTGGTAATTCGCTCTCGTCAGCTTTTTAAGGCATTTAATAACCTAAAATCTTTTGAATATATGGATTAAAAAATGAATTAGTTCAAGCCTTTGTTACATTACCAAAAATTACATTTATCTTAATTCAAAACTTGTCTTAATATTTTGATACGATTGATAAAACAAAAACTTGAGATTCTATGGTGCATTTATATATTCGGAACTAATGTATTTATTTATTCTATTAAAGCACCTAACCACCTGTCAGATCAGATTGAATTTAATAAGCAAAACTTTCTTTAAATTTATCTGGTTTGATTCACCCAACACAAATTTTGCAAACTATACCTATATGTAACCAATGTAATCTTATCAATTCAAAAGTTTCCCCAATCATTTGGAATTCAACAAACGTTTTATGCCGTCGGCCACTTTATGGAAACTTACCTGTATTTGTCTGCCGCAGCCGGCGCAATCGTCTGGATTGCGGGTTACTTTGCTATCGTTGGTGGATTCGGGGCTGCTGGGTGGTCCAAAGGGCTCTGTTTTAAATGATATGCCCGATGTGGTCTCGTCGCTGACCTCCGTGCAATCCGTGCGACTGCGGCTAATTGAGAATTTAGCAGCCGAGTCTTCGAATGTGGCTCGATCGGCAGTTTCATAGCTGTTTTTTTGTTTTTTTTTTTTTGTTTTCAAAGTTCAAAAGAAAGATTTATTTTTTTAGAAAAAAAAGAGATGATAAAGTTGGAGTATTAGTTACCTTCTATATGATTCGCTGCCGTATGCATTGCCAAATGGCTTTGTACTGTGATCACAAATGTCTGGACACGAGGATGTGGAGCATGTGCGAAACAATGGATGATTGTTATTTGCACCTGCAGCACTGCCGCATTGATTGCTCCCTTGATGTGCTACAGGTGGTGTTGGACTTTTCTCCCTTGCGCCGGGCCCAAGAAATCTTGCGCTCTGCTGCTGCAAATTTCAACAACAAGAAATTAATAAATAACTTATGAAGGCAGCATGAAACTTATGCAAAGTATTAAAAAAAAGAAAGAAGGAGGGGCTGTTTGAAGCTTGGAGCTTGTGTTCGAGTCGGATCATTGCCGTGTCATTCAGCTCTAAAATTTGTTCACAAATTTCAAAGGATGTGCCTGAACACAAAATGATGCATGAAATTTTCAATGGCGGCAACTGCAAGCTGCTAAAGTTAATTACAATTAGGCAAGTTTTGCGCGATTTTCCAAGAAAACGTTGCGCGACATTTGAAGACTACGAACATGTGAGGGAAACCCAGCAAACGACAGATGATGCCCCAAAGGCAGCAACCATGCCATGCTCAGACATTCATTGAAAGAAATACATAGGACGATATGAGAGCCACAATACTGTGGCGGTGTACTCGTACTCGACTACGAAACGGAGCACAGACATCATGTCGCACATTGCAAAACAGATATAATGAAAATAATACAAGTACATACATAAATATACATAGAATACTATACGACACGGTACGTATCATCGATGCTCCAGTTTACTTATTTTTTGATTAATTAGTTGAAAATAGATTTCAACTGTTCGGCTGCGTAACTTTGGAAGGATGAAAGGTTTTTTTTGCAATAAAATAAAATAAATACCAAAACTTTAGTTTTGTGCATTTTGCGTTTTCCTACCTCCCCGTTAGGTATAAGCATTTCGATGTTATTTTGGGTTGTTTAGTTGAATCTAGGTTTGGGCACATTACCTTTGGGGGCAAAACGCAATATACGAATCGTGCGCACATTTCTGTCTGCCATTTTTGTTTTGATATTTCAACATTTCAGCCTAGCCATATAGCAACTGTGCTACACATAATCCCCAACTGACATGGCATAACCACATTTTTATGGCAACATTGTGTTTGTTTTTTTTTTCATGTGCAACATGATGGCTGGATTTGCAGCCTGCAGCAGAGTTGTTAAAGGCAGGGTATGGAAGAATAACTAAAGCCAAATTTACAACATAAAACACGTAATGCATGAATTTCAGTTCGAAATCAAAACAAAATGTTTGTTTTTCGTATTTGTACACAGGTATACGAGACTAATATGTAATAGACCTTATAAAGAAAATGATTTGTGAAAGTTTTGGTATGCAGACACATTAGAATCCTAAATTGATATACGCCTTGTAAGTCTGCGTAAGAGTACAATAGATAATAAGAAAACTTATAAATAATTATGTGAAAATTCATTTCAGACAACGCTGGATAATATTTCGTTTCGTTCGTTAAGCACTTCTTTTGCATTGGACTATTGGACCACAGACAGCTTAAATATATTAACAATTGTACTTTGTTAAATTAAACTATTCCATACTCAACTAAAACAACTAATAAAGCAACTCAAATCAACACGGTTGAAGAATTATTCTGACTGGATGCACAACGATACGCACACTGCGTATACTTAATATATTTGAATTTAAAAGTAAAAAATAACTTAACATTAACATATGAAAGTTCTTAGTAAATTCAAAAACAAGATAAATAAATCTTAGTTAAACTAATTTGTAAATGAAAAAATTTAAACAGATTTTCCATGGGTGTCATTT
Source organism: Scaptomyza caliginosa (assembly GCA_035044725.1). NCBI lineage: Eukaryota > Metazoa > Arthropoda > Insecta > Diptera > Drosophilidae > Scaptomyza > Scaptomyza caliginosa. The sequence goes on along the minus strand of JAWNNR010000004.1, from coordinate 1,211,098 downwards.
TAGATTCTACAAAATCTTTTCAACTGATTTTCGTAATCATTTTGTTGCTATCGATAAATGACGAAACAAAACTGAAAGTCTATTAAAGATCAATGTCTCTGTGTGTGTTTGTGATGTTTTTGTTATTGTATTCAGAAACTAAATGCATAAAGGGGTTATTCTTATCGCCAATGCCGGCAACTGCGTTTAGCTGTTGCCGCCGCTGTCTCTGTCTCATCACTGTCGCTGTCTGCGTTTTGTTGGGAGCGTAGCTTTTGGTCTGGCATTGATAACATTTGTAACCCGAGCCCGAGATAAATCACAAATTAATCAGCGCCCAAAGACCTGATGCTTCTGCTGACTCAAAAATGTTATGTAGATTGGGAAATAAAATATGAAAATGTTTCATGGATTTGTCGTAGAATGTTGCTGCTACAAAGTCAACAAGATAATTTGAACTGATCGACTTTTAGTTTAACAAATTCTAAAAATTGTTATAAAGGTTTCTTTTAAATATTTAAAACGGTTAATGGATTTATTGCTTTATATTGTTTGCTTATATTGATGCTTACCCAATGCATCACAGGGCGCTCCTCGGTGCAGACGCCCATGTGCGCCTTTTGGAATGACACGAGGTCTATTTCCAACGATGATGATATCTGTCAGGTGTATGTTTGTTTTTATTGTGGTTTGATATCCTAATAGGTTTTGTTGTGCAACGACTTGTCGCAAATGCAAATGCAAAGGCTTTGCTCCAATAATCCAGTAGCTTATGAGTAATATGTTGGACCAATTTAAGTATTTAAACACTTGCTTTTACTTTCGCCTACTGTGTGTGTATCTTGTATCTTTTGCCAAAATACCAGCTGAATTTACGAGCAAATTGAACGTCGATTTATATTTTGCGATCAGCTCTTTATTTTGGTTTTTCTTTTTTTGTGTCGCGGCAGATTCGTTGTTGCCAGCATGAAAGCTTATTCACAAATAAAAATATTTTAAATATTTCAATTAATTTATTTCACTTAATATGTATGTATGCATGTATGATTGGTTGACTTTATTATTTTCTTTTCATTTATTTTATTTATATTTCTTCAGCTTCAAGGTAACTTAAGGAACATTTGGGTTTTAGGTTTGATGTACACACACTCACACTCACACACACACACACACACACTTGACTTGTTATTGGGCGGCAGGTAAAGTTGATTTTTTCACTTTTATGGGCCGCTCGACGAACGCGCGCTCCTGAACCGACACGGACTACGGATTCCGAGTCTTAGTCTCAGACTCCCGATGATGAGCACCGGTTGCAATGTCAACGACACAGTCGAACCCAGAGGTTCCCGAAATTAATTTATGACATTAATTTACGAGACAGCGCGAGAATAGCACTCCGAAAATTAAGTGGTAGTAGTACAAGGTCTACTTGGTCGGTCCCCGTTCGGGTCAGGCTGGTCAGTCCAGTCTCTGTGTGGTTCCTACGGCAGCCCCAGAGATGAATGCTATTGATAAGGCATTAGAGAGCGCTCAGAGTCAGAGGCGGATGCGCTGTTCTGTTCTGTTCTGTTCTGTTCTGTTCTGTTTTCTTATGTTTATTACCGATTGTATTTGCGTTCAATTTGATAACTAAATAAGACTTTGGCTTTGGACGGTTGTCTCGCAGCTGCTACCTTCTTCTTCTTGTTTTATGTTTCTGATGTTGTATTGCGTTCCGTTGTGTTGTCTGTTGTGTTGTGCGTATTACAAACAAAACCCACAAAAAAACGGTGATGCTTACGGAATCCACCGAACCGACGGCGCGAACTGTGCAAGTGTTGCCTGCGTAATCAGCGAGGTTAAAGGTTACGTTACGCCCGCGGCAAACTCAAAACGACGAGGCCGGGTTGAATTCAGTACAATTCGTTCTTGGCGTTTATTTTTTACTTGTATTATTAGAGTGTGCGTTTCTTGTTGTTATTGTATTAAAAAACAAACGAAAATGACAAGCCGAGCGACGTATCAGCGGCGGCGTCTGTTGTTGTTGCCACGCGTTTTCAAACTGAGCGACGTGAACGTGGAATAAAAACTCGACTCTTTACGTTGCGCTGCGAGATTGATTTGATGAAAAAAACATCCGCGCAGACAACCAGTCAGCGTAGCGACGTTTTACTGTGTGTTTGTGCCTGCAGCGAATTCACAAGCTCTACTCCAGAGCCGCGCTCTTTTCGGCAGCCACAACCAACCACCTATAGCGGCCTCTCGCTTCCACTTGCCGGCTTACTAGTGGGCTCTCTCATTTCGTCGGCTCTCTTGCTTTGCTGTACGCAGCAAATGGCGGCGCTCTCAGCTGATTTGTGTTTGTATGATTTTCTCGCTCGCACGCACACGGCGAGTGCCGTTTGAGGGCGTGGTGTTGTCGTCGTCAGTCAGCATATGTTGACTCTGTGTGTTAGTGTTGCTGCTGCTGCTGCTACTGCTGCTGCTGTTGCTGTTGCTGTTGCTGTTTGCCCCCGCTGCTTGTGAATAGTTGGGGGCACGATGGCTGGCTGCCAAACATGAATAATGCAACAGCAGCAGAAGCAGAAGCGGCAGCAGCGACAACGCCGCCGCCGCCGCCACCGATTGTAGCATCACTTGGAGACCCCATGACAGGAATTTTTCGTTCGCTCGCCAAAAGATGTTCGCTGCTGGGCTGCCACAAGTAAGAAGACGTCGCTTGTCGTTGTCGTTGTTGTTGTAATTTATTTTTGTTGTTGTTATTGTTGTGTTATTGGGTATGTGTATGTGTGTATCTGTGTGCGTTCGCCTTGGGTCCTCGATGGCTGCCCTCCTTCTCAGTGCTCTCCATTCCTGCAAAAGGCATTAAAAAAAAAGTTTAAAGAAAATCGGGCAGGTCGTATTTATTTAGATTTTTTTTTTGTTTTTTTTTTTTTGGTCATTTTATGATATATTTTTATTCATTTTTTAAAACTTTTTTTTAAGGTTTTTTGTTTCTTTTCATTGTATTTTTTTGCGATGCTTTAAAGTTTTTTCTTGCTGTCGTTTTCGATTTCTTTTTGCTACCTCTTCTTTATTGTTGCTGTTGTTTTTGCTGTACTGCTTTGATGGCTTATAGAAGACGTCAAGGGTTTGGAGACTGGGGCTGCAGCTTTTTGGCCGTAAGTATCAGATTCGCATTGTCAGCTTTTCTTATTCAGTTTATTTTCTCAAAAAAAACCCAAACATACAAATGTATATATCTATATATGTACATAAGGCTCGGAATCGTTTCGTTTATATATATGTATTTAGTTTTAAGTAAAATCTCTCAAGCATTTGTGCAAGTACTCAGTTAAATGTTTTATATAAACACAAGTGTTCTTTTGAAACTCGACGCAGGTTACGCACATTTAAAAACTTGCATTAACTTAACAGCGTATCTATCTTGTTTTATACAAAAAAAAAAAAATATTTGAATGGCAGCTCTCTCAGCATTTAGACAACGTATTCAAATAGCGTATACGCCATGTGGCGTATAGTTGAGTATGCATGTGCTCAAATATCTGATACCCAAAAAAGAACTTGAAATTTAGATACCTTTGCGTACATGTGTATCTTTAAGATAATTAAATCGAGTACACAAAACTCCTCAAAAAGTCAGTAAATATTGCGATTTGAAAGTTTTAATAATTGTATTTATTTTTGTGATTAAATTTGTAACTTTTTTAAGCACTTTCGATTCCTTTGGCTTAACTACTTACATTCATACATCTAACGGTAACTAAAGGCATAACAAATTAATCAACTAAATGATTCTTTTAATTATGCGTCCACTTGAAAGCTGACTGAATTTTAAGGAAACTTGCTAACTTTTTCTAAGTTTTTTAAGTGAGAAACTTTAATTCCGTTGTCCCCTCCAGTAACTTGTTATGCGTTACATGGAAATGCGAAACTTTTCAATCATTCGGAAGACAATGATGAAACAGAATTGGGGAAAAAATATATGCACCTGCTTATTCATATTTCCATATGAATACATTCATTTTGTATGCTCGAGGCTTGACGTGAAAATGAAAATAAAAGAACCACATAAAAAAAAACACGGAAAATAAAGAGAAGGATCAATTAAAAGAATTGATAGATGCTCTCAAGTTGACAATGTGATTTTTATGCAACAATGGCGCTGACTCAGTTTTTAGCTTCAGCTGTGTTGGATACCTCCGTTGGATACCTCCGCCTTCTGGTGACTTTTGTCGTTAGCTTTTATTATTGTTTTAGTTGTTGTAGCTGTTGAAGCTGTTGTTGTTGATGCTGTCGTTGTCGATGGCTGTCATTGAGTTTCGCATTTCAGAATAAAAATTCAAGAGTGCTGGGCATGTGCAGCCGTTTCAAAAGCGGGTAACAAACACACACACACACACATAAAACTGTCAGCAGGTGTATGAATGCCTTTGTATGTGTGTAAGTGTATGGTATGTATGTGAGTGTGTGTGTGTGGCATGTTTGTACATCAACGCGCATATAACAAATAAACAAACAAACCAACATATAGTCAAGCAAGAGCAGACTTTTAGCTTGTTGTGTGCTCTTGCAATTGTGAATAACAACAACAACAACAACAACAATAAAAGCAACAAGAGAAGGCAGCGTAAAACAACAATGTGCTGCAATCTTTGCCAAGTTTGCTGCCACTATGTGTGTGTTTTTTTTATTCTTCTTTCATTTCTTTTTATTTTACTGAACACAGTTGCCTCGCACACGTATTTGCTTTTTTGTGCTTTTATTTATTTATTTTTGTTTTCTTTTTCCGTATTTTTTAAGCTCTGTAGTACATTTTCTTGTATTGCCGCCGCTGCTTCTGCTGCTGCCTCTGCTGCCTCTGCTGCTCTTGTTGCTCGAAAGTGTTGAATGTCTGCGGAAAGTTACAAAGGTGGTGTCGTCGTTGTCGTCGTCATTATACCGCCCCTTGCTTTTGCTCTTGCTCTTGCTCTTTCTTTTCCTCTTTATTGTACACCCATCTTCATACACAACCCTATAGCCCATTCGCTAGCCCCATATAGCAGCAGCCTCAGTTTGAGGCCCTGAGCCTGGGGCACGCTCTTCAACATTTTCTGTGCCGTTTTGCAGTACATGAAGTTTGCATTTTTGCTATACCCTACATCCTTTTAACACTGCTATAGTGTATGTGGCTTTACAGTACATTTGTTAGAGCCTAAGTTTTCATTTAGTAAGGACATATTCAAAGTTTAATATGTACTTAAATGAAAATAAATATCATATTACATTTTTACTGTGTCAAAACCTGTATTTTCAACGACTAAAAACCTAAGTGTGTCTTAAGTTTAACTTTCAATAACTATCCTTATAAGTTTTCAATAACATTTTTTTTAATGTAATATAATATATAATGCAAAAACTTTAAGGCTTAGATACAAATTGCAGATATATTCTCGTTATTTTTAGTTGGTATAAAAGCGTTCATATAAAAGTTTAACTTAATTTAAGTCGGGCATACAGTTTCAGGTAGTAACTCTGTAAAAAAAATTATATTTATCTCTTTTATAGCTTGGGATAAATTTGATATTATATAAATTAAATCACATAACTATTAGGTACATGCTTTTCTAGGGCAACAAATAGTCTCAAAGTATCTGTTGTTATAGTTATTCATAGGCAGCTTTCTGGCACGTTTTTGTATTTGGTGTGGTAAGCGCACCCACTCACACACACACACACGCACAGCACGTATCCCCGCCAAAATAACCCGAGTCTTGAGTTTTACTTGTCTTTTGCCGTTGAATTTGCTATTTTAACTTTTTGTTTTGAAACAGCTCCCACATTGCAGCTATTCGGTTAGTACAGCGTACTTGCATACATGTATTGTACAAACGTATATATATATATACATATATATATATATGGTGTGTATATATAAGTTTGTATGTTCTAAAAGGATTCGAAACGAGGGCTTTAGTTTTGCATGAAAAGTTTTTGTTGCCGCTGCTGTCGTTTTTCTTATATTTTTTTTTTAATATACATACATACATACAACATACATATATATTTCTTCTCTTTTTAAGTGCAACGCCAAAGCGCAGCACTTGTGTAACAAGCGCACACACACACATACATACACACACACACACACAGATATATACACTGGTGCGTTGAGAAGTGGAAACGTAATATCGGATTTTCGTATTTACGTAACTGTGGTTCCTGAACACACACACACACACACAGCAACACACATACAGGCCAAAGAGTCGCCTTTGCCGTCACAGTAGTTTTTTTTGTTGTTTCTGCTGACTCTATGTACTTTTGAAACACCAAAAGGTTGCTTTTGTAGGGCATGCCCACTCATACACACACACAAACACACTTACAGATACTCACTTGGCCCGTGCTGTGATCCTGCATCGTTCTACACAAACACACACACACACACACGCATACGTACAAAACAGCAGCAACAACGAAACAAAGCGGCAGCAAAACACCGCACACCGCACTCGAAGTGAAACGTAAACTTTGACAACCCTGGCTCCGTCGTTGAGTCCCTACGCAGTCATTGCGGATTGTACAACGGGCATTGGAGTGGGGGGGGGGGCTAAAAGCGCTTCAATTCCTTTACAGAGGCAGAGGCAGCCAGTGTTGTGTTTTTGCCCAAGTTTGAAAGAGCGAAATGGTTTTTATGTTTCTTTATGTGGGCGCTTGGCAAAGAGGATTTCCAACAGCCGCCATGTTCAGTACCAGTATGCCCGTGCCCATGCTCATGCCCAATCCTCCATGCTTCTCTACTCATTGCACACCCCATTCTAGCTTTTGCACGCGCTGCCCTCTCCCATAACCATCAAAGTTAAATAGACAGAAAATTGTGTACAATTTCGTGAGCTTGGATTTTGCAATTCGTTGCCTAGCATCATTGACTGCTGAAAGACTCTGTGAAAGCCAAGAGCATAACGTACTGTATGTTTGTTTTTTCCCTCTTGTATATTCTTTCTCCCTGTTATTTTTTGATCCTTGAATACCGCGCTGCAGAAGCGTCCGCAAAGGGCGGCTGCTGCCAGTTCGCAAGGGTTTTGGGCAAGGCATATGCGCATATCAAATATAAAGATGGTGAATTCAATGCTATATTTTGGGGGTTGGGTCATTACTTAGGCATTGGGGCTGGATGCTGGATGCTGGGAGCTGGGTGGTGGGTGGTGGGTGGTTGGTTTAAAAAACCTTTATAGCTGCGTTGTGGGCGTGCCAAGTTGTTTTTCACAAAGAAAAGTTTTGGTGAAAAGTTTCTCATGGATATTTATGTTAATGGAATTAAGTAAATTGTGATAGGAAATTTATCAAGGGTATATATAATTTTGTTGTGATTATAAGTGTACAGCAGCCAAAGCGATTTTGGTGCAGACAACTGATAACAAGTTAATCGATAGAATTAAAAAAATATTAACAATTGTGAAATACTTGTGATGAATATGACATAACCTTTGCATTATATTTGCCTTTCCACTTTTGTTGAGAATTCCGCAAATTATTTTAACTTCAACGCATGAAGCGTGAAATTATGATAAACAACAACTACGGAAATACATTGATATGTGAGCCTTTAACCCCTTGAACCATTCAAAATACACTCGAATATTTTACTCATGTTCGTTAGTGTATATTGTATATATGAGTACAAGTTTTTCCAATACCAAGATACAGAAAGTTCAAGTAAATTTGCAACAAAGAAAGTAAGGTGTGTTATTTTGTATACAGTTTATTAAACAAGTTATGCAAACATTCTTACTTGACTTTATTGTTAGCAGTATCAGATATATCTTAAAAAAAAAACACACAAACTTTTTTTTGGCTATGGTTAATAAGATAATTTTTCCGAAATCTTAGGGTTACTAAAAATTTTCTAACCGGAGTAATAGACATGCAAACGTAGCAAAATCGAAAAGTTACCAGACATAAAATAATATCATGAAAACAGCATGTCCATAATCATATCCTCTTTAGATTAAAAACAATCAGCGAAAATTCAACGCCTTATTAAAGAGCTTATAATTTTTCGCTAATGATATTCCAGATTTTAATTTATTTATTGAGACGAAAGTCAATAATCATTTCCCTTACAGCTTAGGTCAACTGTAGCGTATCATTATTGTCAGCATATGTTTCACGTATCAGTCTAATAATCCCGTCCCACAACATTCTGATCACAATCTGAATCACTTAATTTAGCCCTTTTTCGCTCTCTCCAGCTTTTGAGCGCTCTCAACTTTGTTTGCGCCAGCACGCGCTTATATTAAAATCATCAAAGAGATTGGCTTTTGAGCCATAGAGCAAGAGTTAAGAACACAAACAAAAATCTCGCCGGCTCTCCCTCTTATTCGCTCATTGATTACAGCAACTGATAATTGCGATTCGCTTACTTATGAGCGTTAAATGCAAATGATGCAGCTTACCAATGTGTGCCACTGTGTGCGACATGTGTTGGACAAAACCCAACAAACAACATAACGACTAACCAACTGCACCACCCATCGCCCACCGCCCACCGCAAAGCTCAGTGCACCACTGTAGTTGATATCAGACGATGGCGGCACACACGCATCCGCAGTGTAGAGGCCGGGACCAAGGCGGAGATGCGGAGAAGCGAACGGAGACGGTGGCCAACGTAGTGGAAGCTTAACGAGCCCGACACGTGCACGCCTTTAATTTGTTTACAAATCACTTCAGATGCGTTACACGCACGAGTACACGAATACCAGGAGCTGCGGGGCGGGCAACCCGCCAACAGGCCAACAGGCCGCCGCCGCTGAACGGCGTTGTGGTAGACGACTTATTGCTGTTGGTTGGTTCGCACGCATGCCACGCCCGTTTTGCACTATACATCTATATCTATGTTCGCATTGTCTATTAAAGAAGTTCAACCAAAAATGACCGGCACGCGTTCATTCCCATTGTCATTGACACTGAATTAATGAATGCGACTTTTAGTGGGTATACTGTGACTGCAAGCCTTGCTGGTCTGGAAGGGGTTTTGTTGCGTTATCAAATCGCTTTTGTTGATCAAAATGAGCTGCTTATATGGACTTAAAAATACACACCCACTCACCCACAGCTAGCATACGCAATCGCGTTGTCGAGAGCTTATATCTCATGTCCTTCATTACCTGGGCTTTGATTGCCATTTTACATAACAAAATTCGAGATATTAATAGGACTGATCAGATGACGGCAGATATGCAGATAATATGTATGAACTAAGCTCATTTGAATATTGATTTTTAGAATTCAAATTTAAAATGTTACATAGGCATATGAGAAATCTTATAGAGAGAAGACAATAATATTAAGTGATATCAAAAATACAATTATAATATTACAAAAAAAAAGGTTAAGAGACGAAGATTATGTTGCTTTAATGAAATACTGTAAATTAAAAATAATGACACTGATAAATAACGAAAGTATTGAAAAGATAATACTAATTTTGGCATGACTAAATAGCATTTTAATCGAAATAAAACGAAACAAACACAAATACCATGCAGGACAGTTTGAACCTTAGAATATGTTTATTAAATGTTTCACTTAATATACAGAATTGAGTTATTTCAAAAGCTTCTTACAACAGTTGACTGCAAATATGTTTGTTAGAAATCAATCAACTTTTAGTTGGCTCTATCATGAGCTGTTGGCTGCCCTGTCGGAGTGCCAAATTAGAATCAAACATTTGTCAACAGCTTTTAGGGAGTGCAGAAACAGCCGTTATGTGCAAGGCGTGTGCCAAATAAGGTTGCCAATTTTTCTTCTGCTCGAGCTGCCATAAGAAAAAAAAATGGGCAACGCATGCGAGCCATTACAATAATAATGTTAGTAGTAATGTCTTTTAGCTTCTTGCGACTTGCGGCGATGGTCTTTGGTCTATGGTTACAGTTTGAGTGCGAGGCTTTTTAAATAATTTGATCCCCAGGGTCCTAATTTGTGACTTGCACTGTATACAGTGAAACACGATGTCCAAGCCGATTGGTGGTAATGCTGCCCATGTAGCGGCTGCTGCAGATTGACTCTTTGTCCTTATGGCACGAGATCCGTGTACACAGCAGCTGCAACAACAACAGCAACAGCAACAGCAACGCTATAAACGACAGAAACAAACGACAACTTTTATGTGTCCCCAAGGCACATGCCGAGTACTTGCCTGACTGCCATAATTTCTGCGGCGTTGTCACAAAAAATGATTACAAGCCGCACACGTTATTCCGGTCCGGCAAAGGTAATGGCAAAGGTAACTTACTGTTTGCGCAGAGTTTGCTGTAATATTTTATTGTCTTACGCCCTTAAGGCAACCTTAAGATAGTTATCGCATTTCCAAGTAAGTTTATCCAACAAATACTAACCCATATCCCAAGGTCACAAAGCTACTAAGCCGACTTCATTCAACTAAATTTTGCTTTCGATGAATGGATGTAAGCTACTTTTGTTAACAATTTGGCACCAAACCCACAAAGGACAACTAAAACTTAGCTTTTTATATTATATATTATTTATTATTATTATATTTCTTCTATAAATCTATGCAAAAACTTGTTATCGTATTTTAATAAAAAGAGTGGGACCAACAAGTTTATTTACAATTTACCGTTACGACACGCTGCTCCATAATCGATACTCATATTGTAATCGATTGTGAAAACTTTGGGTACAACTATGGCGAAGTACGAAGCAGACGCTGCTTTTTTATACACGTTTAGAAAGTCAACAAATTGATTTACCTGTCAGATTCAGTGTTGAGCAGTGGCATTGTTGATGACCATATGCTCAAGTATTTGATTTGATTAGCGACATCAACGGGTTGACCAACAATCTTAATGAAGTGCCCAGCTGATGGCAATGATTTGCTTCATGGGCTGGGTGCTAGCTGGGCCCAGTGTCAAATTGAGTTATGACTGCGATAATGCGCTCTTAAGCGTGCTGACAACGCCCCTGCAATGTTTGTGATTTGATCCGAAGAGATTGGAGCGGGGGTTGGGGTTGGTTTTGGGTTTGGGCTAGTGTTTGTACGGGTGCGGGTGCAGGTGAGGGAGCAGGAGGACGAGTGGTGGGTGATTTAAACAAGTAGCAAACAACCCTAATTGAAATTATGCGGCATGTCACTGAC